>CM057000.1:154062507-154410384 GCA_029891345.1 Dryococelus australis | reverse complement strand
TTATAGAAAGGGGGAAAGGAGAGGGATGGATATATTATAAAAGGATTTAATTGGAGGAGAGAGGGGAGGGAAAATATTAAGAAAGGGGATGTTTTAGGAGGGAAAAGATGGGTATTTATAGAAAGGGATGTTATTAGGGGGGAGAGATGGATGATTTTTTAAAAGATAAGGATTTATTGGGAGAGGATGGATGGTATTTATAGGGGATGTTTTTAAAAGGAGAAAGGGGGATATATTTAAGAAAGGGGATGTTTTTAGGGGGGAAAAGGGGAGGGTTTTTTATAAAATATGTTATTAGGAGGAAAAGGGGGAGGATATATTAGAAAAGGATGTTATTAGAGGAGAGAGGGGATGATATTAAGATAAGGGATGTTATTGGAGGAGGAGAGATGGTTTGGATAATTATAATAAGGGATGTTATTGAGGAGGAAGATGGATTAATTTTAAGAAATAAATGATAAAAGGGGGGGGAGTAGAAATTAATTTTAATAAGGGTTTGTTTATTGGGGGAAAAATAATTAAAAAAGGGTGTTATTAGGAAAGTAATGATAAAATTTTGGGTTTGGGGTTATTAGGGGGGAAAGGGTATTGATAAAAGGGGTGTTTTTGGGGTAAAGAGTATTAAATAAAAGTTGGGGGGGGGGGGGGGGTAAAATTTAATTAAAGGTTGGGGGATTAAAAAAAGGGGGAAAATTGGTGTTATAAATAAGGGGATTTTTTAAAAGTTTGGTAGGATAGTTTTTAAATAAAATGAGAGGGGGAAAGGGGGTGTAGTTTTTTAGAAGGGGAATTTTATAAAAGGGGTTTTTAGGATGGGGGTTTTAGGGGGGTAAAAGGTTTTTATAAGAAAGGTATTTGATTAGGGGGAAGTAAAATATTGATAAAATTTTTGGAAAGTAGAGAAGGATTGGGAAAAAGGATTTGGTTTTTGGGAAAAAAAATTGTTATTTGGAGTTGGGGGGAAAATATTGAATAAAAATTTTATTGGGGAAGGAAAATTTGATATAAGGGTATTGGGAAAAATGAAAGGAAAAATTGGTGTGGGTTTAAAGATAAATTTATTTGGGGAAAAATTTTTGGGTGGTAGTTAAAATAAGGGAAAGATTGAAAGGAAGTTGTTGGGGTTAGTTTAAAAAGGTGAAAAAAGGGTTGTTATTTGGAAGAAAATTAATGGAAAATTTTATTATAAGAAAAATTTTTTAAAATTTTAAAAGGGTTGTGAGGGGGGGAGAAAGGTTGGGGGGAAAAATGTAGGTTTTTTGTTTAGAAAAGGGGAGTTTTTGATAAAGGGGGATGGTTGTTTATAAAAATAATTTATTAAAAGGGAATTATGGGGAAATATTAAATAAAAAGGAGTTTAGTAGGAAGAAGGGGGAAAAGTTTATTTGAGATAAAGGGTGATTAATAAAATTGTTGTTTGGAAAATTATAATAAAAAGGAGTTAATTGGGGAAAAAAATATTTTTAAAAGGGTGTTATTAGGGGGGAAAGTAATTTGTTTTAAAAAAAAAAGGGTTGTTATTAGGGGGGAAAAAGGGGGAAAAAATTTGGTATTTTTTTAAAATTATTGAAAAAAGGGGGGTGGAAGTTTATAGAAAAGGGGATTTTTAAAGGGGGGGAGTGGAGTTGTTTATTGAAAAAAGGGTTGTTATTTAGGAAAAGGGGAAAAAAAAAAGGGGGGTGTGTATATAAGAAATTTTATTAAAAAAGTTGGTTTATTTTAAAAATTTTAATAAAAATTGGTGGGTATTATAGAAAATTTTATTGGGAAAAAGGGGGGTGTAGTTTATAAGGGGAAAATTATTAGGGGGAAAGGGGGTTGGTGGATATTATAGAAAAATTTTTGGGGAAAAGGGGGGTGTATTTTAGAAAAATTTTTTAAAGGGGGGGAGTATAATTATAAAAGGTGTTATTAGGAAAAGGGGTTGGATAAAAGGGGTTTTGGGGGGGGGAAAAAAATATTGAAAAAAGTTGGGGGGGGTTTGTTGGGTAAAAAATTGTTTTTAAAAGTTGGGTGTTAGGTTGATAGAAAAGGGTTTGGTTTATTGGGGAGGGAAAGGGGGAGGGATAAAAATTGGGTGTTAGAAAAAAAAGAGGGATAAAGTTGGTATTTGGGTAAGGAAAATTTGGGGAAAAAGTTGGGTTTAGTTTTTAATAAAGTTAGGGGGGAAAAAGGGGGGGGGGGGTTTTTAAAAATTATTAAATTTAAAGGGGTTGGTTATTAGGGGGGGGGGAAAATGGGAAATGAAAAGGTTTTTTATAAAAGGGTTGTTTTTAAAGGAATTGGGTGGTATTATAGTAAAATGTTTTTGGGGGGGGAAGATTGGGTGGTTAGTTTAAGTAAATTTATTGGGGATAAAAGTTGGGGGGGGTAGTTTTAGAAAAAATTTAAAAAGATGGGTAATTTTTAGAAAGGATGATTATAAAAGGTTGGGTATTTATAAAAAGGTTTTTAAAGTGGGTGGGTTGGGGTAAAATAAAGGGGATGAATTGAGGAGGGGGGGAAGGGAAAAAAATTGTTTTTAAAATTTGGTGTTTTGGGGGAAAAAAATTATAAAAAGGGTGTTTTTTGGGGGAAAAATATTGTTTAAAAAGGGGTTTTTGGAGGGGGGAGGGGGAAAGTATTATAAAAGGGTTGTTAATTAAAAAAAGATTGATAAAAATTGGGTGTTTTTTAAGGGAAAATAATTTTTTAAAAAGGGTTGTTTTTTGGAAGGAAAATAATATAAATTGGTAGTTTATAGAAAAATTTTTTAAAAGTTGTTGGGGAGGTGTTTATAGAAAAATTATTGGAAAAAGGGTGGTTGTGTTTAGAAATAAATAAGGGTTTTAAAAAAAGGGTGGTAGTTAGGAGAAAGTTATTGGAAAAGTTTTGTAAGTTTAAAGAAAATTTTATTAAAGAAAAAGTTTGGTATGAAAAAAATAAGCCATTTTTCCCTTTAACAACTTCGCCCGGCTTTTTTTTCAGTAAAAGTTTAACACTCACCTTGCAAAACAATTTTCGTCGCTCATTCACAAAAACAACACTCACCTTCATAACAACTTCGCGTCATTTCTTTCCCCAAACAACACTCACCTTGAAATAAAAAGGGCTTCGGCGCCATTTTTCAGCCCCAACCCCCAACCTTGCATAAAAAAAGCTTCTTTCCGCTCAGTTCAGTCACAAACAACACTCCCATGATAAAAAAGTTTCGTCGCTCGTTCAGTCACACAACGTTTCCACCTTCAAAACAACTTCGTCGCTCATTTCAGAAAAGACAACACTTCCCGGGGGGGCCCCTTGCATAACAATTTCCCTCCTCAGTTCATCACAACCTCACCTTGCATAACAACTTTCGTCGCTCATTCCCCCACGACAACACTTACCTTACATATAAAACTTCGCCCGCTCATTCATCAAAAACAACACTCCCCTTGCAAAACCCGGTTTTCGTCGCTCATTTCAGCCCACAAATTTAACCCCGACCCTTGCAAAAACAAGCTTGGCCCGGCTCATTTCCCTTTCACGAAAACACTCGCCTTGCATAACAACCTTTCTTTCCCCAATTCATCACAAAACCTCCCCCTTTTCCCCATAAAAAAGCCGCGTTTCATTTCAGTCACGACAACGCTCACCTTGCAAAACCCAATTTTCGCCCGCTCATTCAGTCACGACAAACGCTCACCTTCCCATAAAAAACTTCGGTCCTCATTTCAGTCAAAACGCTCACCTTACATAAAAAGCTTCAAACGTTTCAGTTCAGTCACAACGCTCACCTTGCATAACAATTTTCCTCGCTCATTGATTAAACAACGCTCACCTTCATAACAAGCTTCGTCGCTCAGTTCAGTCACGATAACACTCACCTTGCATAACAAGCTTCGTCGCTCAGTTCAGTCAAGACAACCTCACCTTGCATAACAAGCTTCGTCGCTCAGTTCAGTCACAACACTCACCTTGCATAACAAGCTTCGTCGCTCAGTTCAGTCACGACAACACTCCCTTGCATAACAAGCTTCGTCGCTCAGTTCAGTCACACAACACTCGCCTTGCATAACAAGCTTCGTCGCTCAGTTCAGTCCACAACACTCACCTTGCATAACAAGCTTCGTCGCTCAGTTCAGTCAAGACAACACTCACCTTGCATAACAAGCTTCGTCGCTCAGTTCAGTCACAACACTCACCTTGCATAACAAGCTTCGTCGCTCAGTTCAGTCAGACAACACTCACCTTGCATAACAAGCTTCGTCGCTCAGTTCAGTCAAGATAACACTCACCTTGCATAACAAGCTTCGTCGCTCAGTTCAGTCACGACAACACACCTTGCATAACAAGCTTCGTCGCTCAGTTCAGTCACGACAACACTCGCCTTGCATAACAAGCTTCGTCGCTCAGTTCAGTCAAAGATAACACTCGCCTTGCATAACAAGCTTCGTCGCTCAGTTCAGTCACAACGCTCACCTTGCAAATCAAGCTTCGTCGCTCAGTTCAGTACAACACTCACCTTGCATAACAAGCTTCGTCGCTCAGTTCAGTCACACAACACTCACCTTGCATAACAAGCTTCGTCGCTCAGTTCAGTCACAACACCTCACCTTGCATAACAAGCTTCGTCGCTCAGTTCAGTCACAACACTCACCTTGCATAACAAGCTTCGTCGCTCAGTTCAGTCACGACAACACTCGCCATGCATAACAAGCTTCGTCGCTCAGTTCAGTCACGACAAACGCTCACCTTGCATAACAAGCTTCGTCGCTCAGTTCAGTAACGACAACACTCACCTTGCATAACAAGCTTCGTCGCTCAGTTCAGTCACAACACTCACCTTGCATAACAAGCTTCGTCGCTCAGTTCAGTCACGACAACACTTACCTTCATACAAGCTTCGTCGCTCAGTTCAGTCACGACAACACTCGCCTTGCATAACAGCTTCGTCGCTCAGTTCAGTCACAACACTCGCCTTGCATAACAAGCTTCGTCGCTCAGTTCAGTCACGACAACACTCGCCTTGCATAACAAGCTTCGTCGCTCAGTTCAGTCACAACACTCACCTTGCATAACAAGCTTCGTCGCTCAGTTCAGTCACGACAACACTCACCTTACATAACAAGCATCGTCGCTCAGTTCAGTACGACAACGCTCACCTTGCATAACAAGCTTCGTCGCTCAGTTCAGTCACACAACCTCACCTTGCATAACAAGCTTCGTCGCTCAGTTCAGTCACAACCTCACCTTGCATAACAAGCTTCGTCGCTCAGTTCAGTCACGAAACCTCACCTTGCATAACAAGCTTCGTGCTCAGTCAGTCAAACACTCACCTTGCATAACAAGCTTCGTCGCTCAGTTCAGTCAAGACACTCACCTTGCATAACAAGCTTCGTCGCTCAGTTCAGTCACGACAACACTCCCTTGCATAACAAGCTTCGTCGCTCAGTTCAGTCACGACAACACTCGCCTTGCATAACAAGCTTCGTCGCTCAGTTCAGTCCACAACACTCGCCTTGCATAACAAGCTTCGTCGCTCAGTTCAGTCAAGACAACACTCACCTTGCATAACAAGCTTCGTCGCTCAGTTCAGTCACAAACACTCCCTTCATAACAAGCTTCGTCGCTCAGTTCAGTCAGACAACACTCACCTTGCATAACAAGCTTCGTCGCTCAGTTCAGTCAAGATAACACTCACCTTGCATAACAAGCTTCGTCGCTCAGTTCAGTCACGACAACACCGCCTTGCATAACAAGCTTCGTCGCTCAGTTCAGTCACGACAAACCTCACCTTGCATAACAAGCTTCGTCGCTCAGTTCAGTCAAGAACGCTCACCTTGCATAACAAGCTTCGTCGCTCAGTTCAGTCACAGACTAACCTCACCTTGCATAACAAGCTTCGTCGCTCAGTTCAGTCACACAACACTCACCTTGCATAACAAGCTTCGTCGCTCAGTTCAGTCACAACACTCACCTTGCATAACAAGCTTCGTCGCTCAGTTCAGTCAACACCTCACCTTGCATAACAAGCTTCGTCGCTCAGTTCAGTCACGACAACACTCGCCATGCATAACAAGCTTCGTCGCTCAGTTCAGTCACGACAACGCTCACCTTGCATAACAAGCTTCGTCGCTCAGTTCAGTAACGACAACACTCGCCTTGCATAACAAGCTTCGTCGCTCAGTTCAGTCACAACACTCACCTTGCATAACAAGCTTCGTCGCTCAGTTCAGTCACGACAACACTCTACCTTACATACAAGCTTCGTCGCTCAGTTCAGTCACGACAACACTCCCTTGCATAACAGCTTCGTCGCTCAGTTCAGTCACAACACTTACCTTGCATAACAAGCTTCGTCGCTCAGTTCAGTCAAGATAACACTCACCTTGCATAACAAGCTTCGTCGCTCAGTTCAGTCACGACAACGCTCACCTTGCATAACAAGCTTCGTCGCTCAGTTCAGTCACGACAACACTTACCTTGCATAACAAGCTTCGTCGCTCAGTTCAGTAAAGATAACGCTCACCTTGCATAACAAGCTTCGTCGCTCAGTTCAGTCAAGATAACACTCACCTTGCATAACAAGCTTCGTCGCTCAGTTCAGTCACAACAACACTCACCTTGCATAACAAGCTTCGTCGCTCAGTTCAGTCACAACAACACTCACCTTGCATAACAAGCTTCGGCGCTCAGTTCAGTCACAACACTCACCTTGCATAACAAGCTTCGTCGCTCAGTTCAGTCACGACAACACTCGCCATGCATAACAAGCTTCGTCGCTCAGTTCAGTCACGACAACGCTCACCTTGCATAACAAGCTTCGTCGCTCAGTTCAGTAACGACAACACTCGCCTTGCATAACAAGCTTCGTCGCTCAGTTCAGTCACAACACTCACCTTGCATAACAAGCTTCGTCGCTCAGTTCAGTCACGACAACACTTACCTTACATATCAAGCTTCGTCGCTCAGTTCAGTCACGACAACACTCGCCTTGCATAACAGGCTTCGTCGCTCAGTTCAGTCACAACACTCGCCTTGCATAACAAGCTTCGTCGCTCAGTTCAGTCACGACAACACTCGCCTTGCATAACAAGCTTCGTCGCTCAGTTCAGTCACAACACTCACCTTGCATAACAAGCTTCGTCGCTCAGTTCAGTCACGACAACTCTCACCTTACATAACAAGCATCGTCGCTCAGTTCAGTTACGACAACGCTCACCTTGCATAACAAGCTTCGTCGCTCAGTTCAGTCACAACACTCGCCTTGCATAACAAGCTTCATCGCTCAGTTCAGTCACAACACTCACCTTGCATAACAAGCTTCGTCGCTCAGTTCAGTCACGACAACGCTCACCTTGCATAACAAGCTTCGTCGCTCAGTTCAGTCAAGACAACACTCACCTTACATAACAAGCTTCGTCGCTCAGTTCAGTCACAACACTCAACTTGCATAACAAGCTTCGTCGCTCAGTTCAGTCACGACAACGCTCACCTTGCATAACAAGCTTCGTCGCTCAGTTCAGTCACGACAACGCTCCCTTGCATAACAAGCTTCGTCGCTCAGTTCAGTCACAACAACACTCACCTTGCATAACAAGCTTCGTCGCTCAGTTCAGTCACAACACTCACCTTGCATAACAAGCTTCGTCGCTCAGTTCAGTCACGACAACGCTCACCTTGCATAACAAGCTTCGTCGCTCAGTTCAGTCACGACAAAGCTACCTTGCATAACAAGCTTCGTCGCTCAGTTCAGTCACGACAACGCTCACCTTGCATAACAAGCTTCGTCGCTCAGTTCAGTCAAAACACTCACCTTGCATAACAAGCTTCGTCGCTCAGTTCAGTCACGACAACGCTCACCTTGCATAACAAGCTTCGTCGCTCAGTTCAGTCACGACAACGCTCACCTTGCATAACAAGCTTCGTCGCTCAGTTCAGTCACGACAACGCTCACCTTGCATAACAAGCTTCGTCGCTCAGTTCAGTCACAACGCTCACCATTACATAACAAGCTTCGACGCTCAGTTCAGTCACAACGCTCACCTTGCATAACAAGCTTCGTCGCTCAGTTCAGTTAAGACAACGCTCACCTTGCATAACAAGCTTCGTCGCTCAGTTCAGTCACGACAAAACTCGCCTTGCATAACAAGCTTCGTCGCTCAGTTCAGTCAAGATACACCAACCTTACATAACAAGCTTCGTCGCTCCGTTCAGTCACAACAACACTCGCCTTGCATAACAAGCTTCGTCGCTCAGTTCAGTCTCGACAACACTCGCCTTGCATAACAAGCTTCGTCGCTCAGTTCAGTCAAGATAACACTCGCCTTGCATAACAAGCTTCGTCGCTCAGTTCAGTCACGACAACACTCGCCATGCATAACAAGCTTCGTCGCTCAGTTCAGTCACGACAACGCTCACCTTGCATAACAAGCTTCGTCGCTCATTTCAGTAACGACAACACTCGCCTTGCATAACAAGCTTCGTCGCTCAGTTCAGTCACAACACTCACCTTGCATAACAAGCTCGTCGCTCAGTTCAGTCACGACAACACTTACCTTACATATCAAGCTTCGTCGCTCAGTTCAGTCACGACAACACTCGCCTTGCATAACAGCTTCGTCGCTCAGTTCAGTCACAACACTCGCCTTGCATAACAAGCTTCGTCGCTCAGTTCAGTCACGACAACACTCGCCTTGCATAACAAGCTTCGTCGCTCAGTTCAGTCACAACACTCACCTTGCATAACAAGCTTCGTCGCTCAGTTCAGTCACGACAACACTCACCTTACATAACAAGCATCGTCGCTCAGTTCAGTTACGACAACGCTCACCTTGCATAACAAGCTTCGTCGCTCAGTTCAGTCACAACACTCGCCATGCATAACAAGCTTCGTCGCTCAGTTCAGTCACAACACTCACCTTGCATAACAAGCTTCGTCGCTCAGTTCAGTCACGACAACGCTCACCTTGCATAACAAGCTTCGTCGCTCAGTTCAGTCACAACACTCACCTTGCATAACAAGCTTCGTCGCTCAGTTCAGTCACAACAACACTCACCTTGCATAACAAGCTTCGTCGCTCAGTTCAGTCACGACAACACTCGCCTTGCATAACAAGCTTCGTCGCTCAGTTCAGTCAAGATAACACTCACCTTACATAACAAGCTTCGTCGCTCAGTTCAGTCACGACAACACTCGCCTTGCATAACAAGCTTCGTCGCTAAGTTCAGTCACGACAACACTTACCTTGCATAACAAGCTTCGTCGCTCAGTTCAGTCAAGACAACACTCGCCTTGCATAACAAGCTTCGTCGCTCAGTTCAGTCACAACAACACTCACCTTGCATAACAAGCTTCGTCGCTCAGTTCAGTCACGACAACACTCGCTTGCATAACAAGCTTCGTCGCTCATTTCAGTCACGACAACACTCGCCTTGCATAACAAGCATTCGTCGCTCAATTCAGTCACGACAACACTCGCCTTGCATAACAAGCTTCGTCGCTCAGTTCAGTCACGACAACGCTCACCTTGCATAACAAGCTTCGTCGCTCAGTTCAGTCACGACAACACTCGCCTTGCATAACAAGCTTCGTCGCTCAGTTCAGTCACAACACTCACCTTGCATAACAAGCTTCGTCGCTCAGTTCAGTCACGACAACACTTACCTTACATATCAAGCTTCGTCGCTCAGTTCAGTCACAACACTCGCCTTGCATAACAAGCTTCGTCGCTCAGTTCAGTCACGACAACACTCGCCTTGCATAACAAGCTTCGTCGCTCAGTTCAGTCACAACACTCACCTTGCATAACAAGCTTCGTCGCTCAGTTCAGTCACGACAACACTCACCTTACATAACAAGCATCGTCGCTCAGTTCAGTTACGACAACGCTCACCTTGCATAACAAGCTTCGTCGCTCAGTTCAGTCACAACACTCGCCTTGCATAACAAGCTTCGTCGCTCAGTTCAGTCACAACACTCACCTTGCATAACAAGCTTCGTCGCTCAGTTCAGTCACGACAACGCTCACCTTGCATAACAAGCTTCGTCGCTCATTTCAGTCACAACACTCACCTTGCATAACAAGCTTCGTCGCTCAGTTCAGTCACAACACTCCACATTGCATAACAAGCTTCGTCGCTCAGTTCAGTCACGACAACGCTCACCTTGCATAACAAGCTTCGTCGCTCAGTTCAGTCACAACAACACTCACCTTGCATAACAAGCTTCGTCGCTCAGTTCAGTCACAACACTCACCTTGCATAACAAGCTTCGTCGCTCAGTTCAGTCAAGACAACACTCACCTTGCATAACAAGCTTCGTCGCTCAGTTCAGTCACGACAACACTCGCCTTGCATAACAAGCTTCGTCGCTCAGTTCAGTCACGACAACACTTACCTTCATAACAAGCTTCGTCGCTCAGTTCAGTCAAGATAACACTCACCTTGCATAACAAGCTTCGTCGCTCAGTTCAGTCACGACAACGCTCACCTTGCATAACAAGCTTCGTCGCTCAGTTCAGTCACGACAACACTTACCTTGCATAACAAGCTTCGTCGCTCAGTTCAGTCAGATAACACTCCCTTACATAACAAGCTTCGTCGCTCAGTTCAGTCACGACACTCACCTTGCATAACAAGCTTCGTCGCTCAGTTCAGTCACGACAACGCTCACCTTGCATAACAAGCTCGTCGCTCAGTTCAGTCACAACACTCACCTTGCATAACAAGCTTCGTCGCTCAGTTCAGTCACGACAACGCTCACTTGCATAACAAGCTTCGTCGCTCAGTTCAGTCACGACAACGCTCACCTTGCATAACAAGCTTCGTCGCTCAGTTCAGTCACAACGCTCACCTTACATAACAAGCTTCGTCGCTCAGTTCAGTCACAACACTCACCTTACATAACAAGCTTCGTCGCTCAGTTCAGTCACAACAACACTCACCTTGCATAACAAGCTTCGTCGCTCAGTTCAGTCAAGATAACGCTCACCTTGCATAACAAGCTTCGTCGCTCAGTTCAGTCACGACAACGCTCACCTTGCATAACAATTTCGTCGCTCAGTTCAGTCACGACAACACTTACCTTGCATAACAAGCTTCGTCGCTCAGTTCAGTCACGACAACGCTCACCTTGCATAACAAGCTTCGTCGCTCAGTTCAGTCACAAACACTCACCTTGCATAACAAGCTTCGTCGCTCAGTTCAGTCACGACAACACTCGCCTTGCATAACAAGCTTCGTCGCTCAGTTCAGTCACAACACTCGCCTTGCATAACAAGCTTCGTCGCTCATTTCAGTCACGACAACACTCACCTTACATAACAAGCTTCGTCGCTCAGTTCAGTCACGACAACACTCGCCTTGCATAACAAGCTTCGTCGCTCAGTTCAGTCAAGATAACACTCACCTTGCATAACAAGCTTCGTCGCTCAGTTCAGTCAAGATAACGCTCACCTTGCATAACAAGCTTCGTCGCTCAGTTCAGTCAAGATAACACTCACCTTGCATAACAAGCTTCGTCGCTCAGTTCAGTCACGACAACACTCGCCTTGCATAACAAGCTTCGTCGCTCAGTCAGTCAAGACAACGCTCACCTTGCATAACAAGCTTCGTCGCTCAGTTCAGTCACAAAACACTCACCTTACATAACAAGCTTCGTCGCTCAGTTCAGTCACGACAACACTCACCTTGCATAACAACTTCGTCGCTCATTTCAGTCACGACAACACTCACCTTACATAACAAGCTTCGTCGCTCAGTTCAGTCACGACAACACTCGCCTTGCATAACAAGCTTCGTCGCTCAGTTCAGTCACAACACTTACCTTGCATAACAAGCTTCGTCGCTCAGTTCAGTCACGACAACACTCGCCTTGCATAACAAGCTTCGTCGCTCAGTTCAGTCACGACAACACTCGCCTTGCATAACAAGCTTCGTCGCTCAGTTCAGTCACGACAACACTCCCTTGCATAACAAGCTTCGTCGCTCAGTTCAGTCACGACAACACTCGCCTTGCATAACAAGCTTCGTCGCTCAGTTCAGTCACAACACTCACCTTGCATAACAAGCTTCGTCGCTCAGTTCAGTCACGACAAACGCTCACCTTGCATAACAAGCTTCGTCGCTCAGTTCAGTCACAACACTCACCTTGCATAACAAGCTTCGTCGCTCAGTTCAGTCACAACACTCACCTTGCATAACAAGCTTCGTCGCTCAGTTCAGTTACGACAACGCTCACCTTGCATAACAAGCTTCGTCGCTCAGTTCAGTCACAACACTCCCTTGCATAACAAGCTTCGTCGCTCAGTTCAGTCACGACAACCTCGCCTTGCATAACAAGCTTCGTCGCTCAGTTCAGTCAAGAACACTCACCTTACATAACAAGCTTCGTCGCTCAGTTCAGTCACGACAACACCTTGCATACACTTCGTCGCTCAGTTCATCAACTACACTCGCCTCATAAGTTCGTCCATCGTCACACAACCTCACCTTGCATAACAAGCTTGTCGCTCATTCAGTCCGACACCTCACTTGTAACAGCTCGTCGCTCAGTTCAGTCACAACACTCACCTTGCATAACAAGCCGGCCGTAGTGAAAGGGAGAGCGAACGACTTGCAAAGCACCGACCCAGGTAGCTGGCAGACACTCCTTCACACTGCCCCTCCCCCCGGTCGACAATTGTCTCCTTGCCGTGACAGAGGTGATGTGCGCGCGTTATTGCAGACGCGACCGGCCCCTAGTAAAATAGAGAGCAGAACGACTTGCAAAGCACCGACCCAGGTAGCTGGCAGACACTCCTTCACACCTGCCCCTCCCCCGGTCGTACAATTGTGCTCCTTGCCCGTGAACAGAGTGATGTGCGCGCGTTATTGCAGACGCGCCGGCCCTAGTGAAATAGAGAGGCAGAACGACTTGCAAAGCACCGACCACAGGTAGCTGGCAGACAGTCCTTCACACATGCCCCTCCCCCGGTCGTACAATTGTCTCCTTGCCCGTGAACAGAGGTGATGTGCGCGCGTTATTGCAGACGCGCCGGCCCTAGTGAAATAGAGAGGCAGAACGACTTGCAAAGCACCGACCACAGGTAGCTGCCAGACACTCCTTCACACCTGCCCCTCCCCCGGTCGTACAATTGTCTCCTTGCCCGTGAACAGAGGGGATGTGCGCGCGTTATTGCAGACGCGCCGGCCCTAGTGATAAGAGAGGCAGAACGACTTGCAAAGCACCGACCACAGGTAGCTGGCAGACACCATCTCACACCTGCCCCTCCCCCGGTCGTACAATTGTCTCCTTGCCCGTGAACAGAGGTGATGTGCGCGCGTTATTGCAGACGCGCCGGCCCTAGTGAAAGAGAGAGGCAGAACGACTTGCAAAGCACCGACCACAGGTAGCTGGCAGACACTCCTTCACACCTGCCCCTCCCCGGTCGTACAATGGTCTCCTTGCCCGTGAACAGAGGGAATGTGCGCGCGTTATTGCAGACGCGCCGGCCCTAGTGAAATAGAGAGGCAGAACGACTTGCAAAGCACCGACCACAGGTTGCTGGCAGACACTCCTTCACACCTGCCCCTCCCCCGGTCGTACAATTGTCTCCTTGCCCGTGAAGAGAGGTGATGTGTGCGCGTTATTGCAGACGAGCCGGCCCTAGTGAAAGAGAGAGACAGAACTACTTGCAAAGCACCGACCACAGGTAGCTGGCAGACACTCCTTCACACCTGCCCCTCCCCCGGTCGTACAATTGTCTCCTTGCCCGTGAACAGAGGTGATGTGCGCGCGTTATTGCAGACGCGCCGGCCCTAGTGAAATAGAGAGGCAGGCAGAACGACTTGCAAAGCACCGACCACAGGTAGCTGGCAGACACTCCTTCACACCTGCCCCTCCCCGGTCGTACAATTGTCTCCTTGCCCGTGAACAGAGGTGATGTGCGCGCGTTATTGCAGACGCGCCGGCCCTAGTGAAAGGGAGAGGCAGAACGACTTGCAAAGCACCGACCACAGGTAGCTGGCAGACACTCCTTCACACCTGCCCCTCCCCCGGTCGTACAATGGTCTCCTTGCCCGTGAACAGAGGTGATGTGCGCGCGTTATTGCAGACGCGCCGGCCCTAGTGAAATAGAGAGGCAGAACGACTTGCAAAGCACCGACCACAGGTAGCTGGCAGACACTCCTTCACACCTGCCCCTCCCCCGGTCGTACAATTGTCTCCTTGCCCGTGAACAGAGGTGATGTGCGCGCGTTATTGCAGACGCGCCGGCCCTAGTGAAATAGAGAGGCAGAACGACTTGCAAAGCACCGACCAAAGGTAGCTGGCAGACACTCCTTCACACCTGCCCCTCCCCCGGTCGTACAATTGTCTCCTTGCCCGTGAACAGAGGTGATGTGCGCGCGTTATTGCAGACGCGCCGGCCCTAGTGAAAGAGAGAGGCAGGCAGAACGACTTGCAAAGCACCGACCAAAGGTAGCTGGCAGACATTCCTTCACACCTGCCCCTCCCCCGGTCGTACAATGGTCTCCTTGCCCGTGAACAGAGGTGATGTGCGCGCGTTATTGCAGACGCGCCGGCCCTAGTGAAATAGAGAGGCAGAACGACTTGCAAAGCACCGACCACAGGTAGCTGGCAGACACTCCTTCACACCTGCCCCTCCCCGGTCGTACAATGGTCTCCTTGCCCGTGAACAGAGGTGATGTGCGCGCGTTATTGCAGACGCGCCTGCCCTAGTGAAATAGAGAGGCAGAACGACTTGCAAAGCACCGACCACAGGTAGCTGGCAGACACTCCTTCACACCTGCCCCTCCCCCGGTCGTACAATTGTCTCCTTGCCAGTGCAGAAATCGCTCGACGTTGGCACAACTCCCAAGTTCTAAATTATAGCGACTCCACTGTAGTTCCAAGAAATTATTCGGAAATGTACCATACCAGTGTATAAGCTTAGTGAGAAAGCAGGAATGGTAATGTTTTCCGCTATACATTCATTGTAGCGTTCCTACATTTGTTCAGGGAACAGTCACGTGAATAGGGAAGTTCCCAACTTAGTATAGCAGTGACGTTAAACATTCCTATAACTGTAACTTTATGTGTGGTATTATTTCCACACAGTGTATAGGCTAAAAACTTCCATTACAGTTTAAGAAGTAAACCAGAAATAGTTTTACAGTGTGTGACGTGGATGTGTAAAATGTGTTATGGACTTTATTATTTGAGGCATCCCCGGTACGTCAGTATTTCAGTGGCTCTGCCATAGGCCTGCTCAGGAACTGAGTATGTTTGACTCTCTGGGAGACCTAACACTTCTAAAGGCCCCTGTTTGACTCTGTCCCGGCTGGTTGACTGTTCCATGGACTCGACGAAGCCTCTGCGTTGCTGACGTCATCAGAGCTGCCTTGTGTGGATGAGGTGTGAGGGGTCCTCTGTGTATTTAAGCCCCTCCATCTGTATGCTAATCTGGTTACTCTCTCTCGTCGTTGTGTTTTGAAGACATGCCATGCTCGTAGGCGCAGGTATTGGTAAACCAAACATGCTAATTATCTGTTTATTATTGGTTGTTTGTGAATTTTAATTGCGGTTTTGCACGCGACAGTTGAATTTTGAGTAGGAGTTTTTAATAATTACTGTTTACCATCGTGATTTTGGTTACTCGGGTTTATATTTATAGGATATTTGAGGTAACCAAATAATTGTCCGGCGGCAAACCTTTTTATTTCTCGTTGGGCCTAGGTTTTTTTTTTTTTTTTCCGGTGTTCGTAACGTTTTTCAGATTTCATTCCGTTCCATAACTATCATGTTTATTTTTGCTGGCTTCTGTGTGACGTGACGAGCCAAGTCCGTTGACCCAGCGACAGACGAGCTCCTTGTCTCAGTGTTTCTATGCCGCAACAAGCCTGCTTCCATAGGCGGCGAGCCACGTCACAGAGAGTTGAGCCCATCATTTTTAAAACCACGTATTTTATGGCCAGTGCATGCATACTTAATGTGTGTTTACATACTAAGCTCCCAAATAAAGAATGGATACCCACATAGCTATATTCATACAGTTCATGATAGTCGTACTTAGGCCTACGGTTTCATGCAATTACCACGGATTTTGAATACCTATAACTTATATTTATAAGGCATAAAATTGTTATATTTCTGTTTAAGACATTTTTATCTAATACCCACGTGAAATAATTATTGTTGTTGTACGTTCTAGTAAGTGAACTGTCACTAAAAGCACCCAAAAGCCGTGCAATATGGTACCCACTCATGCCGATACTTACTGCTCTATCATTAGTATGTGTGTGTGTATATATATGTAAAGACTGTTCATAGACATGTTGGTACCGGAGGAACATGTCCAGACACTGTCAGCGACATCACAGCGGTGCCTCAACCTCGCTCCACAAACATCGCACAGTCTCCGCCCACATGTTTGTTCTTCGAAGAAATGAGTGGTTTTTGTGTACTTTGAAAACATCGTTTTACGTAAGTGGTACTCCCATGTATCCTTTCACTGATGCAAGACTTCTTAAAGCTATATTTGCAACAGGTTTTACAGACCTAAAATAAAAATTTATATAAATATTTCAGTTACTTTCGTGTTACGTCTCCAGTCTTTTGATAGACTTTGGCAATAACTAGTAACGATCAAATCTCAGGATATTCGCCATACCGGCAGTGGAAAAGTTGGCACACAGGCACATAGTGTATTAAGGGTATGTATTGTTTTTAATAATGTTTTTTAAATATGATAAAAGCAGTTGACACCAGTTATACGCATATTTCTGTGTGTTTTTCTTTTAGATCTGCCACGTAAAAGTCGTAAATCGTAAGTAAATATAAAACACAGAATCACGTACAAATACAGCGCGTTTTCGGAAGTATGTAACAAAGACTGCGAGGCTATCGCCTCGTGTAAGAAATAAAGTGGAAAATTTATGTAAACCTACGACTCGTGGTCAGAAGTGATAATAAGAGTTATTGTCATCCTTGAAAGTGGGAAATTACAATTTTTGTTTATTTTAAAATATCGTAAAATATTAGATATATAAGAAAACAAATTCGCACAATATATTAGGACATTAAAACCATCAACAGCAGTGTATTATAGACGTGTCTGGTGCAATGTATTTTAAATAGAAGCCGCAACAGATTGTGTGGCTTATACGGCTGGTGATCTTCGGCTCGTCTCGGACAAGTTCGGCAATCTTCGACTTGTCTCTCAGGGGGTAATCGGAAGTCTTCGACTCGGGTTTGACGAACGTATCCGAACGTGCTCGGCGGTTACGTCCACTCATTTTCTTCAAGCACGTATGTTTGTTTCTGTTAACCATATTGGTTTTATAGGCATAGGATATGCCAAATCTTAAATTTGTATTTTATTCGATTTTAACACTGATTTTTTAATTAATTTTTTTTTCCTTTGTGTCGAAATAGTACATAGAGTATAGCAAAAAGTACTCTCAGCTACATTTCCAGACCCTCTCTTTCGTTTCTCTCTCTTGCCTCCCTCATTCAATATCTTTAGCTTATTCCATCTCTTTCTCACTCGCTCTCTCATTCCATCTCGTTCTCTCCTTTCTCTTTCATTCCGTCTCTTTCGTTTCTCTCTCTTGCCTCCTTATTCAATATCTTTCTCTTTCATTCCATCTTTTGTGTGTGTCTCTCTCTTTCTTTGGTTTCTCTCTCTTCCTCTCTTTCATTCTCTCATCCCATCTCTTTCTATTATTCGTTTCTCTTTCTCTATATCAGTCGATTTGTTTTCTCCGAGTCCTCCCAATTTTTGTTTCGTTTCTCTCTTTAATTTAATCTTGTATTTCACTCTACATCTTTTTCTCACTTTATCTCATCCATTATTTCATTCCATCTCTTTCTCTATTTCACTTCTCTCTTACTGTATATCAGTCCATAGGTATTCTCCGAGTCCTCCCATTTTTGTTGTTTCGATTCTCTGTTTCATTCACTCATTCCATCTCTTTATCTCCATCTCACACGTCTCTCATTCTATCTCTCTCTTTAGTTTCTCTCTATATGTAAGTCCATAGGTTTTCCCCGAGTCCTCCTATTTTTTGTTATTTCGCTTCCCTCTTTCATTCCATCTTGTCGTTCACTCTACATCTTTGTTTGTAATTATCTCTCATCAATCATCACTAAAACACTACAGGCACTGAACTTCGCAATGCTTGGAATAAATTTTAAGCATATTTTCAAAATATTATGGAAATATATACCTATGAAGATATGGAGCTATAATCATTTAGAGTCATTTAAGAGTCATTTGGAGTCAATTGGGAGTAATTCAGGAGTCATTTGGGAGCCATTTAGGAGTCATTTGCAGTCATTTAGGAGTCATTTAAGAGTCATTTAAGAGTCATTTGGAGTCAATTGGGAGTAATTCAGGAGTCATTTAGGAGTCATTTGCAGTCATTTAGGAGTCATTTAAGAGTCATTTAGTAGTCATTTAAAAGTAATTAGGAGTCATTTAGAAGTCGAAAAGTGAAGTGTCAAATAATCAGTCTTGTGAGGGGTCTATCCAACAACAGGCGTCAGTCTGCAACTTGAAATATTTCGGGCTCTTTGTGTAGATGTCTATGTGAATAGGTGCATGTATAGGTATCGTATCTTTGATTTTTCTGAGTGTCAGAAAACAAACAAATAAATTACAATCACAACACGCCACAAGGGTGTATTGTCCCTACAGTTCACCTCACAGGGGAACGGGTTTGGCTGTCGTTGGTTCCCAGTATGTATGCGTATAACATTTTTTAAGTATGTACCACATTGCACTCACGTATCATTGCTCATTCGTTGTATATCAATTTAAGTGTGCCATATGATGCTCACGTGACATTGATCGTTAGTGATTGGCTGTTGCTCACGTGACATCTCAGGTTCTGAGGGTCTATAAGGCAGACAGATTCGCACATCATATCCGTTCTTCCTCTGATGTGACAGGTGACGGATCGTCTCCTCTCTCTCTCTCTCTCTCTCTCTCTCTCGATATTCTTAGCATTATGACTGTTAAGCATTTTACTATCACCAGCTCTTCCATAAAATTATGTTGGGAATTATCATTCATGTTCGTAAATATACCTTAGTATATTCACTGTGTATACAGATCCCTTATAACTTTTGACTATCAGATGAATTAATTCTGTTAGTTTATTTTTCCTGCAGGGATTTAGATGAAGCATGCATTTAATGGTGTGCCTGCAAGCGACGTCTCGACCTAGTCGATGGCTGTATGATCAAAAGACCCAGATCAGCTGCATATATCGTCATTCATGTCGTTCGTGATACCATTGTCGGCATCTTCAATTAAATTAGTACCATCTACTGAACCATTACATAGTCACTCATGTCGCTTCTTCAATTAAACCTTCGTGTTCACCCACGATGCACGAAGGCACGAGACGTACGGCTGTGCAATGAATACAGATCGAGTGGTGTACTAGTACATGGGTTGTGGACTGTCTCTGCTTGGCGCGATAACTTGCAGAGATAGGCGAAAACCTGCAAGGTTGTAGGACCTTCACCTACCAGAATCACTCGTGTACCGTATCCTTCACTACAATGTACAAGTGTACAGTATCCTTCACTACAAAATACGAGTGTACAGTCTCCTTCTCTACAACGTACGAGTGTACGGACTCCTTCACTACAATGTACGAGTGTACGGTCTCCTTCACTACAATGTACGAGTGTACGGTATCCTTCACTACAATGTACGAGTGTACGGTATCCTTCACTACAATGTACGAGTGTACGGTATCCTTAACTACAATGTACGAGTGTACAGTCTCCTTCACTACAATGTACGAGTGTACGGTCTCCTTCACTACAATGTACGAGTGTACGGTCTCCATCACTACAATGGACGAGTGTACGGTATCCTTCACTACAAAGTACGAGTGTACGGTATCCTTCACTACAAAGTACGAGTGTACAGTTTCCTTCACTACAATGTACGAGTGTACAGTTTCCTTCACTAACATGTACGAGTGTACAGTCTCCTTCACTACAATGTACGAGTGTACAGTCTCCTTCACTACAATGTACGAGTGTACAGTCTCCATCACTACAATGTACCAGTGTACAGTCTCCTTCACTATAATGTACGTATGTACAGTCTCCTTCACTACAATGTACGAGTGTATAGTATCCTTCACTACAATGTACTAGTGTATAGTATCCTTCACTACAATGTACGAGTGTATAGTATCCTTCACTACAATGTACGAGTGTACAGTTTCCTTCACTACAATGTACGAGTGTACGGTATCCTTCACAACAATGTACGAGTGAACGGTCTCCTTCACTACAATGTACGAGTGTACGGTCCCCTTCACTACAATGTACGAGTGTACGGTCTCCTTCACTACAATATACGGAGATGTTGTACGGTATGGTTCCCTACTACAATGTACGGTAGGTTCTACCGGGTTAGTCTCCTTCACTTACATACATATAGTACGAGTGTACGGTTCCTTCATCTTAATCAATAGTTACGAGTGTACGGTCTCCTTCACTACAATAGTTTTTGTACGAGTGTACGGTCTCCTTCACTACATACATGTTTCACTCGAGTGTACGTATCCTTCACTACAAGTGTACGAGGGTACGTATCCTTCACTACAGTGTACGAGTGTACGGTCTCCTTCACTACAATGTACGAGTGTACGGTATAGTTCCTTCACTACAAGTACGAGGTGTACGGTCCTCCTTCACTACATTGTTACGTAGTGTGTACGTCTCCTTCACTACAATGTACGAGTGTACAGTCTCCTTCACTACAATGTACGAGGGTACAGGTTCCTTCACTACAATGTAAGAGTGTACAGTCTCCTTCACTACAATGTACGAGTGTACGGTCTCCTTCACTCAATGTACGAGTGTACAGTCTCCTTCTCTACAATCGTACGAGTGTTCGGACTCCTTCTCTACAACGTACGAGTGTTCGGACTCCTTCACTACAATGTACGAGTGTACGGTCTCCTTCACTACAATGTACGAGTGTACGGTATCCTTCACTACAATGTACGAGTCGTTATACGGTATCTCCTTCACTAAATGTACGAGTGTACGTATCCTTAACTACAATGTAAGAGTGTACAGTCTCCTTCACTACAATGTACGAGTGTAAAGTCTCCTTCACTACAATGTACGAGGTACGTCTCCATCACTACAATGTACGAGTGTACGGTATCCTTCACTACAAAGTACGAGTGTACGGTATCCTTCACTAACAAAGTACGAGTGTACAGTTCCTTCACTACAATGTACGAGTGTACGGTCTCCTTCACTACAATGTACGAGTGTACGTCTCCTTCACTACAATGTACAGTGTACAGTCTCCTTCACTATAATGTACGATGTACGTCTCCTTCACTACAATGTACGAGTGTAGTATCCTTCACTACAATGTACAGTGTTAGTATCCTTCACTACAATGTACGAGTGTATAGTATCCTTCACTACAATGTACGAGTGTACAGTTTCCTCACTACAACGTACGAGTGTACGGTATAATTCATTACAATGTACGAGTGTACGGTCTCCTTCACTACAATGTACGAGTGTACGGTATCCATCACTACAATGTACGAGTGTACGGTCTCCTTCACTACAATGTAACGAGTGTACGGTCTCCTTCACTACAATGTACGAGTGTACGGTTATCCTTCACTACAATGTACGAGTGTACGGTCTCCTTCACTACAAGGTACGAGTGTACGGTCTCCTACACTACAATGTACGAGTGTACGGTTATCCTTCACTACAATGTACGAGTGAACAGTATCCTTCACTACAATGTACGAGTGTACGGTTTCCTTCACTACAATGTACGAGTGTGCAGTATCCTTCACTACAATGTACGAGTGTACGGTTTCCTTCACTACAATGTACGAGTGTAAGGTATCCTGCACTACAAGTACGAGTGTACAGTTTCCTTCACTACAATGTACGAGTGTACAGTCTCCTTCACTACAATGTACGAGTGTACAGTCTCTTTCTCTACAATGTACGAGTGTATAGTCTCCTTCACTATAATGTACGAATGTACAGTCTCCTTCACTACAATGTACGAGTGTATAGTATCCTTCACTACAATGTACTATTGTATGAGTCCTTCACTACAATGTACGAGAGTATAGTATCCTTCACTACAATGTACGAGTGTACAGTCTCCTTCACTACAATGTACGAGTGTACAGGTTCCTTCACTACAATGTACGAGTGTACGGTATCCTTCACTACAATGTACGAGTGAACGGTCTCCTTCACTACAATGTACGAGTGTACGGTATCCTTCAATACAATGTACGAGTGTACAGTATCCTTCACTACAATGTACGAGTGTGAGTGTACGGTATCCTTCACTACAATGTACGAGTGTACAGTCTCCTTCACTACAATGTACGAGTGTACGGTATCCTTCACTACAATGTACGAGTGTACAGTCTCCTTCACTACAATGTACGAGTGTACAGTCTCCTTCACTACAATGTACGAGTGTACGGTATCCTTCACTACAATGTACGAGTGTACGGTATCCTTCACTACAATGTACGAGTGTACGGTATCCTTCACTACAATGTACGAGTGTACGGTATCCTTCACTACAATGTACGAGTGTACGGTATCCTTCACTACAATGTACGAGTGTACAGTCTCCTTCACTACAATGTACGAGTGTACGGTATCCTTCACCACAGTGTCTGTCCATTGAAAGGTCCCTCTCCAGAAGCATCTACTTCTGGCATCTATCCAGTTAGCTATCCTAAAATGGAGGACTACTTCCCTTAGATAAATAAAAACAATAACCGAACAAAAATATTAAATTCATATACAGTAATAAGAGAAAGGAAATAAAAAGTCAATATCCTGAAATACAAAACTAAGACACTGCAACACAGTAATCAAACCGGAGACATTAGACGCATCAAAAACTTTGATTATTGGGGAAGATCACTAATTAAAGATATCGAAAAGCAAGAAAGACAAATATTAAGGAAAATATTTGGCTCAATCTGTACAGGAGTAATCTGGATGAAAAGAAATCACATGAGCTCTACCAACATTCTGAGAACATTTCAGATAAAGACGACTGCAATTGTACGTCAGCTTGTCAGAATGAATAACAACAGACTGACCATGAGAATTCTCAACCTTGTCATCGCAATGAAAGTGAAGAACAATTTGGCTGCTTGATATCGAGAGAGACCTCCAGGATATTGGATCCACAGGAGTCATCATACAAGACAGATGCAGATTCGGAACTCTGGTCAACAGCCATCAATTTGCCAATAAACCGAATATTACAAGAAAGAACACTTGAACAGGGGACCGTAGAAATTACCTCAGTGAGAGGATGAAGAGATTTTGGGAAAAGAAGAAAGCAAACACATCTACTAAATAAGTTCAATCGTGCTCCTCAGTTGGGCGTAACGGTAGAGGAAGAAGAAGAAGAAAAAATTATATTTAAAAAAATGGGGTGTGGCTGTGTTGGGGACACGGCCGTTTGTTTTGCGTTAATAAGTCTACATTGACGCGCTCGGACGCCTTGATGTTTATTTTACGTCCCCGGCACCGCTTCACTCGCTCATATCGGGTTTTATGGGTATCACTGGATTGCTTTTGAGATGCTCTTTCCAACCGTATACGATGTCTGTATTTTTACGCTTTTTGACGAGTATAGGCCGACATTGTGTTAAGTTTTCTTAATTTTTTTACATTAAACACATACAATTTCATAATAACCACGGCACACAAATATTTTTATATACACAATCGATTGATCTTGACGAGAGCTGTCGATTGAAACTAAACGAGCGTCGTAGGTTCTCCTAGTCAAAAGTTATACTACACGGAAGTTATGAGACCCCCCCCCCCTTCCACGTGCTCACGATCCTTCGCAGTCATCACTCAACGTAACATATTGTTTGATCCTTTAGCAATTGAGTGGTGTAAGTGAATTCTGAATGTAGACTATATATTCGGAGCTGCAATGCCAAACTGTATTCCCTGATTTTCTGGATTGCCTCTTACTATGGTTGCAAATTTAGACGTAATCACGTCAAAATTGCAAAATAAATACTGAAAACCAAAATTAACATTTAAGTTCAACATTTGAATATTTAGGTTATGGCATATCATATATCAGAATTCTGTTGAAAACTCATTGAATTAATAAAAATAAAAATGGATGCGTGGTTTACAATTTTATTACTACGTGATTTTACTGTAATACAAATATCCATCAAAATATAAGCGAAATATACATGTGTTAGTGTCCTAAAACACAGTACATGTAAGTGGTTAGCGTACATAATTATATGCTGTATAGTGAACCCTGACAACGTGAATGTCTCGCAACATTCGTAAAAGTGAGCGTATGTGTCGTCCATCTTAATGTTACAATTTTTTTATCGCCTTATAATGTTGCCATATTTTATTGTAATATTGCAGTGTTTTTCGTCAACAAATCGTCGGGTCATTTTCCATGTATTTTTTAATGTAGCTGTCGCGCCCACAGAAAACTCCTGCCAGTGTCAGAACAGGTAGCAACCAACGTTAGTTAAGGCGAAGTCTCACACGCCATGTTGAATGACTGGTTTCTAAATTTCTTTCAGTTGTTTAAGGACAATTATTTTGAAACAGCCACTAATCCTCCCTAGCAATCTACGTTACACTGTATAACAAACATAAATTCTGAACTTTTATCAAGTAATAATGACGTAATTAGTTCAGCATCATGTTTAAATATCTTGTCGTTTCACGACCATCAAATAAAACGTGGGTAAAATTTAGCAACTACGTTTTAAGGTATTTGTAAATTGTAAACGCGCTCTAATTAGAAATATTTGGTTATTTATTTGCAAAGAAAGTTATTTCACACAAATGGAAAAATTCAACATGGCGGAAGGGAAACGAGCGTCAATATATCGCTCTGATAACGGCGACGTAATTAGTACTTAATTAAACGCCCTCAGCGTCGCCTGGTCCATGAGCCCGCGAGAGGTCGTATTACTTACCTTTCACTTGGCGTGAACTGTAGCACACGCTGCTCGAAACAATTTTGTTTAAACGCGACAAACTTATGCAGGCAAGGAAAAAAAAAGAAGGAATTATGGCAAAGGTTTATGAATTCAAGTCATCACTTTCATAACACCTTCAATAACATCAACATTTTCATAGATATATAACTAAAGTAGAATTCCCTTCCCTCTATAGTTAAAGAGAGAAGGAAATTTTACTTTAGTGTTTAACAAATAACATGAACGCCCTTATACCGCTTCCCATCCACCTACATTAAGTTTCCACATTATAACTTGGATTGTAAGTCGACACCTTCTGTACTGACGCCCAGTAGACGAGCATTAAGGAACACAGAGCGCCTAATGGTTGTCAGCTGTAGCCATTTCAGGGTCAATATATCACTTTGTAAGTCAACCTTTGAAAAATGTCCCTGTCCCTACCAGCGTGTATACTAGCGGGCACAGTGACTGCCACTGGACGCCCAGTAAAGTTGGCAACGCCGGCGAGAGAGCAGTTCCAAGTCTCAACGTTGGACTGGAAGAATTAGGCAAACTTCAAAACAAGTGTACAATCTTGTCTCTGACGCTGAACCAGGTCGACGCCCTTTCTGCGGTGGGATCAGGGGCAGATTTATATTTCTGTTGCTATGGGGTTACATGAATTTTGCCGCCCCCGTCTCTCCATTCCACTCATACAGCCCCAGAGCTATTTATCGCACCCCCACCCCTCTCGCAACGAGTGTAAACTACACGTTTAACACCAGATATAAATATATATATATTATATATAGTATATTATCGTAATAAATTCCCTAAACAACAAAATCGAAGAGGGCGAATTTTTGTGTTTTTTATAGCTGCGTTCTTTGTAGAGTGGTGATTTAGAGTTAGTTTCTTTTTTTTTTTTAATTATGAAGACAATTTCGAATCTGATTGCTACTAAGATTGAATTTCATTGGTTCTTTTGTGTTAGTAGTAGGAAATAGGGGATACTGGGCCAAAGAGATCCGAGGCCGGGGGTTCGACCACCGCCATCTTGGATTCCATTTCATTAGTCACCTTCATCCCACTTCATGTTCTATCATTCCACCTCGGCGTCCATAATTTTTTATTTCATTTCTTAATGTTCTATCATTCCACCTACATATCCACTGCTATACCCACTGCACTACTTATAACTCTACCCACCTACCACTCTACCCACATACCCAACACTCTATTAACCTACTTACATAACAACTAATATATCAACCCACCCACCCACCACACTATGCAACTACACACACCCACCTACCTACAGCTCTACCCATCTACACACCCTCTCACTTACCTACCACTCTACCTACCTACCCATCCACCTTTCACTCTACCATCCTACCCACGTTCCTAAAGCTCTACTAACCTACACACATACCTACTGCTCTGCCCATATAACTAATTGCCAACCATTCTACCTACCCACACACCCACTGCTCTTCTTACCTTCCCACCTACCTACTCACATACCCAACTACCTAACCACCTCCTGCTCTACACACATACTCACCACTCCAACGAACGCTCTACCCACATACTCACCACTCTACATACTTACCTATATACCTACTGATCTACCCACCTCCCCACCCACACATTACTCTACCCACCTAACAACCCACAGCTCTACCCACCTTCATACCGACCTACCCACATTCGTCTCAACTCAAATACTCACCTACCCACCACCAGTACTACCTGTCGCTCTTCATACCTAACACTTATCTTAATTACTGACTTACTTATCGTTCTATCCACCTACCCACTAAACAATCACCCCCTCTGTAATTACCCACCAACTGCTGTACTTACAGCTGTACCAACCTACCTAACACTCTATGCTTCTACTCTCCTACCCACTGCTCTACCTAACACTCTAACCACCTACTCACCTACCCACTGCTCTACCCATCTCACTACCCAAAACATACAATTCATATCATCAGACTAACCAACAAAATATTCAAGCAATACATTTCGACCTCTTATACTAACCATCTCATCTGCCATCATGCATCCTGCCCTCCTGTTTAATAGTCATACAGGCGTGTCACACTCAGAGACAAAGCTATTCCATCAAAAAACTTCCCCCCTGCAGTCAACCCAAACTAATACAATGTTCCCATTCACACATTTCAGGCATCGCTACCACCATACTGTTAGGCCATACAAACAAGAGAGACAGACAAACCAGTCAACCAATGAATATACCCAGCTCATTATACAGAATAGTTAAAAAAAAAAGAGAGACTGGCCTCACATCTCTAGCAAAATCTGTCGAGAGTTTATATCTCCCGAACAGTAGATGCAAGTACGGCTGACCAAGTTGCGAAGGAGATGAAGGCGAAGAGTAGGGGAGGACGACACTAGTTTCAACATTGTTGCTAGGGAGGTGCTTGTCGACAATAAGGAATTTGTCCCCCATTAGACTACAAATCAGCACCCACCAGCAGCCACCATCCAATACTGTAAAACAAAGAACAATAGCAAAAATTGGGGGAAAAAATATACCAAAATTCGTAACTGCAGCATACCTGTCATAAAATAATTGCCATCAGACACCAGCCAAATATCATATCACTAATCAAACTCGAAAAAAAAACCACCTGATTATATCAACCATCCACACCAATAACTACAAATGTTGGCCACCACACCTCAGACATATGAAACAAAATATGAGTAATCCTGCTGACCAGGAGTATTGGGTACCATACCGACCATACAACCTGGCATACCAACATAATAACCATCTGAATATATCAACTAAAACATACAGCCCAAAACCATATAATTCCCTCTAACCCAAGCATACCCCAATCATACTATTAACAATACAGGCCATATCAACCACCATACCACTGACTTACCAATCAGTCGTAACAGTCCATCTAACTTTACCAGTTACACATAAAACAAGCTATACCAGCTACTGTTACTCATGCATACCATATGCTCTACAACAACAACACCACACGAAATATACTCATTGTTCATACCTCTTAAACTCAAGCATATCTCAACCATTCAGTCCACACTGACCTTACCAAAAAAAAAATAATTATTGCTCTACTGGTCGACACCAGCCAACTCCTATATCCAAAGAAAAATTCAATTCAACCGCACCACCAAATACACCATGCACAATATCCATCATAACTCAAGTGTAACAAGCAACTCTACAGCTGAAGCCAGCCCATAACCTGCTTGCTCTACCAACAAACACCACTTATACCTTCCAACCATTCGACATACACCAACAATCACAAGAAAGATTACTGAAAAACATATAACCCAACATACCAACTGTACCATCCATGTTTAACCAAGTGTACCAAGCAAATGTATCATCCAGATCGACCCAAAACACAAACATTCTTACCATATGTCGACGTAACATAACCTACTATCACCAGGCATCACATTATGATGTCACCCAACCATCATGTTGTGCCATAGATGAACTTGACCCTTGGCCATTGATCCATCAATCGACCAAGCCATCAATCCATCAATCCGGCGATTAACCAATCCAATCCACCCATCCACAGATCCATCGATCCGCCACCACCATCTCATGTTATTGGCCAGCTGTAATCATATAGAAACTCGATTATTGACTCGTCGAACAATGTAATAATGGTGCAATACGATTGGTTGATTATTTATTCACTTAGATAATAATTTTTCCTTGTGTAGGGACTTAGGATTTTTCTTGAATGTAGGGAACTGTGTTTCACACACCTAACTTACTAAAAAAAATGTTATACCCTATATTGAACGTGGAATATTTCCTACTCCTATGTAATGTAATGCTAGGTCGTGTAAATTTTTCTGCTGGTGTAGGACTTGGAATATTTCTAACCTTCTGCAGGACTTAGAAAATTCCATATATATATATATATATATATATATATATATATATATATATATATATATATATATATATATATATACACACACATATATATATACTACTACTTCCTACAAAATGTTATAAAAGACTTAGAAAAACTTATAATTCTACGCAGACCTTAGATTTTTTTTTAACATTTTGTAGGAAGTAGTATTATATATGATAGAAATATAAATAAGTTAGGCATATATAAATATATATAAAATTATATATAAGATAGGTATTTATGAATATATATGTAATAGGAATATTCATAATTATGTACAGCATAAATTAAGTACTTGCATGTTTTTTATTCTGGGTCGAACGAGTATTTGGGTTTTCTCAGAGTGCTTCCATACAGCGAAGATGAATTGCGAATATGAAGGTCTGGCTTTGACCTTGACGACCATGGAGCCGCGACATGCATCATCGCTATACAAAGTCCTACATGAATGGTTGAGTCCTACAACCAGAGGTAACAATTTTACAAGCTCTGACATGGGGTAGAGTGGATATGACTAAGTTAAAAAAATATCCTACGTCCTACACAACGTGAAGATATATACTGAGTCCTACACAAGGTGGAACGAAGTTGTCTAAATGGAAAAAAAAAATATTCAGTCTTATATGAGGTGAAAGCCAAAACGGCTTTTTCAAAGCGCTGTATCTCAAAATGTACGTGTCAGATCCATACAAAACTAGTCAAGGGGCATGCATTGAACCTTCCTACACACTTTCCACCAATAAAATAATAGGATCTCCGCTGAAAGTCCCATAGGTACACGCAGACCGACGAGAACACTGCACGCCAGTTCAGAGCCTTGCGCTTAGAGGCGATGTGGGACTTGATGTTCGTGGCATTGTCGCCTTTAACGCTCCCTCGACTCTCGGCTTCAAACGGGCGTCTTAAGGAACAAAACGAAATATCTCATGGAAGTGTTTGTCATAGGTAACTTTACAGCCGCTAGGTGTGTAGTCTTCCAAAAGGTAACTTTTAATTACATTCTCACGTGAATAATAAAAGAGAAAGATTGTACTTGGTTATGAAGCTGATTTGTGATTATTTCAATCATACCATTTTTTAGCGTAGGAAAATAGAGGAAATCTGCTACACATGCGACACTAGCGCTTACCTAGTGGCAAAAATTCTTCTATGCAAAACTTTTAACCTGAAGCAGAAGTAATCTTTGTTGGAACTGCCGCTTGAGCAGGGCTGCGAACTGTTATCGGCTGTACGGGACTTCCCGTATCCTGGAACTGAAACGATTATCCCGTGTGGTCATAGGACGGGACGTCATATATCTAGTATCTCAGTCTTCTTCGAATATAAACTGAATTTTAACAAACACATTGTCGACTATTTATCACTTCCGCAACTACGGATAGGTACTTGTACCCTGATATTGTATAATCCAATATTTAACACTTCCGCGACTACGGATAGGTACTTGTACCCTGATATTGTATAATCCAATGGCCCCACAGAGTTATTATTGGCGGCGGCAAGTGTCGTTCATTAACAAGTACGTTCGTGTAAGTAGCACTTGCCGAGACGAGTACACACGATCCTTCCTTCCTTCCACTGGGTGTTGCTGCCATCTGAAATACAGAAATTCAAATCTAACTGAATTCTGATTATAGTTGCAAGAAATATTTTCTTGTTTTATATGTTCAGAGAAAATGTTGATTGGTGAAGAATAGTGACTTTTACCAATTTCAAATAGTATTTAGAATTGTTCTTTTTTTATAGCAATTTTGCTTGGCCAATTCATTGGAGTCAGATATCGTGTGAAGAGGTGTCCAATGTGTCCCTCATGGCGAATCTAAAAAAATGTTTGGAAACCCTATGATCGAGGCACATTGTACGTCAGAATATTCATTCATTTTCTAATAAAATAGAACAAATTCAGGTATTACTAGAATACATAAAAAGTGATATTCTATGTTTTTGAGTACTGCTTAAGAGAAAATTAAGATATATATATGATTTAGAGCTATTATCTTCTTACAGTAGATCCAAATTTAAAAACGGAGGTGTTCCTATATTTTCTAGAGACAATTTAAACGCTAAGCCATACAATAATATTGGGAGTGTTGATAAAGATTTAGAAATTCTGCTATTACAGCATGTAGTGAAAACTTAAAAATAATTATTTTTGTTGTTTACAGGTCTCCTAACTTTAATATCGATATATTTGTTCGGAAATGTGATATGTTATTGATTAATGTTACATCTAAATATGATAACATTGCTGTATGTTGAGATTTCAACATTAATATTGATGTCGATAGTTGTAATTCTAGAAATGTCATTAACTTGTTAAAATTGTATAATTTCTCAATTACTATTTATTACTCACTATACTAGTAAAACAGCAAAATCACCTTCTATCATAGACAATATGTTAGCTAATCTTAACAGAAACTGCTATGAAAGTGCATTAAGAAGAAGAGGTTTGTCTGACCATCATGGTCAATTAATAAACATAAGAAACTTTTTTGACAATACAATGAACACTAGTACACATTTTACTGAGATAAGACGGTTTTTTTGATGAAAACAGCATAAGAAATGTCTGCAGTCTCTTGAAATTCTCAGACTTGTTTGTCTTGTACGAAAAAAACTAGGTACTGTCAATGAAATTTATTTGTCATTTTCAAATATACTTATGTTAAGCTTTGAGAAGGCTTTTCACAAAGAATCTATTATAACACATCTAGACTTACATATAATGACTGGTTATCAAAAGGTCTTAAAACATCATGTCTAAATAATAAACGTTAACATCAAATGTCAAAAGTTCTCAAATGATCTTGACTTTAAAAGAAATGTAAAAATTATCGCAAAATGTACAAACAAGTGTTAAAATCTGCCAAAAAAAGACACTTTGAAGATGTTATTAAGTTATCTAGAGATAGATCCAAGACTACGCGGAGTATTGTAACTAAATAATTTCAAATTAGATACTCCATAAAATCTAGAAATTAAGTTACCAGGCGTAGCACACAACATAAGAATTCCAAGCGTAGTTGCAAACATATTTATTCAATACTTTTACAAAATAGTACATATAAAAAAGGTTACTAAAAAAGTGGATATGCATATGATTACTTATATCTTAAAGGACAAGACCGAAATCCCATCCATGTTTCTGTTTCATGTAACTAGGGTATAATTGCTGCAATAGTATCATAAAATGAAAACTAAGCATTCATCCGGCCTTGATGTTCTTGACTTTATTATTAAAAAGAAGCATTGATTTTCTAGCAGATCCATTGTTATATTTTTTTAATGAATCAATGTCACAGGGTGTTTTCCAAATTTATCTAAGTGCTCTAAAATACTTCCTCTTCACAAAAAAAGACCTCGTGACCTATGTTTAAACTACAGACCTATATCTTTGCTCTTCGTCTTTTCCCAAATTCTTTAATAAATAATGTCTAATAGATTAATGTTTTTTTTTTCCAGTAGCATGACATTTTAGAAAGCAGCCAAAATAGATCTAGGCAAGGGAAATCAACTACAACGACATTCTTTGATTTTATTAATAGAATTCTAGAGGATTTAGATAAACGTTAATACCCTATCGGTTTATTTTGTGCTTTGAGTAAAGCTTATGCCAGCGTAAATCACTGTACATTTTTTAACAAGTTAAGCGCTTATGGTGTAAGAGGTATAGTTCTGGACTGGTTCAGATCATACTTGACTCAACCTTCACAAGGACTCGTAATACAACACATTGACCTTTCTAATAATACCAAATGTAACTTCAGATCTGAAACGCAAGATGTCAAAGAAAATTAGTTCCATACGTTTCGCAGTAAGAATAATTTCTATGTCTCTTAATATAAATTAATTAAAAATGATATACTGTGGTTATATTCAAGCTAGCTTAAGTTATGGTATAATTTTCTGGGGGAACTCCTCAGATGCTATGAAGATTTTTGTATTACAAAAATATATCATTAGAGTAATAACTAATCCTACAGTTCGTGCTTCATGTAAACCACTATCTAAAGAACTTGGTATATTAACATTGCCCTGCTTATATATTTATGAAATCTTAACACATGCTCAAACAAAGCTATGAACAACTTAACGCTAGCATTCATGACTACTGTACAAGAAATAAAGATAAAATTCATTTACAACAGCATCAAACTACACGATTTGCAAATGGCCCTAGCTACTCTGCTATATGTCTCTACAATAAACGTCCCAGTAGTTTCAAATTTATTACAAATTTGAGTGAATTCAAACATAAGCTTAAATCTGAGTTATTAAGCTATAAGTTTTATTCTGTAATGGATTTTATGGATACGAAAATAGATAATAATTATATTCTTGAATATTAAGAGGTAGGTTTGTGTCTTTTGAGGCTGCAACAATTAAAATGTCTTATTTTTCATTGTATCATGTACTTCACTGTCTTCCATAACCCAACATGTCCTTAATGTAATTAATATTCTGGTGTTCAAACTACTGCATTTGGTCAGTACTTGCCTAGTAAAAGATTCTGCACAGATCCATGTTTAGTTTTACATATGCTATTACGATTTGTGTTGTATTTCTGTTCATTGTAAGTAGTGTGATATTTTATATTTGTGCGTGGTTTTGTATTTATACTACATATACATTGTACACAATTTTTATTTCTAATCTTTGGACAATAAAATGATGATGATGATGATAACAACACATGATAACAACACTTCCCTGAAGAACTGCAGCCAGCTGCCCACTTTAGTAACTGTGGGAGAGCTTATAGCTGACAGACTCCGCATGATAGGCAGAGGCCCGTAAAATTAGTTTTATCTTTCTGCGACGTCATAGACTCCACTGCCTTATAAACAAGCGAGCACAGTCCGTTGTTTCATTGGCCAACTGCACTTTAATTAACGTCACGCATCTGCTTGATCTCCTTGAAAGAGATTGGTCACTCCATCTTTGAACTGATATAATTGGTTCAAAGGCACTCAGAGGCGTATTAGACATATCTCACACCAATGGCTGAAGTCGGTCCAATGCTCAGTGGCTCTGAGTTCAGTTTGTCCTTGAATAATAAAGCGAATTTTGCACGTTTCTGATGACAGGTTCCGAATATAAACACTGTCTCATAATATTTGTAACTCACTTCACCAGTGGACAGGAAACATTTAAACAATAAAAGAAAACTTTTAAATATAAGCATACGGCCTACTTGACCCTGTTTAGCAGTTAAAGTCGTGTTTGTAATATGATACTGCTGGCCATCGTATGAGAACCACCCTCAACGTGAGTGCATCCCTACAATCGTCGTATCCGTTCACAAATTGCAGGTGTATGTCGAATATGTTCGTAGCATTCTTTGATACGCTGGCGAAGTGTTGCGATGTTAAGAATGGATGTTGCATACACAACTGTTTTCAAGTTGCCCTAAAAATAAAAATCCAATGGATTTAAGACTTGAGAATATGCATGCGCTAGACTATAGGCCCTGCATAACCTATCCATTTGTTGGGAAATCTTCAGTATGTCCAACAAGGCGATATGTGACGAGTTTTCATTCCCCGATATTCCATCGATACCGGATTTGGCTTTGACACCACTAACGCCACAATCTACGGAACCAATTACATTCAAATTAATGGTTTCTGAAAACGGAAAGCCATAAATGACATTTCCCGCCCCGTTCGCCCGGCTTCTATCTATGATCCCCTTTCCTCCGTGTGTGTGTGTGTGTGTGTGTGTGTGTATATATATATATATATGTATATATATATATAACCATCCTACTGTCATGTAAACTTGCATTATTTAAATGACTCTCGCACATGTTTTCAAAATGATGTTGCTGTGAATATTCAGGTTAATAAATCCTCCAAAGATGCCCCGAATCCTACCGACGCGACGTAATGCCTCTGGTTGAACGTCATCTTAAGAGGAGTGTGAAGTGAAACATTTTTTGTGAAATCATTGATCATTGTTTGCGCGTATTCGCGTTTCTCGATAAATATAAGCTCTGTAAACACGACCTTTTACTAAAAAAAACTATTATCTATGACTCCGTGTTTTTACTTTTAACATATTAAGTACATCAATGGAGAAAATAATTCGTGAAAATGGTCAAACATCGCATTTTTGAAGCTTGCCTATGGAGTTTCCTTAAGCGGCAAGAGAAAAGTACAAACATACGGACGTAGTTTAATCTGTGGTCTTTCATAGCGTGTAATAAAATCCCACTGTTACAAATCTGATTTGCACAGTACAAGACCACGGCGGAAACACTGCACGCCATGCGCGTAGGAGCTATGAGGCACTAGGAGTGCGTGTTAGTGTCGCCCGTATCGCTCCCTCGCTTCTTGACCTTGGGCGCGCAGGTTCTGGGTTCGAGTCCCGGGTAAGGCACGTTAGTTTCATGTGTTTCTAGTTCAATATCTGATGATGTCGTCACAAGACGTCGAGGCCTACCCACTAAGGGGCCGCCGTGATGTGGTGGTCAGACGATACTCGCCTTCCACCTGGGCGAACCGGCTTCTATACTCGGCGGGGTCGCTCCCGAATTTTAGAATTTGGGAATCGTGTCTGTTTTCTCGGGGATCTCCCGTTTCCCCGCCCTTGCATTCCGGCGCTGCTCCTCCTCACACACCTCACTTCACCCTCATCGGTTCTCAAGACCTCCATGTTAAAAACTGCGCATGTAACTCCACTCTCCTACCTACCCTCTAAGCTTTTAAGAACTTCAAAATTATTTGCGTGATGTAGAGTAAATCACTCTAAAGTCCATTCACGGATACTTCACACTTTTCTGAAGCGCTGCTGAAGTTCAACTTCTAGTATATTCCTCCGCCTCATGCAAACAAAGGTTAGCCAAGTTTAGATATTTTCACCAGAGGGAAAACGCAGTGCATTCGTGCGCACTTCAGTAAAACGCGTTTATTCACCGTGTCCACGATCTTGGACATGTTGCACAGAGGGATATTTATGGCCAGTACTGTACACAACGAAGAATCAACATCCAATACTCTGAGAATCTTCCCGGCGAGTGATTTTATTTGTGAAGTGGCAACAAGTGGGGTGATTTTTTGAAGGTTTGGTTCAAAAAGTGTGACGAACCCGCGTTTACATCGTGTTGCATTCGGTGTGGGCCTTCACGTCACCCGGGCGCCTCAGCCAATCGCAGTGCAGGACGTGTAGAGACTCGTGATGCCGACTTTGAAGTGCCGCTTCATTCTAGTCCGATAATGCGCACTCTACAGCGCTCCTGCCAGCACCTTCGCCATGAACAAGCCTCCCTCGCACACAGCTGGCCGTGTGTGGTCGGCTCACATCCGCCGTACGTTCATTGCTGCAAACTAACCAAAACAAAACTGTTTACAAATAGGAAAAATTCCCCACAAAAAGTGAAAATCTCTTGCGGTATTGTGTTCATAAGTACCAGAAACAACCATACACATACGTAACGGAAATTGATTAATTGAGTTCCCGTAAAAACATTATTCAGAAGTTGACGTTATCATTATGGGGAGCGGAAGCCAGTTGCCTTCGTATATCCAGCTTGGCATTAGTGTATGCAGCCCCAGGATATTGTTGCCCTGTGTGGACTAACATTAGTCATGTGAATATAGTAGACGTCCAGCTAAACTCTGCCATGTGTACCATCTGCGGCACAGTAAGATCAACACCTGTCATCTGGCTACCTTCTTTGTCTAACATCCTCCCTCCTGACATTAGGAGGCGGAGAGCACTGTTGCGGGGATATGCTAAGGCAATGAACTGCATTGGAACCCCGCTGCACGAGGATATGTCAAGACATGTTCCTTCAAGGCTTGAGTCGAGGAAACTTCAACTGAAAATAGTTGAAGACCTAGACACGAATGGTTTCTACCCATATTTGGAGTGGCAGCAAGGATGGACAGTCCTTTTTTTCGCGTTCCGTGAAGAGAGGAAAGACAAATGTATGCTTGATAGGTGCTTGTGGTTTACTTTGAATAGACTTCGGACTGGACATGGTCGCTGCAATTCTATGTTACACAAATGGAGACTGAAAGACAACCCATCCTGTCCCTGCCGTCATGGAGATCAGGCCATACGTCATCTCCTTCTAGAACGCCCTCAGCTATCATACCCTGGACCCACTGATGATATCAAAGATTTGTCTGCTGACGCGATATAGAGGTTTAAGTCTCTAAACATTTGATTTTTATTATTTTCTTTCAAAAATTGTATTGATGAACCATACGCTATAAATCAATCGATGTAAAATGTTTAATAGCATATGAAGCATAATTGTATTATTTTTACTATCACAAAAAAGATCTCGTGTTTCCGAACGTAATTATCAATTAATCTTTAGGAAAAATGAAACTTAATGTCATTTTACATGTGAAAACAAAAGACAGCCATAACAAAACACTGCACACACTACACAGCCTTGTAAAGAACTCGGGATGAACGAGTAACAAAACACTGCACACACTACACAGCCTTGTAAAGAACTTGGGATGAACGAATAACAAAACACTGCACACACTACACAGCCTTGTAAAGAACTAAGGATGAACGAGTAACAAAACACTGCACACACTACACAGCCTTGTAAATAACTAAGGATGAACGAGTAACAAAACACTGCACACACTACACAGCCTTGTAAAGAACTCGGGATTAACGAGTAACAAAACACTGCACACACTACACAGCCTTGTAAAGAACTAAGGATAAACGAGTAACAAAACACTGCACACACTACACAGCCTTGTAAAGAACTCGGGATGAACGAGTAACAAAACACTGCACACACTACACAGCCTTGTAAGAACTCGGGATTAACGAGTAACAAAACGTGCAAATTTAGAAGGCTGTAATTTCAACCGTCCGTCCGTCAAAAGTTAAAGCTTGCCAAGGTTTTGACGGACAGACGGATATAATTAATGGCCACTTCTGATTGGCTGTATGTCACGTGATGGACGGACGTGACGGGTCGTTGTAAATCCTGCTTGGAGCCGCCCCTGTGCTGCGTGGGCGATGCACACAGCGCTGCTGATGATGCTAGGAGGGTAGCAGGCTAGGGTCAGGCCACGACGAGCTGCCCTCAGGAACGAGGGTAATGCCTGTGGAAACACCGCACCACAGTGAGAGACTTCATCAAAGAGAAGGCCACGGGGGTGAGATACCACGGGCCTCGGTGCGGGGTAGTAATTACACCCCACACCAGGAGCGCACTGGATTACACTGCACTAGAGCTATACACATCCACAACACACGCTCTCTACCATTCTACCTGCGGTTATTTAATTATAAATTATCTGTGGCTGCCTCATAAATAATTAAAATAAGTTTACAAGTTTGAATTTATTTGTGTTACTGTGGAATTTCGTAGGATAACCATCCTGCAATATATTTAAGTTGTTAAGGCAGCTTTCTACCATAAAATATTAAGTGAACCGCTTGTCGAGCAGTCAAGAAAATGGCACAATTAAGCACCTGCACACGAACACCATTTTAAAGATACAAATATTCCATGTACTCTCGCGAGACTATAAGATGCCAAGATTAAACTCAGCAAAGTTCACGCGCCAAAAATACACTATAAACTGCATGATAACTAGTTGCTTCGTTACGCTAATCGCATTTGTGTCTTGAATTCTTGGAAGACATCAAACAGGCCGCGGTGTTGTGGTGGTTAGACTACTCACCAAGGCTGTCTGGTTTCGAGTCCCGGCACAGTGACCTGGGTTATAGCGTATGGCGAACGCTGCCGTTTACCAGCGGGTTTTTTCAGGGATCTCCCGTTTCCCATAACGTTGCATCCCCCCGCCGCTCCATCCTCACCTCACTTCATCCGCACTGACGATCAAGACTTTGCTGTTAAGCGCAGGCCAGAAGCACTCAATTCACAAGACTTCTTAGTTTCTTATGAGTTTCCAAACGACAACTACTTTGGCAGCAAAGTTCCATATCAGCATCGTGGAAGTTCTGAGAGAAACCGTGTTACATCTAAACACAATAAGATGTTTCATCCAAGCATCTTACTCTAACAATCATTTAAGCAATATGCTTTTTTGTTTGGAAACAATAATTTATGTTTCTGTTTCAAAATGTTAATTATGAACTTGCTTCATATATATATACAGAATGTAGTAGACCGACAAACTACGATGAAAACATATATGTATACGACATATGATGTAAAGTATGTCCCAAGTACGATTCACATATTTAAAGTTGCACCTGAAACACCCACTGTGTTACAAATATTGGAGAAACTTTTAAGATGAACTATTGAGTGTCTGTAAAGGAACGAAGATCTGTAAACACAACACCTGCTTGTGGCTGTCATGAAATTATCTCATCGAAATTATCAAGGTTACTTGTAATTTAAAAGATATATTACTAACCCGCCTGTCGTAATTTCTCTCGAAGCTCGAATCATTTATAGGGCCTATCAATCAGTGAAATAGCATTCACAGAAAGTCAGTTAATAAGCTACTGCCGACTCGCATATCAAGGAAATGGACTGGGAACAAGTGGCTTATGGCAGTGTAATTTTGGACATTCAGTGGAAATCACAAATTAATCAGTGAAATTCTGCCATCATATTAATACGTTCTCACGCACTGATTATCAGTCGCTCAATCAATTTTACACTGATTTCGCTCAATTTCCACTGTTTCATATTTAGAATGTAACCTGACCCATTATCCAGAGACTGAGTGATCCGTCTCCAGTAACAGTCATTATCCAGAGACTGAATGATCCGTCTCCAGTAACAGTCATTATCCAGAGACTGAGTGATCCGTCTCCAGTAACAGTCATTATCCAGAGACAGTGATCCGTCTCCAGTAACAGTCATTATCCATATACTGAGTGATCCGTCTCCAGTAACAGTCATTATCCAGAGACTGAGTGATCCGTCTCCAGTAACAGTCATTATCCAGAGACTGAGTGATCCGTCTCCAGTAACAGTCATTATCCATATACTGAGTGATCCGTCTCCAGTAACAGTCATTATCCAGATACTGAGTGATCCGTCTCCAGTAACAGTCATTATCCAGAGACTGAGTGATCCGTCTCCAGTAACAGTCATTATCCTGAGACTGAGTGATCCGTCTCCAGTAACAGTCATTATCCTGAGACTGAGTGATCCGTCTCCAGTAACAGTCATTATCCAGAGACTGAGTGATCCGTCTCCAGTAACAGTCATTATCCAGAGACTGAGTGATCCGTCTCCAGTAACAGTCATTATCCTGAGACTGAGTGATCCGTCTCCAGTAACAGTCATTATCCAGGCACTGAGTGATCCGTCTCCAGTAACAGTCATTATCTAGCTCTTCACTTCCCACTTCAAAGATATGTACCGCCCTCAGGATTCGCTTTGGACCATAGGTCGTACATGTTTCCAGCTTCTTTCTGTGGGATAAACTTGCAGCGGAAGTTTGTTGGTACAACTTAGACACACCCTGTAAAAGCTTTCCACTCATAGTCACGAAGCGTTTTTTCAAATATACTATCGTTATTGCTATTATATTTTTCTATTTCCTACTCAGCTTTCCAGTCTTTATATGTAGGCTATATATATATATATATATAGCCTGTTCACGGTAAAATGAGCACTTTTGAAAGCCCTGCTTAAGACATATTTGTATGCACGTTGTGTAGTCTTACGCTCTATATAAAATAAACGTTGTCATAGCCCTTATAACGTTGTCATAGCCCTCATAACGTTGTCATAGCCCTCATAACGTTGTCATAGCCCTCATAACTTTATTCATGGATCGCTTCAGTGAACTTGTGAAGTTATTAGGAAAGCAAATATTTTTCAAATCTGCTCATTTTTGAACACTGATAAATTTAAAAAAAAATAGGAAGCTAAATATATAATTTCAGTCTTGAAAAATTGTTACATAACATTTTTTATTCGACGTAATTATATGGAACCACTTCCTCTCCTATGTGACCAACTTGACTTGGTGCATGTCACTCAGTGCGCCCGTTAAAATATGCGCAGGTAGGAGCAGTGATGTTTTTGTAAGGTTGATTTCAAAAGTGCTCACGTTATCGTGAACGGCCTTTACGAATGTTTATGTACTATGAATGCTACTTGCAATTGGCATAAGTGATTAAATTACGAATTTCTTCAGGCATACGCCATTGCAGACCTATGCCAACAAGGTCGGTACAGAGGATGACATTTAAAAAACGCGATAACGAGCCAAGATTTGCAGCTGTCAACACATACTTAAAACATAACAATTATTCCATAAAGAATTCAGTTCTGATAGCAGATTGGCTGTGATGACGAATTAAGTATTTTGTCGAGTTAAGATTGGCACTTATCAAAAAATATTGTTTGCAACACCTGCCTTAAATTAAAGTTAGTGTGGAATGGTTGAGAACCATACACCAGAAAAATTGTAATCCATGTTTCACTTGTCTATCGTATATACATTGTCATAAATATTTCGTCATCAGAATGTCACACAATTATCTTGTCTATCTCGTGGGGCTTCTCATTAAAATTGACTCAATTGTTATGATTCTATGTTTTTGAGTAGGGTCTAAGGAAGTTTTATGGTAATTAACTGAAGTAATATGATAGTCTGAGAATGGTTTTGATTTAGTTGCAATGTAAAATTCTTCATATTATGAGCTGTTGGTGGAGTACCATTTCATGCTGGGCAACTAAAATACTGTTTTTATAGGCTATTCACGGTATAATGAGCACTTTTTGAAGCCCTTTCATTTGGAAAATAGTCAATAAATATATTTTATTGTATCCTTCGAGACCGGTGAAATGTATACACTGTATTTATTAATTACATAGCAATACTTATTTGGAAAAGTGGTGGAAGGATAAAAGAAAATGATGATAGGAAAAATTTACTAGGGTCGCCAAAGTGCAAACTTTGCCGTGAACAGTGTATACTAAATTGTATGTATCGTTGCGTAGGCTAAATGTTATGAGGGTAAGATACGAGCGGCTCGCCGCAGCTTGAGGGCTGTTCTTGTTGACGTGTGTCCGCAGGAGTGTGTTACCAAGCGATGTATAGTTTCTCGGTGATGTTGTTCTGTGCCGCAGGAGGCAACACCATCTGCCGTTGTGTTCTACAAACTGTATGTGTTGCAGAGTGTCTTGACGCTGCTCACGATCCACTGAGACCAGTATAATCCATCGCTAACTACAGATCAAAACAATTAGAAGTGTAACGTATTCATTTGTCAATACTGACATTGTTTATTCCTTACTTTTTAATCAATATGAGTGTAAGAATTAGGAAGTTTTAAAATATTTACTCTTTTCTAATGATATAGATTTACTTGAGGAACGCACGCGTAAAGTGGTCAGGGCAAAGGCAAAGTTAAATATTGTACATGTGGCGGAGAGGTACAAGATAAGAAGGAAAAGTATATCCTCAGCTGGGACTTTCAAAATTGTTCAGTTTGTCGTGACCAGCCTGTCATCCCCATGCCAGCATACCGAAGCCAAATCCCTGCACATTGCTTGCATTGTCCGCGCTCACCGATACATAATACGGGGAAAAGTGCATCCACCTTCACTTCTCCCCTCCCCTTCCCCGCTCTCCCTCCCCGGCCGCTCCGCGCTTTTCTTCTTTGGAGCAATCTTAAAGTCGTGTTTTTCCATTTATAGGCTGTTCACGATAAAGTGAGCACTTTAGAAATATGTCACTGCCCCTGCATGCATATATTTTAATAGGCGCACTGAGTGACATTCGCCCAGTAAAGTTGGTAACGACGGATGGAAAGTAGTTCCATATCTTAAAGTCGAATGTTCACAAAGGTACCACCAGATGTAATTCTGTCAAATCTCACCTCCGAAATAAGCACAAACCTATTATAGCTATTTTGACAGTCCGCATTGGCGTGATTTCATACATAAATCGTGCACAGGAAAAACTATTTGTCACACTTGATTTACACCGCACTAGCCTGAATAACGAGTTATACTGAAAGGCAGAGATAATAAATTCTTGGGTGAAACTCATGACGCAATCAGAACTATATTCGGAACATTGTCGAAAATTGAAGCATCGTTGTACTGTATGTATTTAAACATCAGAATCGTGTCTCTACTAGCAATGATGACCCGATGTTTGCAATAACGGTACGACGCGGTTTACGTTGTTATTACGATACTCATAATGTATTTACAGAGCACTGCATTAGCCTACTACATAGAGTAAATCGCAAAGATAACATGCGGATAGTATTCCAGGAAACTGAAACCTCGTTGGGTAGAGTGTGTATGTGAACTGCGCATTATCCACTCTCCGTGTCGCAAGGTTGGACTGTTTTTCTGCTAATATCACTGTTATGAACGACGCGGATAGTATTTGAGGTTATGTATGTAAGTACTTTGAGATGTTTCTTCCTCTAACCAAATTTTAATGCAATTTTATCACGTTCAAATTTCTACAAATATTTTATTCATATAAAAGTGCTTGTCTATAGTAAATTAAGATATGTTCATCATTGCTGCCCGTGTGACTTCGACAGTTGTGTTGCTGTGGTGTAAGTCAACTTGCGTAGAAAACGAAAAATTGATTTGCCTCGCATTTAGTGTAAAGGGTTAAGTTAACTACAAAGTTGCTTAAATATACTGAAGACTATGGAATGTTGATGTGAAGGTTAAAAAACCATGAAGTCAGCAATACTGTTAAAATACTCTTGGGCTGACATGTGATAACCATGGAAGTTTGAATTATGTTTTATCGTATACGATTATAGTGACACATCAAATAGAAGCACTGTGTAAGTTCTGTTAACCCGGAACCTCACAATGAGTCTCACATGTCTGAAAATGTATGAACACATCGTCGGGTGTAAGTGATTACTCAGGAAATCATTATAAATACATTATATAGGTAGTATCTTAGAGTTTTAATTAAGTTGTAGCGAGTCGGGTTTACTTTGTACAGAATATGATAATGTCTTTGTTCTCTGCCTATGCCGCCCTAGACTGTACTTCAGGAAAAGGAACAATAACACATCCAGAGTGCAGACATTTCATAGAGACAGCGATGCACATGAGTAGGTAACACACATGACCTGAGAAACAGAGCTGCAGGACAATTACATATGGATCTGTACTTCGCCGTCCGGTCAACTTCAATGTTATGGCGCTCGGCCTTGCATTGTGATACACGCTGGAACATGTCTGGCATGGAGTCCATACAGCAGACGACGTATGTTGTCGCGAGGCAACTCTTGTTGGAAGGTGATATGGTGGCAGCTGGAGTTTCAACTGGTCTGATTGGGAACTTCTCAGGGGAGCGGGCAGGCGATGGTAGTATTAAGGCAGTCCTGGCCAAGCCACGACGTGTGCAGTTTGACGTCGCATCTGGAATACTGACAACAATGATAACATATGGGGGCGCAGAGTCTTTAAGATCAGTTTTACACATTAAGTCGTAGATGTGTTTCCTATCGTAATAAAGTCATATTTCAAAATAATTCACTTTTAACATACAATAAAACTTACGTTAAAGAGTCGCACGACCTTCGGATCGTGTCAGAAGCTATGGTATCTCGAAATAATTATAACGAAGATTATCTTAATAACGGAAATTGCACACACTTAATGAGAAAATATTATCACAATGTAACCGAACGATTTGAATAAATAACTCCAGATACTTGCTCGATGAAAAAAAAACTATTAAACTATTTAAAATCAATAGTAAGGTACGTTAAAAACTGTAGACGAACACAATTGTCTTTATGGAATCGCACTTAACACTAACTCTCGCAACGGCAGTTCACTAGCCACACATAGATACGCCTCAGTAACCTATTTCACACGAAAAGTCTCCCGATAAACAAGGCCTATAAAAAACCAAATTATTATTTTTATTATATTAACACGCATAATTAATATTGCATCACCTGTAGCATTTAATGATACGAAGGATAGGATATGCCAGTATAAATATGTTCCGTCTCCAGAGCTCTATCACCATCGTCAAAAACTTTCGTAAAATTAAATATGGCGGCTGGAGCAACTTCCGAAGAATCATACCTGCCTGCGCGCGAGCCAGCGACCGTTAAAAAATTCCTCCTGTCACCAAGCCTGGAGCAGAGCATCACCCTCGATGTCTTTGTAACCGCCGCCCGAAGCCTCCAACCCAGACACTCGCTTGTTTGAATATTTTCTTCAAGGTCAAATAAAATGTCAACACATCCCACAAAAAATTATCTCCTAATCCCGAAGAATTACGTTCCAAATATATTTTATCCATGAAATTCAATGAAAATATAAGCCATTTCTAAGACATTTTTATTTAAATCGCAAAAATGTTATCCCATTTTCCACTAAATTGTCAATAAATTTTAAAATCCTACAGAAATCCAGGAAACTACAACTAAGTATAATTTCGTACAAGACAAATACAATATTTATTTTCATTGTATAAATCTTACGGGAACCGAGGACTTTTTATATAATTTATGTTTATCCAAGAGCGCCGTTTTCAAACAGGTATAACTCGATTTAAGTATTAAACAAATCAAAAGTGCTAAAAATGGAAAGCGTACATTAAACAAACATGTATACATATTCAAATATCAGTGCATAGCAGAGAAAATATGTATTTCACATGTAGACTTCTCTCAAATTTCTACTTATTACCAAAGTTTCAAAAGCTTCCCAGCCGAGATTTTTAGATACACAATCTAACATAAATGTGTATATTTCCGACCTTGAGCCCCGCTGATAGCTTAGCGCTCGCTGGGTAATTCGGCCGGCCGTTTACCGTACCCCAGTTCTCGCCTTGTGAAGAGGGGCAGTGCCCAGCTACTTATTGAGCTTATCTTATGTTTTATTAGTCTCATACTAGGTATTTGTGTTCCTGAGTTGAAGTCCAAGTGTTTAACGTTGCGTGAAGGTTAGCAATGTGTGCCTTCCGCGAGCATTTCTCACAATAAAAAGTGGATTGTAGGGTTCACAGAAATCACAACTGACTGCGAAATGCTAGCAATAGAAAACATAATGTTTGCGGTAAGAACACTATTTTTTTAATTCGTATTGGCAATATTTTTCTATGCAGTAGTAGTAGGTTAACTTTAATGAGTTAAAAGTACATTAATAGTGCATTTAATTTATTCTTCACCTTGCCTTACAAAAGTTATCATGTAAATAAAAATACGTGTTATTTAATAAAAACAAAAACAATGATGTTATAAAAATTATATTTACCACTGTACTGTGCACAAATTTCCATGATAAAGTTAAGCCAATATTCTTCTGGATAAAGCTATTACGTTGAGTGATTGTGGTCGTCGCTTACAGTGAGGTGTTGACCACCGGCGAGGGTGGAATGAGGTGAGGATGGAGCAGTGGCGAAATGCAAGGGCAGGAGAAACTGGAGAACCCCGAGAAAACACGCCGGGAATATAACCTGGTGTAGTATTACGACTACACCATCACGGTCCACCCAAAAATCATTTGAATATCACATGTTTTATACTAGGTACATCCTATACGATAAGGCGAGAGGCGTAAGTTAAGTCTATAGGCTGTTCACGGTAAAATGAGCACTTTTGAAAGCCCCGCTTATGATCTACTTGTATGCACGTTGTGTGTTCTTCCACCTTATGTAAAATTAACATTGCCGTGGGCTTTATATCTTTATTTTTGCGTCGACCAGGTGAAACTGTAAAATTATTAGAAAAGAAAATATTATAAAAATCTGCTAATTTTTACACTTCGACTCATTAAAATAAATAGAAAACGATAGAAATAACTTAAGTTATCAAAAATGGTTACCTAGCACTTTTTATTCGACTTAAAGATACGGAACTACTTTCACATCCATCGTTACCAACTTTACTGGGCGCATGTCGCTCAGTACGCCGGTTAAAATATATGCAGGTACGAGCAGTGACTTTTTTCTTAGATTGATTTCAAAAGTGCTCACTTTATCGTGAACAGCCTTTAGGAGACTTGCTTACGCAATAAGTACAGTAATACTTCACATTTGTTATCATGATATGCGCCAAGCTCCAGCAAAACAATAATCCATCGAGCCACTGCGAGTAAATGAAGGGTGCATGGGAGGAGGCCATAAAGGTGTGTGGTGAGCGACTAGAAGAGTAGATGGACGACAAACGTCATACTGAATGTCATTTTCCTCCCGACTAGAACCTCCCCACGTACGGAGCTTGTCGAGAAACGAACGCCTGGAACAAGGAAGCTATGTGCTCAGTGACAAGAGCAGGTCGTGTCTCTGTTGCTTATGTGCACCGTAGACCAGTGTCTCTGTTGCTTGTGTCCAGCGTAGACCAGTGTCTGTTGCTTGTGTGCAGCATAGACCAGTGTCTCTGTTGCTTGTGTGCAGCGTAGACCAGTGTCTCTGTTGCTTGTGTGCAGCGTAGACCAGTGTCTCTGTTGCTTGTGTGCAGCGTAGACCAGTGTCTCTGTTGCTTGTGTGCAGAGTAGACCAGTGTCTCTGTTGCTTGTGTGCAGCGTAGACCAGTGTCTCTGTTGCTTGTGTGCAGCGTAGACCAGTGTCTGTTGCTTGTGTGCAGCGTAGACCAGTGTCTCTGTTGCTTGTGTGCAGCGTAGACCAGTGTCTCTGTTGCTTGTGTGCAGCGTAGACCAGTGTCTCTGTTGCTTGTGTGCAGCGTAGACCAGTGTCTCTCTTTCTTGTGTGCAGCGTAGACCAGTGTCTCTCTTTCTTGTGTGCAGCGTAGACCAGTGTCTCTGTTGCTCGTGTGCAGCGTAGACCAGTGTCTCTGTTGCTTGTGTGCAGCGTAGACCAGTGTCTCTGTTGCTTGTGTGCAGCGTAGACCAGTATCTCTGTTGCTTGTGTGCAGCGTAGACCAGTTTAGCGACAGCATTAGGCATACGGCAGCAACACACAAGGTGAACGCCACTTCAGGGTAGACAATCACATACTTCAGGACCCAGTTTACCTTCGGTATAATCTTGTAAGTGGACCTTTTAATCAGTTTCAGTCAATCTTGGTTTACTGGTTGTACCACGAGTGCTTAATAAACTAATTCAACTACTATTTTGTCTACAATATTTTAGCATTATCTTAAATATCAATATGTTAATATTGCATTTACAGAACTACACGAACGATAACCACCTATCAGTATGACACATATAACGAACAAACAGATTTGTTTCAAACGAATTTAAGTAGGTACTGTGAATACCTACGTGGCAACTAAATTATTCAATTCGTATATTTTTTTTGTCCGCTGTTTTTGTAAGGTATCTCTTGCTGCAATGAAATTTTTTTGGAATATTTTCTTCGAACTTTAGAAATATAAATCAACAATATAATTCTAACAGCACTCTCAGAGAGAATGAATTAAGTAGTTTGTAATGGATGAGCTGCTGATTTTATAAAATTCTGCCTCGTAAAAAATACTGTACGTGTTAGATATTACATCTCCAGAAAAAATTTAACGTTTTTTATTCAACTTTGACCTCGATGCTAAGAGCCACCGGAATCTCTTCACTCATTCACTAACTCACTCACTCTCCAACTCACTCACCTTCTAACTCACTCACTCCTCAACTCACTCACTAACTCACTCACTCTCACTAACTCACTCACTCTCACTAACTCACTCTCACTAACTCACTCTCACTAACTCACTCTCACTAACTCACTCACTCTCACTAACTAACTCGCTATTTAACTCACTCACTATCTAACTTACTCTCTATCTAACTTACTCTCTAACTCACTCACTAACTCACTCACGAACTCACTCACTGACTCACTAACTCACTCACGAACTCACTCACTGACTCACTAACTCACTCACTCACTCACTCACCTGAAATGTGAACTTCAACGTCACATATCGCTGATTTCTCAACAAATCCCCACCACATTTTCCGTGGAAACAATAATATGAAGGCCACCTAAAATTTAAAGACTAGTCTACTTATTTTCAAAGAGGCAGTTTATTCTTGTATTGTTATGTGACTGACATAAGGTTTGATACAACTCAGTTGATTAGATCAATCTTGTGCAACCGAAGTATAATATATGTACTAAGTGACGACTTTAATCTCTCCGCCATTTTAGAGGTGCTTCAGATAAAAATGATCAAGTTTACATCATATTTTTCGAACGACTATACCCATTGCTGTAGAAACAGGAGGGAAATCGCTCGAGTATATACTTTATTTAAACACTTATGAACTTGCTTGGTGTGTCTTAAAGCTACCTCATTAGAATTACTCTCATATATGTGTAGAGGAAAGTATGGTCATTAACATCAGTTTTATCGGTAAATACTTTATGTATCTTTCTTTCACTTTATTTGTGGAACTAGACATGCGTTAAAGAGAACATCTAGACAGTTAATTTTTCTATGTTTTGAACTAAATTTTCTTATTTATTTTTAAATTAATTTTAATTTCGTACCAGGAATTCACACGAAAGGATGGTTGTGACTTTATCGGTTCTCTCTAGAACTGAAATGAGGGTTGAAATGAAATATGTTTTCAAATATGCGTATTATTTATTATTTTAATTTATTTTAAAATGTTAGTATTTCCCCCTACTCTTTCTAAAATTTGAAAGTATCGCACGCCAAAATATGGCAAAACCCACCGCTCTTAAAATTGTTACCACAAATTATTTGTAAAAAATGTTTAAAAATCTTTTGATTTCATTAACACATTTTTTATTATTTATGAATCCACATAATTATTTTCACAACTGCTTAAATAATGTTTTAGGTTTTTGAAATATTCTTTCATTCTTTTTAAGGAGAATTTTTGTTGATGTTTCAACGGTAATTTTAAAAGAAATTTCAGATCAATGTGGCCACTTTTAAGAATGTGTTAAACCTACAATCGTACTGAGAAATAGCTGGTACAACGGAGCAACATATATTATAGGGAAAATAAGGCTATAGAAATACTGTCCTTAGAGAAGCAGTGGATCTAGAACCACGGAGGAGACACTACATGTAACCGCACAGATTTTATTTTAATCTGTGTAAAAATGAATCTTCTAATATATCTCCCTTGCTGTTCTACGAGGAGACAACAGCGGTTCAATGGAACAGTATGCTAGTAAAAAGGTGTGGATTCGATTCTTTTGGAGAGGACTGGCCGGCTAATATGTTAGTATACTAAATCTTGTTCCTCGTATACATTCGTTTAAATCTCGTTGTTTATTAGTTTAGATAATGAGGACATTAGTGCAGCTAACAACTAACGCTCCAAAAGGAATAGTGTTGTAAAATATGGCGAACATTCAACACTCCTGTAGTAAGTGAGTGATATGTAGTCTCATGATCTTTATGCCTCTTGTGTGTTACACAACATTATCTCATTTGGTATATTTGCAGGTGTGGGGAGAATTTCCAAGTATTTTCCCTTCATTTGGTGGATATTCTTCACAGAACGAAAAATATACACAAAAACAAAAATGTTTCTTGGATTAATCTATGGTGTTATTATTGGAGTTTGTGAGTATATCGGAAACCTATTATTTATTCTGATAATCTTATTTTACTGTAATAGATGGCATCAGTTTTTTTTTTACCTCAGAAACGTATGTTAATTTACCTGGTTAATTTAGGTAAATTTTACAAATGTTTTATGGATCACTAATATTCCACGTATAATCATAAAAAAGTTTGGCACTGTATTATTAAAATTTCTCATTTATGCGCTATATGAATACGTAAAGACTTCTCATACAATTTAAAAGACAGAAATGGAATGTTTGTTGAAGGAGGGAAGTATAGGTAAGCGGTAATTTTTTTCGTAGAGCTACAATAAAATAAACCCTGCATTAGTTTAATTTTGGTTCACGGATGTGCACACGTTGTAATATCGGTGTGTTTCTTCCCAAATGTCAACCCCTTGACAGCTCTCTCTCTCTCCCTCTCCCCCTCTCATTCTCTCTCTCTCCCTACCCCTCTCATTCTCTCTCCTCTCTCACCCTCTCCCTCCCCCTCTCCACCCTCCCCCTCTCTCTCCCTCCCACCCTCCCCTCTCTCCCTCTCCCCCTCTCTCTCTCACACTCACACTTCTGTATCGCTGCTTCCTCTCCTCGCATTGTGACGTCACGTTCTAACAGCTGTTGATGATTTCAGTATTTGTTCGGAAAAATGTTCATCTTGTTGGAAAAACTTTTTGAATTTAATATATGCGCGCGATATTATTTATTATTAAAAATAATTTAATAAGTTATATTCAGTTTTGCACAATCTAGACGGCGAGGAATACTTAATTACGATTTTATTAATTGTAAAATTAATTAATATCTTCATCTCTTCAAAAGTATATCAAGTTTTAGTTAAAAAAAATTATCTGCATATATACTATTTAATAATTAATTATTTTATTTATCATGTTATTTGCCTACGTATATCACTCAAATTATTTTCAAAATTTGCATGCAAATGTTGAACCTTGGTATAAATATAGTTAAAAAAATTAAATATAAAATATTCATTAAAAATTAGGTAGATTAAAATGTATTCATAGATTACCTTCATTAATTACACATGCCACATTCACGTAACATTTTTCAGTGTGTATATATATATATATGTTTATATATGTGTATATATATAATTAATTCCTTAACATTATATGTAATTAAATAACTATTTCTATTATTATTTTTTAGTTCTGTCTTTGTTAAATATCTCAATGTTGGCTTTAACATGTATTTATATATTACCAGCCATATTGTCAAACTCCATTTGAATTACTACTACTTACAAAGTATATAAAAGTGAAGATAATTTATAATATATGAAAGAATATAAAATACTTTATTTATGGTGTTCATAAATTTGATGAATTTTCATTTTTACAGAGGACAGTACTGCGAGTGGCAATCTGAATACCTGAATTTTTAATTCAACAGTTAACTGTCTCTAGTACAACTTTTAATTCAACAGTTAACTGTCTCTAGTACAATTTTTAATTCAACAGTTAACTGTCTCTAGTACAATTTTTAATTCAACAGTTAACTGTCTCTAGTACAACTTTTAATTCAACAGTTAACTGTCTCTAGTACAATTTTTAATTCAACAGTTAACTGTCTCTAGTACAACTTTTAATTCAACAGTTAACTGTCTCTAGTACAACTTTTAATTCAACAGTTAACTGTCTCTAGTACAACTTTTAATTCAACAGTTAACTGTCTCTAGTACAATTTTTAATTCAACAGTTAACTGTCTCTAGTAAAACTTTTAATTCAACAGTTAACTGTCTCTAGTACAACTTTTATTTCAACAGTTAACTGTCACTAGTACAACTTTTAATTCTTGTCCAGTGATTTTTGTTTGTCTTATACGCCTTTTCCTGCGAATTTTATCAGAGCTCGAATAAGAGACCATGCACACGATGTACGATTTTCATTTAAATAATAAAACATTTTACAATAGTTTTAGTATTTTCTTTGACTCTTAATGATCCTGTGATTTCTGAGGTCAAAGTCGTGGCCATTGTCCATACCAATTTAATTCAAGTTAGCAGTCACCCGACAAATACGTCAACACAGAATCTTTGCAATTTTGTCACAGAAGACTCATCGTATATATACTATGCATTATTATTTGTATAAAAATTAAGAGAGGAAAGTATGTGGACTACCCTCATGCTTCCTCTACATTTCTCAGGTCTCTACAACACAGTTCTAGTGGGCCTCCAGTTTTCTCCTCTCCTTCGTCTTGCTATAGGAACGCTCATCTGCTTGCTGATTGGCTTTGGGAATGCCTTATCAATTCAGGTACGTTCACTGTAATTACGCTGTGCAATTAAATAGTCATTAGTACAGCAGTTAAGATGTATTTTTACAATACAATGACATCACAAACAAATTTCTGCTCATTACGAAATGTATCCATTCTTGTATTATGAACATAAAATTTTCCGAATTGTGTTTTTAAAAAAGTTGAGCAGAAATATTTGGGCGGCTCTAAACAACGAGGACTACAGAGCCGATGAGGGCGAAATTATGTGACAATGGAGCAGCGCCGGAATACAAAGGCGGGGGAAGTGGGAAATCCCCGAGAAAACCCACCTACCAGCGGCATCGTCCAGCCCGATTCCCACCTGCAAAAAGCCGGGATGGCCCGCCAGGGATTGAACTCGGGTCGCAATGGCGGGAGTCGAGCATGCTAACCGCTCAGTCACCGTGGCCCCTATAAAAAGTAATTTAAACAGTAGTAAGTTCAGTGGCTTATGTAATGGATTGTTTATTTCAGCCCAATGATTGAAATTGGGCTTCCTCCTGTTTTGTTTGTGGACAAAACATTGACGCTGTCAGTGGGTACCAGGATAGTTTGGACTGTTCTGGCGCGTGGAATCATGTGGCGGGGTGTGGAGTGGATCGGCCAGGTTTGCATGCTCTCTCATCCCAGTTGGACATCGGTATTGTTGAGTATGGTGTCAGCCATGCTGAATGTGCATGTCCTTGAACTTAAACGACCTTGACCCTGGATGACTTGGAATGACTTTGAGGCTGAAAACCCATAAAACAGGGGAAGTGGGGATTATTTTAAAAATTAGAAATTGGAAATGTTTTAAAAAAGTTTTAAAATTTGCAAAAAAAAAAAAAAAAAAAAAAAAAAATTAAAATGCAAAAATTTTATTTAGAAATATAATTTTTAAATTTACAAAAATATCACTTAAAATACAATTAATGATTTTAAAAAATATCCATGAATAAATTTCGAAAATTTCGAAAAAATTGTGAATGACTTACATATAAGATCGCCTATACTTGTTTCAGCATTTCCCATTAGGGCGTGCAGGTAACTCATGTTTTTAGCATCGACCACCAGAGTGCAACCATGTCGCCTGTTGCCAAATCTGCCGCCCATTGCCAAACCTATCGGCTAGAATGTGCCAACCCATCCACTTGCCTCGATGACTCCATTTTAGGTATGATAAGCCAAGGGGTTATCCACCATAATGCATTTAGTGCGATATAAATAATAAGTTACGAATTTGATTTTAAATATTTATTATTGTACAACTTATAAGTATGTCTCTGCAGATGCATATGTTCAAGCCTAATTCAAATATGATGTCACAACCATAATTAAACATAAGCATATGTTCATAAATAAATGTTATGTATTATCTTTTTATTTATCTTATTTGCAATTATATACATTCAAAAAATATGAGTATACCACATATATTTGAACATACACTTTGAAGACAATATTGGAATATGTCAGAATATGTGATTAGATGCATATTTACGATACCATATTGGATTTCAAAGGCATGCATTTGCTTTTAGCTTCTTAAAAAATAATTATGTAAAGTATTTGTGACTAAAACAGCCCCCTCACATGGATGGTAACTACCTTACCTCAAATCATGTTATACACATACTATGAGACATCTGCCACATATTCAACAGGCATAGTTGACTGCCATGTGCATGCCATTATGCTTAGACAGTTCGAATTCAGTATGTAGGTAGTCAAGAATATACATATGACATGGTAAGCCCTACATTTTATAGGCATAGTTGACTGTCATTCGCGAACCATTAGGATTATGCACTTAAATTCAGTAAATGAGAATTATTTCCGACCCCGAGAGTGTAGATATGAGATGTTAGACCCTAAGACCTTTTATAGGCATACTGGGGAATAATTTAGAAGCCATTAGGATTATACCCTAGTAATTCAGTATGTATGAAACATTCTCTACTATAAGCTGGAATATATGACATGTTAGGGCCTAAGGCATATATGGTTATAATTTATGAACCACTAAGTTTGGGCCCTTGAAACTTGAAATGCAGAAGGCCAGCATAAGCCCGATCAGGTCGATATAATACATCAGACCCTAAGTACTTTTATAAGAATAGCTGGCCCCCACTTTTATTTACGATACAGACACGTTCAATGAAGAAATTATAATCTATACCCTTCCACAAGCCTAGGTGGCATCTATATTTGAACCACTAGCAATAGAGGCACCAAACTCAGATGTAGGTAACACTTACCATTACTGGCCAAACATTACCAATTCAGTTAGTGAAAGTGCTTCAAAATACTTGCTACAAACATGAGCAAGAGTGGCCAATATCTCAGTTATAACAAAGACAAACATGCCAACACACACGCACACACACATATGTATATGTTACCAACAACAAAAAAGACCAGCCAACCACACTGACATCAAGATAGATCATACCAACTGACAAGATCCACCAATCATACCAACCAACGATACTGACTAGGCCAACAAAACTACCTACTCGACCAACTAACAATATCAACCGTAAAGACCAACTAACTATCAAGACCGATTGACCAACGAAACAGGTCGTTGGCTTCAAACTGACTTCAGACCTCAAACTAACATCAGACTTCAAACTGGTATCAGACCTCAAACTAACATCAGACTTCAAACTGGTGTCAGACCTCAAACTAACATCAGACTTCAAACTGGTATCAGACCTCAAACTAACATCAGACTTCAAACTGGTGTCAGACCTCAAACTAACATCAGACTTCAAACTGGTATCAGACCTCAAACTAACATCAGACTTCAAACTGGTGTCAGACCTCAAACTAACATCAGACTTCAAACTGGTATCAGACCTCAAACTAACATCAGACTTCAAACTGGTATCAGACCTCAAACTAACATCAGACTTCAAACTGGTATCAGACCTCAAACTAACATCAGACTTCAAACTGACTTCAGACCTCAAACTAACATCAGACTTCAAACTGGTATCAGACCTCAAACTAACATCAGACTTCAAACTGGTATCAGACCTCAAACTAACATCAGACTTCAAACTGGTGTCAGACCTCAAACTAACATCAGACTTCAAACTGGTATCAGACCTCAAACTAACATCAGACTTCAAACTGGTGTCAGACCTCAAACTAACATCAGACTTCAAAGTAAAGTCAGACCTCAAACCAATGTCAGATTTCAAACCGACCTGAAACCTTAAACTTATCTCAGACCTCGGACTGACCCCAAATCTCAAGCTGACCTCAGAATTCAAACTGACTTCAAACCGACCTAAAACCAACCAGAACCAGATCTTAAACACACCTCAAGCTCATCTCAGTCTACTTAAGATTGCATCAGAAACACACAATACCTATAACTAAGTCATAGCGCTACTCCTGCAATTGTGTCCTGTATGTGCAGTCACCTTCACAACCAAATATGTACACAGCTGCATTGCTTGGATGCTTGCAGTTCGTGGCCAATACATAATGTTCTCATTCGACGTAGCCTGTATTTCAGTTAATTTACGATTTCATCAAAGTGCGACTAATCACCTCTTTGCATAGTGATCAAAAGTCTGATTCTATGAATAAGTCCATTGGTGTCATCGATTAATATATAGCCTTCTTCAAGCCACCTGTCGCAGCAAACTCGCTGGGGAGTTGTGTAAGGGCATCGAGTAAATCAACATCGCCTTCCGCCCTTCTCTTTTTAAGCGTAGACATTACCTTCTTTTTCATTAACACACAGCAAATGGTTTCATTTATCGGCAGTTGGAGTCTCGTTTACGACATTAATCTTCACGGCTACTAGCGTTGCATTATGTTATTTTGCTCGTCCATTTCATGTCAGTTTAACATGTGTGTATTTCGCACAGACCGACTGAATCGCTTTTGTTCGTAGCTTTTATAGCCTGCAGTCCTCTCGTCTTTTGCGAACACAGTATGCAGTGTATTAGCAGAAGGTAGCAATCTCAACATATGCTGCTTCTTGGTAGGAGAAGGAACACTGTACTTGAAGGTATTGGCGTGTCTATTCAAGGTATCATTTCAAGCTACCTTCCCAGAATACCTGTAAAGCTAAATAGCACACTAGATACGATCGTCAAACGTTCAACCTTCTTGTGTCGAGGGGCTGTGTAGGCGAATGTGTCATCCTAAGATGAAGAATCGTTAAGTTTAGAGGCGAATCCAGAGGACGTCACAGAGGACATATCCCCTCCCATACCTATAACACTGACATGTGGGAGATATCTAGCAGCGGATAGTTCCTACACAGGTGAAGCATGCACTAGTGATACAGTGACACAGGTATCGAACGTATGCGAATTTTTGTTTGTTGGTGTTGATATTACAGACAAATAAAATGTGTATTTTATTCAATGTTCATACCTTAATTACAAGTAGTTCAGCAAGCAATCATGTGTGTTTCACAGTCCACGAAAATACAACGAAAGCATCGAAACCTTGTGGTAGATCGTAATTTGCAATGCACGGAGCACGTATATACCTTCGTTTTTTTGTGCTCAGTGTGTGCAGCAAGGTACATGTAGGAACTCTCCACTGCTAGACATCTCCCAGCGGATCATGTAACCTACCCCGCCACAGCTACCATCGAATGTATTCACCTGTGAACACCCTCTTGTGTCTCAAAAAGTGTTCGTCGGGTTTCCAAAATAATCATGTTACTGAACTCGCTGCTTAAGGCTCGGCATCATCCCTTTTGAATTAATTCTTCGTTTTTGTGTCATAATGTCAGTTTCAGAGGGGTCATTGAAAACGTCTGATTGTAGAAAATTTACTTGTTGTTTAGGACTTTTGTATCTAATTTGCACTGTGGGTAAGTTCCTGCTTGCAAGAAGATAAAAACCTATTTATACAATATAAATATATTCTCGAGGAATTTTTACAACCAGATAACACACAATTAAAAATTCAGCACAAAATTATCAAACAACTCGTAAAATGTAAATCTTCTATGATCGTACATTGTCAGTAGTTACTAGGAATCCTAAATTATGACAAGAAAGCGAAGAACGTCTGCAAAAGTGGTGAAGCCAATCCTTAATAACATGTTATGCTATTGGGAGAAATGAGTATATTCCCATTTAAAAAGCCTAAGTTTACATCATCATCTCAGTACTTAATTACATCACGGTATAGACATGGATGGTGTCTTATGAGTCCATAGCACTATTTACGAATTCTAAATCAAAATTGCTATACCTTCTGTGGTTCGGAAGCTATTTGGGGTGAACATCTTAAATGAATAGCTCTGTATATTGGACAATAGCAAGTCTGTTTGAAACCATCGCGTCGTCCAGGATTCCAGATATGTGGTGTACTACATAGTTCGTAAATAGTCTTCTCAACTTCTTCACCAGCCATCGGATGAACCTCTTATAGGACAGTGGTTACTGGAGTTGTAGCCAGTCGTAGCATGGTGTTGCCGCAGATACGCTGTGTGACGCTGCTGACGGTGCCAAGTGTGTGCGGTCGCACGGGTCGCGCCGTGCTCAAGGCCGCTACTCTCTCCCTGCTTGTGTCGGGGCCCATCAACAACATGGCGAACAACGGGCGCGAGGTGGTGCGAGTCTTCTGCTGTAGTGTCTCACTCACCTTCAACCTCACCAAGAACCGCTTCGACATGATGTTCCGGCCCTTCCAGCAGGCCATCCTCTCTCTCAAAGTGAGTGCTGCTGCCCTTGCCATGTGCCACTGTAGAGCTACAACTCCGCCACTGGCTGTGCTTGATATTTCGTGTGCACAAAGCGCAAACCATTTAGATCACTATTATACATCAGACTCACAACGATGTAGTTCATAGTTACTGAAGCGTCAACAGTTGATGAATTCACAAAAGTTCTGAAGAAACACCAAAACATCTTGCAACCAATCACCTATCATCACTGCAGATGCTTTGCACAAACAGTATTGCTTAAAAACTGTTCAAGTATTTCAAACATATCAGCAAAACCAGTACATGTTATAGCCGATCACGTGTCACCACTGACGTGTTGTCTTTAGTAGAGTTAAAAAAAACTGTTCAAATATTATATGTTTTATCAAAAACACCAGTATGTCTTGCAAACATTTATATGCCACTACTGTCAAAGGTACTTTCCTAAAAGTATTGTTCAAGAACTGTACATCTTGTTTACATTTCATACCAGAAAAATTAATTCATCTTGCACCAATTACCGCTGGTAAAGGTATTCTCTTAACAGTATTGTCCAAAAGCTATTCAAGTATTTCATATGTCGTACCAGATGACTAGTTTACATAAACATAAACTTGTTCATTGTGCCTACCTCCTAGCAGTCAACACACGACATATGGCTTATGCTGACTCAATATTTCACAACCAAACTATATACCTGCCGTTCCAAACAGTGTTCCTGGTGTACTTGGGCCAGGCCTCTCCAGCCATCTCTCCAGCCACCTCTCCAGCCAGCTCTCCTGGTTGTCTCATCCCTTAAAGGATATTCCAGGAGCACTTCTTACTAACTTACTTTAATTTCCACGAAAGTACGAGCTAAGCAGCCCAAGTCGTTGAGGTACCACTGAGAACACTGCAAATTTTGAAGTCATGCTGGTTCAAATTGACTCTACTTTCTACAAAAATACTTATATTCTATTAACTACTTGTATAATCATTCTTTGCTTTCTTGCACACGTTGAAATAGAACATGACAGTATACTCTACTATCTCATTCACAGTTCATTGTCCCCGCTTTTGAAATGCAGGCTTGAGGCAAGCTTGGTAACCAAAATCTTCACCCGCACACAGACTCCCACGCCGACAAAGATATTCACACCACATTGCAGTCTTTATACCTGTTCCGAAAAAAAAAACGTGAGCAGGGAAGAAAACCTAACCAGACTTGCCCGCTAAGGAAGAGATTCTCACTGGCGCACAGTAAAGTACAGCATTCCTGAGACTCGTCGCGACTCCAAGTCACCACTACCAAGTCAAGTCGCATACAGCCAGTCTTTCATCATATTTTCGTTCCAGACAGCTTTGATAATGTATAATACAGTTTTATGGATGAGATGGGGCCGGAGAAGCAGTAGAATGAAGATGAAAAGTTATAGGAGTTCCCCAAGATAAACCCCACAGCTGGGCAGTATCTCAAACACCCTCCACATGATAATTCCTCCACTAACCTACGTGTTTGCTACCTAATCAGCGGGAACAACCGGGAAGGTAATCTAAACCATACTGCGCTCTGCCATCAAAGATATTTGGGATTTGTCTCTGTTTTCAGTGTGTACGAAGATCTTAGTGCTCTAAAGACCTGTTAGGCGGGTTTCAAAATGGATCCCGACGGCCGAATGGTTAACTCGCCAACCTCCCACCACTGCTTCCCAGGCTATGTTCTCAATGATGTTACCCTAAATTTTTGCATATGGTAAATGTGGCAGACGTTGACATCAGTAAGCCGACAGTTTTTTTCGAGGAACTCTCATCCTACTTCCACCCTTGCATAACGCCGCTGTTCTAACTTAGGGTCCCATGTGAGACCATTCTTCATGGACGATGGGCACTGGCAGCGCAACTTCAAAAGACAGTCGCTCTGCATGTATTATCCTGCACAACATGCTCCCTGCCTGCTTTCTTAATATTATTTTCAAAATATTTATTTACAATAACATAAAAGTGTATGTCTAAAACATGACATTTCGTGGTACCTTACACTTTTCGTCGTGACTGGTCACAGCAGTTGTATCTTTCGAAATTCGTGTGGCAAAGAGAGCAAAGGGCGTCCTTGCTCACAGAAGAACTTAGTTCACAGACTGCTTGAAACTGAGCATAATTGTGGCCCCGAGACCTGGAAACTAGCCATCTCTAGGAAAGATACTACTAAAGCATAAACTTTTGTTCAAATCCTTTGGACGGCTTGGATTATTCTGATGATAAATTACGCCAACTTACAAAGGAGAACATTTTCTTTCCAGCCTAAGGAATTGCTATGTTTTTGAAAACAGATGCATGAACTGCGTACTGTCCGCAGTCAGCTCTCCTTCTTCCTGCTGTAAGATGAGAGGAGTCTAGAGGTTTGTGAGGAGCTCAACAGCGAGGTCTTGAGAGCCGATGTCGGTGAAGCGAGGTGAGAGTGGAGCAGCACCGGAATTCAAAGGCGGGGGGAACTGGAGACCCCTGAGAAAACCCACCAACTAGTGACATCGTCCGGCACGATTCGCACGTGTGAAAATCTGGGAGGGACCCCGCCAGGAATCGAACCCAGTTAGCCTTGGTGGGAGGCGAGCGCTCTAACAAACTATAGTAAGGGGAATTATGCCCATAACATGTGAGAATAACAGGAATATTTCGTGCAATTTGCAGTGTATTTGGAGGTGTCAATGGGCAATGTGTTCGAGTACTCTATAGAACAGGCTGGAACACAATAATTTATGTGTCATTCTGTTCTACAAGTTCAGACTGTGATATACTTACAGTGGTAAAAACGTACCATGGTATCATAAGTGCAAGTGGCATAGACGTAACTTCAGAGTGAAGAGTGCGTCACGGATTTCAGAATGTTCGTGCTATATAATAGTGGCCTTAGAATGAGGGAGGAGGTATATACAATGCTTTGAAGGCGTGTGTGGGGGCAAGTCCGCACACGATCATCAGGGGACATACCAACATAGTTCAACAATTTCCGACATTCTAAAACAGATAGGAAAATGTGGACAGCGTCTATAACTGTGTATCGCATGAACTGACAGAGCAACAGACGAATATCTGTAACTAGGTGGGTCGTTGCTGCCATAAGCAGCTACTCCATCGTATCGTGATGATATACGATGAAACGTGGACCATGTGTGAGAGATAACTGCAAGTGAAATGAGTAGCAGCTGGGCTTTAGTGAAATCCCCAAACCCTTTACAAAACCAAGGTTGATAGATACAAAATAAAATATTGCCGACAATGTGCTATAGAGTAGTGGTTGTCGTCCTTTATTAGTTGTTTTTTCCTTGTGAAATCATTGCTGATGTACAGTGTTGTGCAGGAGTTGGTTTCAATACTACGGCACTTTTGTAAAACAACAGCCATCTTTGATCAGAAGAAAGGGTCTTCTGCTGCTCGCCATACGATAATCCCCGGGTGTGAAAATTACAAAAGAGAATCTACGTGACATTAGGTAATAATTAAAACCCGTATTCTCCATATTGGAGCGATCAGCGCCGTCAGAGCACCTGAAGTGCAGGTGTCGACGTGGCTGCCCCAGTGTGCAGTGGAATAATTGTAGGTGTGTATCGACCACCGTTCACAACATCACAGAAAAGCTTTTTTTCATCTTTGTCCGGGCCACATTGCTACAAATTTTTTTCGTGAAATGTTTAGTACCTTCGAAATTGTGGGTAAATTGAGATTCATAGATTCAACAAAAACATAGGCACTTATTAACTTACTCCAACTTGCTGTGTTGCAGCATGCACTGAAAAAAAATTTTTTGTGGCGGCCACAAACTCATTTTGTTGGTATTCACCCTGCCAAATTTTTTGTGGTGTACGCAAAAATTTTGTAGCTGCCACAAAGTAAGTTTTTAGTGGCCACCAAACTTTTGTCGCCACTAAAAACTTATTTTGTGGCAGTTACAAAATGTTTTGTCTACAGCACAAACAATTTGGCAGGGTGAATACCAACAAAATATTTTTTTCAGTGTTGTTCTTTTCGAAGTTCACAAAGTGAGTTTAGTCTGAAAGCGACCTTGTTAAGGCGGCCGAGACATAGCTAAAGTCATGTAACATGTTCGACACTGTTTTTTTCTCTCGGCTGTCCTGCACTAGGCAGCAGCGTACTGGTCCTATGGAAAGCTCCCGCTGTGCGTGAATCTCCAAAATATAAAATCAATAACTGAATTTGAACCACTTAATACATTTCGACACCGTTGTTTTATTGACCACGTATTTGAATGAACAAAACCATCGCATACAGCAATCGTTTATAAATGTATAGTTTTCGAAAAAAAATACAATTGTTGTCTATTCTTGAATAATAACGTACAGAAACTACCAAATCAGTACGTATGCAAAATTATTTGTTCTAAAATAAAAAAAATAAAAAAAAATAAAAATTACAACTATTCAATAACAAAATTTAATCAAATCCCTTTTCTAGAATTTAGCCGAATTTCGTATTCTTAAAATTCCCTGTCTAAAAATGTTATATAAATCATTTTAAAATTCAATAGAGTAATGAATAATATTAATCTAAATATAAGGTAACTTTCTTGACATGTTTACTAATTATGTGGCTCACATCCTTAATTTTTCGTGGAACGCTAGAAATTTTTAAGTCTAAGCGTACACTGTATCAACTATTGCTGTTTATGATATTTGCCAGCATTCAATTGCAGGTAGTTTGATTAATTGCAAACCACAGTCGTCGTGCGAGGCACAATAAACGGGCATTTTTGCTAAACATCCTAGTGGGTTAGGATTCTAAAATCAAGTATAATATAAATGCAGTAACACGTCACCAAAGTACACCAAACTACTAACTACTGATTAAACAAAGACGTGTACGAGTACTCTAGGCGAGTCCATCACCAGTAAAACTTAAAAATTGAAGCAGTAAATGAACCTTAGTGTTCCATCCCAATGTTTGTATGAAATAAAAATTCTTAAAATCCCTAAAACTTTCGCCACTTGTGTAATCGCAGGCCAATATGTATAAACGCATAAATATGTGCATATGTATTCCTTGTATCGGCATTCGTGTCAGTGCATTGTCTTGTCAGACATATGTTATTACAAAATTTATGATAACTGGGTGACCACGGTTGGTTATCCAAACCACGAGCAACTTCTGAACAGGCCTGCCAATAACATCCAATTAAGGTTGAAGAAAAGCAACTTCTGAACAGGCCTGCTAATAACATCTAATTAAGGTTGAAGAAAAGCAACTGCCTGTTGAGCACAGCACTTGACTGTACAACGTGAAGAACTCATAGAAAAAGCAGTACAGACAACATAAAAATTGCCAGAAAAGTGTGAGTTATGCTGTATATGAAAGAAGAAGTTATATATTTTGCAACATTATAAAATGTTTTACAAAAAAATACTTTTTAAATGTAAAAAATTAATCGACCAATAGAGTCCGCATTTTACCCAAATCTAAGTGCATTTACATTCTGGATGCTTCGGAAAGCAGAATTTGCAAGAAAATATTCTTCAAGAAAGATCGTCGTAATATTTACTGTGATCATATGTAAGAAAATCATAGTAATAATGTATCATATCAATTTTATAATTACCTTCATTTACGCCAGTTTCAGCCATAAATGTTTGTGACAAATGGACGCACATAAAATCTATTATAAAAATTATTTCCTACATTATTATTACAATTCTCTTACACACAATAATAGTAAACATTATGACGATATTCCATGACGAAGATTTTGTTGCAAATTCTGCTTCCTGAAGCATCCAGAATGGAAATGAGCTTATATTTCGTTAAAAATGCGGATTCTGTCGATCGATAATGTTGAAAAATATATACATTCGTCTTTCTTATACAGCATAAATCACACTTTCTTACTATTTTTATGGTTCTGTACTACTTTTTCTACGAGTTCTTCACGTTGAATAGTCAACTCCATAGGCAGTTGCTTTACTTCGACCTTAATATTGGTGGAGCGAGAGAGAGACTTGTAACTTTGTTGCAGGGAGATTCAAGCGAAGCGAAGGCTGCGGCGAACGAGGTGAAGGATGCCAGCATACCGATAGTGAGCGAAGTGGAGGGAGAAGAGGAGATGAGAAGGATCAAAGAGGACAATGATTACCTGGACGAACTGCATGTACGTATGTATGACGGTGTATATCAGCCTGCTCTGATAGTACACATATCAGTATCTCCAACAGCACCGTCATCACGATAGTATTCTGCAGCAGTCTACATCTAGTTTACACGGCGATAGTTTCTATTGCGAGAGATACTCTCGCATTACTATCGGCCGTGTCAACTGCACGTAAGTTACTGTCGCGATAGCGATATCAGCTCGAGCTAGATAGTTGATAGTAACTTTCGTGACATAATATGCAACTTTCATATACTTTCGTAGTGTAAACAGTGTAGGATCACTAGCGTGATAGAGTCAGTAACAAATTGGTACATGTGTTTTATTTGACAATAACATTTCAGAATTACTTAGTTCCTGTTAATATCTGTCACGGATTTTACAATATGTGGCGGTTTGACATGGCATCGTTTTTCGAAAAATAAAACAATACATCAAATAAACATAATATCGTGGTTTACAATGTGGAATTAACGAAAATGGCGGCATAGTTTGAGGATAATGATTGCCTTAGTGCGATATGAAAAACATTCTTTCATATTTCGTTGTAATGTTTAACATTAATTCAGTATCTCATGCAATAAAACACGAGATAGTTATTCCTTCTAGGCTAACTATATATGCAATAAGTTAAACGGTTCTGTTCAATATTTGGTAGTGTAACAACACTTAACAAAATTGTAATAACTATTTGTTGACAAAATGACATTTTTTGTAATGTGTTAAAGTCACAAATACAAACTTTAATCTTGCGGTTAATAACTTAAAGTTAATTTTGTCCAGCCGCTGATTCGCATGATCATATTTGAGAGATCGCTACAGATTTCAGATCAGTGTTACCTATCTCTACTTGATGTTGCCTCTTTCCAGGGTTTAGGTCGTTTCTCTCCTCCCTGTAGTATACATGTGCAGCTCTCCTAATATACCGCTAATCGTTATCGAACACAAAGCTGTTCCACATTACTCCGGTAGTTAAATGATGGCGCTGTTTGCCCTAGCCCTTCGCAATATCGCCTGAACGACCAGGCCAATAACTTTTCCGGCGCATTCTAATCGTGCTGAGGGCAGATTTCACTTCCTAGATACGACCCTTCAGTCGACTCAGCTGCCCTCTATTTCTCTTCTCTTTCTTATTCTTCTTCTCCCTCTCACCCATGAGACGTATTCCTTCTTCCTCACATCGTTCACAGAATGGACACTGCACTTTATTGCACTGGCACTTACACACAGCATCTATCGTGAGCGACAATGTTTGTGTTATGACTACAAGCTTACGTACAGTATACACGTGGCTACACGATTTAATACTTGCTAGTGTTATTTTTATATTAATATGTTATTACTTGTTAGAGTTTAATTTGGCTGGAGATTTGTCTATTATTCCATCATATTTAAAGATCAAAAGAAAGTTATTTAACTATTTTGTCTGCGTTGTAATTTTAAACGGTATAAAACTGGATATTTGGCTATTTTCTTCTTTTCTCACTGTGGTGTATTTGTTATAAGTACGTTTCATTTTGTCGCCAGCTACAATAATGTTACCCCACTCTCTGTACTGAACTGTTTCAGTACAAGCTGGTGTTAATTTCGCCTGTCTAACTAAGTGTTGGTGATCTTCATTGTGGACCACTAACTCGGCTCTTTAAGTATGCTCGTACTGCAGAACGGCGTGTACATTCTGTTCACAGTCAAGTGAGAGCTTTTGAAGCCATAGTTACATTCTTCCTTTCAGCAGTTTTTTATTCTTTAACCGCTTTTTTTTTTAAATAAATATTGCCATGTAAGCAATAAACACAGAGTGTGTATTCCACCGCACTCTGAAGTCAACATTCAAGGCTAAAATAAAATATGTACAGGATAACACGCAATTAGGCCGACAAACTTCAGGAGGTGATTCTTCATGAAAAAGTAAAAGGAAAACATATGTGACACTTTATACCTAAACTGAGTATTAAGGGAGGTATGAACCCTTAAAACACGAGGTTTCACACAGTAATTGTACAAAATACCAGTAAGGAAGTAAAATACAATGACAACTCTCGGAATATTATTGTATGTTATCGGGACCTTCGACGTAAGAGCCAATATTTTGAACAAATATGTCTTAAAATAACGTTATTTAAGAGCTCATACCTCCCTTAATATTCTGTTTAGGTATAAAGTGTCACATATGTTTTCCTTTTACTTTTTCATGAAGAATCGCCTCCTGCAGTTTGTCGGTCTAATCGAGAATCATCCTGTTAATTGACTACTATTCGAAATGAGAGGGCTTTCAAAAGTGCTCACTTTACTGTGGATAATTACGTAACTTTACAAAGTGTGACTGACAGCCTCCATTGCAGCTACTGTGATGACTCACACACGATCTCACTCTGGATTTACGACGTTGCTCAGGTCAAGTGGTTGGCTATAATACAAAATTACCCGCATCTTCTCAGTTTTCACTTCTCTACGCAGCCCCGGTGTTACATTACACTCCGCTCTGCCACTTGTTATACACAATCTTACTTTTTGTTGTGACGACAGAATGACAGCAAGAGGTCCGAGGAGATAGCGCAGAAGAACAAGATATCACCGGGAGACAGCAAGGAGGTGCAAGTGGAGAAGAATTACCGCCGCAAGCTCGAGGAGAAATGCGAAGGTAAACACGCAACATCACACGTTCACAAACATGTTTTGGTTAGTAAAACAATTGGTCTGGCGAAACCAAATAAATTGTTTGTACAATGACCATTAAATAATTTGTTTCTGAAATCAAATTAATTCTTTGTTCCAATTTCGTTGCCCCAGATGTTTTAATATTTTGTTAGTCCCACTAAAGATAAAACAATGCATGCTGAAATAATACGAGAGAAATAGAAGTCACGTTACTCGTATGCGTACACGATTGTCACGAGATCGTTGGCAATGTTTGCCGGCATATTGTTTTTAGCCGCTAAAATTACGTAATCAAATAAGCAAACTTTTACACTTTTTTCGTTGTACTGGATGCTTGTTTGCTGTAGTATTTATTCTGGTTAAGACTGTCCTTTCCGAACCTAACAGCTATGCAGTTCCCCCTCACCTACCTAGTTAAATAGTCACGAAAAAGTTTTCGTAATCCCGTGAAGTAACACGAATTTAACCATTAACAATTCAGACACCATTTAAAGACATTAAACCGACATTGTACATATTTATTACGTTATGTTGGAACAGCTAAAGAATGTAAATCGCAGTTGAAATATTAGATATCACATGGTATTGTTTTTGTCTACATGTAGCGGAAAGATACGTTACTGATACCTGGAAATAGAACACAAGTAAAAATTCAAAAAAGAGTTAAGTAACCGCGCATTCACTATATAAGTTGTTCACGATAAACTGAGCACTTTTGAAAGCCCTGCTCAGTATTTATTTGTATGCATACTGTGTATTCTTCCATCATATTGATATTACCACACACCAGGCCACTTTATTTTCAGATACAAAGTGATGCCGCCTTTGATTAATCGGTATAACCATTCGATATAAATTAATCGGATAAGAACGGATTAATCCAATCAAAAAATGAATTCGATTTTAATCCAATCGAAAAATTTAGTTAATAATTAATACGACCTTAATACAATCACTTTTTTTTTAATTTTTGAATTATATAATTTTGTTTGAATTGATAAGTGTATAGTTTTGTGCAAAGGTGCGCTACGGCATTTTATTTTGGGTTGGGGAGCAGCTCTGGTAGATGTTGACGCACTGAGCACTGGCGTGGTACTGAGGTCTGATGTGGTGAGGAAGGGGTGTATATAGGGGAGCTCTGGTACATCCTCACCCTTGGATCTCTGGCACTCGGATGAGGTGTGGCGTGTTGGGGACAGGGTATATATGTGGTGAGTATTCGGCAAGAGTGAAATAAGTGTTAATTTTGTGTCTCGTAGATAGTGGTGGGAGATAGGCAATTTTTTGGTAATTAAACAGAAAACGACTTATAGTTAACACACGAGAGAATGATGTGTCTTTAAAGGAATATAATGGAAATATATTTCAAACGAGTTCTACGTATGAATAAATATCCCGAGAGAGAATTTTGACTACGTGAATAACCTCGTGTCGACAAGTGCTAAATCACTAAACGATCACAATTACACGAGTCTCCAGTATGAAATTAACTAACGATTCAAAAATGACGCTATAGATTAAATGCCAGTCTTCCTAATCACAATAACAAGGTATTTTGAAAGAAAATGTGACACTATTTGCGCCTCTCATCCGTACCTTACATGATTTCAAAAACATGACAAATGGATAAAAATTATGTTTACGACATGCATACTAGTATATAAATTAAACTAGTTGAATTAAAAAACACGTAACAAGAATCGTGGTTAACAGTCAGTGATTATACTATACGTCCATTCGCTCGGGAGGTCGCTGCAGCACTGACTCGGATATACCACTTACATCAACTTAGAAGTTGTGTTGAGAGCAAACATAACCTGTGTCGGCCTACGTTTGATTATAGACTGAGGTGAAAAACTCGGAAATTATAATGAAAATACAAAACGAATGTTTCCAAACAAATTAAACATCTAATGAACACAAGTACAAGAAAATGACTAAACTAATTAAAAACAAAACGTACATGACTCTCCCAAAACACATTCCGTCGTCTGCCTGGGAGGCTGGTGAATGAATAAGTCGAGCTTATGTCGAGAGCCTGACTATATACGTGGAGCATGCCTGTGTTGAAATATACAACTGACAGAACCTATTTCCCTACCAAGCTACTATTAACAACTTGATTACACTATTCGTCCTACAACAGACAATGAAATGATAATTAATTTTTTTTTAACTTACCTAGATTTTTAATGCGAGTTTCACGAAAATTATATTTTCCCGATAAAGTAAAAGTTATAAAATCTTTTTTATATTAAAACGATAATCGTGGCTAACACTCAGGCATATGATATGCCTACACTCTCCTAAGCTCGTTGACTGCCGCACCTAGTGATATTCAGTGTCGTGTCATGAAGCCGGCTGGCTGCCAAGTGTTGGCAAAGAACTAAGATGGCGCCAACCCACGAGAACTGTTCACATCGGTGCTGACCTCCCCCACCCCTTGTCTCGAAGATGACTTTGTGCGAAAAGAGAGTTTCTATCCAAGGCCACGCAACCCCCTCCCCCTCCAACCCAGAGTTCATTTTCTGCTGGCTGTAGGGGCTGCTCTGTCCAAGTTCATGCACCCTGCTATCGATCCAAAGCTGTAAAAACCTGTTTCGCGCCAACCACCCCCTCTGCCTACACCAACCCAGAATGCGTTTCTGGAGGACTACTCTCTTCCAATGCTGCGCTTTGCGAAACCTGCCCACGGCCCCCTCAAGGTCGGAACGCTTTTTCGGATGACTGCCCTGTCCACGGATGGCGCTGCACAACTCCCACTATCGATCCAAGGCCACGCACCTCCTCCCTTCTCCCCCATAACACATTTTTCGGATATCTCGAGAACTGGTGGTCTACGAGTCCCCTTCCTTCACCACCGACCCCAGAGGGTGCGGTTTCCTACCAGAGAGCTGCCTCGGTCAGGAACAGGGGCTTGCCTCAAGGAAAAAGGTGCATTTTTTGTGCAAAAGTTGGGAAGATTCCATCCCTCGGGGAGCAGCGGATTTTGAACTGACCTTAGCTATATCCCCTCTTCCCTATAAACTACTATTTTCGCTCGAACACTGAAGTTTCCTCCTATTTTTCGAGACACAAGAGCCTGGTGTATTCCCAGCGAGATAAAATTTCACAATTCCAACCAATGAAATTTATATCCCTGAAGTTAAATATTTCCTGATATTGTAATCCCCCCAAGATAATCCCCAGATTTAACATTCCAACAAAAAAAAACATTTTATATTTTAATTATGTAAACTTTTTATTCCATTTTCCAGCAAACTATAACTAACTATAAAACATAATTTGACTTATTACATTTTTTTTAAGTAATGAAAACCATGCATCATTCCACTTAGACAGGTTAAACTTAGAACACCATTCACACCTTATTCGATTTAAACAAACTTGTACGAAAAGTTTTTTACTTTCAATCTGTTTTTAACTATTTATTCGTCTAGCAGAGAAAAATATGTATTTTACATCTAGTTTTTCCCAGCCTAGAATTAAAATAGTAGTATCATATAGGAAAATATAATATAATCTCGTTAAAGTTTAATATTCTATGTTAAGTAATAATTAGTTCCAAATTTATTGTAAACAAATAATTTGTGTGTTTAAAAAGCACCACACTTGCGTTATTTTCAACAGCGACATGTTTTACAAAAGATACCAAGGACGAGAGTAGAGAGAGGCAGCGAGCTGAGTACATGGGGAGCGAGCGAAATTTAGGTCTCAAGAGCTGATGAGGGTGATGCATGCGGAGAAGTGTAAGACTGTGCACAGCGATGGAAGCTTGGGCCTTGTGCAGAGCGGGCGAGAGAATTAAAAATGGTTTAGAAAACTGTCGCAGTCCACAGTGGGCACGCCAATATCAAAACCCGCCTCCCCCCTTCCCTAGCTCATCCCACTTCACTGCTGTGTCCCACTGTGCATGAACCGCTGTCGACTGCATGACAGAGCTAGGAGGGAGAGTCGTTACTTCCCCACCACCCACGCCTCTCTGTCGACACCAGCTAACACCCAGGCCAGTTCCCCATCACACAACCCTAGCCACTATACAATTCACTAATAACCTGCGACCTGCAACGCCTCGTCTGTTTTTCAAAAGTTTTAAATTTTAAAGCAAGCGAATTTCGTTTAAAATATAAGATTTAAACTATTGCAGTCTAAGCCCAGTTTTAAAAACTTTAAATCTTTATTGTGCTTTTTGAAAATATTGTGAGTTACTCGACACTGTGAAAACTAGTGTACGCCGTAAAAACAAAATTTATGAATTTTACACTGTAAAAATTGTTTACACCATCGAAACTTTTTTTATGAAATTTTAAACTAGAAAAATTTACTAACAATTTTCGTATAACAAGTTTGTAGCATGGGGAATACTATTTTGCTCTCTTAAAACTGACTAATTTCCAAGAACTGTATCTTTACAAGCAAAGAAATATAACCGAGCACAAAAATTATGTAACCCAGAAACGTATTCCGATAAATTAACCATCACTCTAACATTAATGAATTAAAACGATCAACTACATAACAATTAAATTAAAAAACATGAATTACAATAGAAATCTAATCCGAGAAAATAAATTCTGGGAAACATTATCCAAATTCCAAGATGTATAATATACTATGTTTCAAATACAATCTAAATATCATCAAAATGGAATCGTGTCTCAAATGCCTTTAATTTGAAAAATTTCAGCAAAAAATTTTTAATTTCCAAGAAATCACGTTCTGGATGTCTTTAATCTGTAAAATTCCACTAAATTGCTACCCATTTCCAAGAAATGTAACATTAAAAGCAATTAAAGAACACAAGATTCAAATTTCATATGAATATCAAATCAAATGCAACTATTTAACACCTAAACCTTATGAATTACAACACTTACCAAACACAACAAATTAACACCTAAATGAGAATTTCCAACTAAACCAATCAATCACAAATACCAAATGAATTACAAATCGAACACCAACAATCCACCCAGACTGTCTTACAAATACGATTCTATCACAGTTACCAATTGAATTATTTATAACATGTAAGAGATTATCATCTAAATGCGAATGATGTCACAATTAAAAGGAATCAAACACAGTGAATTACGTCACAAATAAAAGGAAATAAATACAGTGAATTATCGCTTAAATGCTAATCCAATGAAACGATAATCCAATCAACGAGGGTATTGATTGAACAATAAATACTACATCCATTACCTATCCAGAGGTACATTAAATAAAATAACACATCAAATATTATTTAAAATCCTTTATTTAGTATCATATTTTACAAAACAATGTATTATAATATTTTAAGGCTTTGATCTTAACCCAGGAACCGTGTGCTTTTGAGAATCATCTCCAGCGAACCAAGGACATATCTTTCTTCCTTTTAATGATTTTATAAACCAAATAGTCATGTGGAGAACTGACTTTTTGCAGTTCTTGCTCATAAAAACCACCTTTATAGGTTCTCCATCATAGGTTTCTAGGTAATACACTCAGGGATGTGTTTGTCTAATTGAAATAATTTTAAATATTTCTACAAAACCAATTATCCATGAATTTTTTCTCAAATATTCCTTTCTGCTTCGAGATACATATAAATTCGCCAACTCTGAACTTTGGTTTTCTTTCGTCGATGACTTTAACATTATTATAAATAGTTTTCATTAAGATATTATCTGTAACTTCTTTAGGTGCCATCTTAATATTTCTATGATATCTGGCATTATAAAGTATAACTATTTCAGGTAAAATGTCAACTCATTTGTAAGTCCATTTTAATTGAAATTTTTGTATATTAACTGCTTAATCGATTTGTTGTAATGTTCCACAACACTAGCTTTAACCTCTAAATATGTTGCGTAGTGATTAATACTATAATCTGTCATTAGTTCCAGGAATGGTGTAGAAAGAAATTCGGATCCTCTATGGGTTTGGAGTGAATTTGGCTTTCTCTCTTTCAAAACGATCTTCATTGCATCGGTAACCTGTTTCCCAGTTTTGTTTTTCAAAGGTATAACCCAACCATACTTTGAATAGACATATATTATTGTATTCTTTACTGTATGTGGAAAGCAATGTCATTCACACAAATCTGTTCGAAAAAGATAATTTAAACCATGAGTTATAAATCTTCTTCTAGAATATCTTATCCTTGCAGGGGTGTGAAACTCTTTAGAAATATTATTAAACTTAATTGGTAATATAACAGTCTTCTTTCAGCTCTTCAATAATAGAAACAATTTCTTTTGTATGTGAATTATTACCAGATTCCCTCGAAGTTATGAGGAGTTTTAATCTATCGACCAATTCATTAGGATTGTTCCAATATACAGGAGAAAACCAGTTGTCAGTTTCATCTTTATATAGTCCACTTCTGGCAATATCGCCTATTAAATGTAGTTTCGGATGGTTTTCATCACCTAAACAGTTATTCGTGTTCGTACGACGAATAAGTTCTTTATATTTCTGTAAATCGGTGTCGGAATATCCATTTGGAAAGTTTTTAAACAATAATTCAGACAATACTTGACTCACATCAGTTACATAATCACCTATTTTAATTTTATTCTCAGGCAAAAATTGAACTAACGAATCTGCCAGGAACTAGTTGTTTTCATGTCGAAAAACACCTAATGTCATATCGCGTAGAGGTGAACAGTGCTGTAAAGATACATAATTACGTGTTAATAGAGAAAGGAGTTGCTAATTCTTTGTTTAATATTCTTCTTCCCTTTTAATTTCCAAAGCTGTTTCGTTAGGTTTGTTCAACACAGAATGCAATGTATCCATTCTACTCGTAACAGGTTTAAATATTTCTTTGTTTAAAACATCCCATTCCATATGGGCTCATTTGACTTGCAAATTTTTCTCTTTCGCTGCAGATATAATGTTATGTAATTCTGAAGCAGAGGCAGACATGTTTTTATTATATGTTAAATTCAACCTATTTATATATGAACTAAGTCGTTGCTTTTCTAACTGATTCAGTAGGTCGAATAGTTTGGGCTTTTTCAATCTTATCGATTTTACTGAAACCAACAGCTAATTTAGCTATACTCTTAATTCTCAAATCATTAATAAAACAATTTATTTATGTTTCCAAATCATTATTTAATTTTTTCAAATATGTTTGTGTAACTAAACCTATTTTTTTATTAATGAATTCATTACTTATATATTGCATTATTTCTTCCATTCGTGTTTCGAGTAGTTTTGTTATAGCTCTTAGCACTTCATTAATTACAACTCTAAAATTTTCTTGCATTTCTGTAAGTTGTGTTGTAATGACTACCATATATCCTACATAGTATAATGGGGGTTGCCACCCCTTCAAATAGTAAAAAAAAGGGTCTTCATACATTGTTAGGTAAATTATGATCACTGTCTATGAATTACCATTGCAAGACATAAAAAATTGTCCTCCTGGTAAGAAAACCTCCGACGAATGGTTTGCGAGAAAACAGACCTCCAAGATATTAAATGCCTCATAAGCATTATGTGGTATTTAATATCTTGGGAGTTCTGTTTTCTTGCAAACCATGTGTCGGAGGTTTTATTATTGAGAGAACTTGTTTTCAAGTCTTGCAATGGTAATTCATAGGCAGTGATCATAATTTACGTAACAATGTACGACGACCCTTTTTTCACAGAGGTAGCAACCCCAATTTTACTATGTAGGGTATATGGTAGGTCAACATGGGTACTTGTATGTTACAGTGGCTCAATTGTTTGACATGCCTACAGAAACTAATTCCTTAATATCACATGGTTTCAGTGTAATTAAATAAAGTTAATATTTGCAACCCCATTTCACAAGGGTTTCCTGCCCTTAGGAGTGGTTTCCTTGTGTTCATTGCCCGACATTTTCTAAGTGAAATTTTGCAAGGAATGTCCTCTCTCAGTTTGTTGCAGAGCTGATGACTCATCCTGTATAGGTTCGCTTTCAGTTGAAAACAATTGATCGCACTAAATATACCAAAAAAGGAAGCGGCATATTGACTAAATTGATTAATAAATTACCATTTGAAATGCTTTTACCAAAAGACAATTATTGCGGACCAGGTATTAAACTTGCAAAAGTTTGGCATGGAACGATCAAGGAATGAACTCTTTGTAAACACGTGTAAAGAACACAATATCATTTACGATCGAACAAACAATATGAAAGAAATATATATAGCAGATACGATTCTAGCCGATAAAGCTGCAAATATAAGGAAGATTCCATCTACATCAACAACTGGAAATCTTGGTGCTTGTGCTGTTGACAAAGTCATGCGAGCAAAGGTGAAGAGAAATATGGGCTTAAAATGTAAAACCAAATAAGAAACAAAGAAAGGAGGAATCATTCCATTGCTATTTCCAGCATTAACAGCACTTGGACAATCCTTGGAGGAGTTTCGGCAATTAGTAGAGCAGTTAAATCAAAATGTAAAGGAATTTATTTGAAACCATTTAAAGTTGGACAAGGGCAAAAAAAAACTCCAAGCGTGGAAATAAAACACAGAAAGTCCTAAATAGTCTTCCAAAATGTGCATTAAAAAACAAGGATATTAATGTATTTGTAAAGAAACTGGCTATTCCCTATTTCCGAGGAGTGAATATGAGAGATGGTTGACCAAAGAAACCAAATATTAGTGAATGTTATGATAGTTAATTTAGATTCGAAACAAAATGAAGGAACATTTTGGGTTGCATTAATTAAAAATGTAAATCAATCATTGGATTACGACAGTTTCGGTGATTTACATCCTCCAATTGAAAACGTAATTATTTAAAAAACACACAATTAAGGTACAATTACAAAATGGAACAATTACCAAATACAATCAATTGTGGACATTTACATTTACATTTATTTAGTATAATTAGGCTATATAAGTAAGTGTGATAGTAAAACATATTAGTAATATGTCAATTACGATGATATTAAGTGGAAATTCATTGCAATTGCGTGTGGTATATTTCCTAGCATTGGAGTTAGGTGGAGAATGGCAAATGTTTAATCGAATTCATCACTTACAACAGCATACTAAACATTGATACGCATAAACAATCAGTTACGTCTAATATTGGTGAAAAAATCTACAAGATTGTGATACCGGTAAGATCTTATGAGTTGGATGATTTCGAAACATTCATTAAAGCAGCAGTACCTGAAGATGCACATTTCCGATTATGTGGAAATCCAAATACGTTAACTAGTGCGATGTATAGTAATGTCGATAGCGATTTCTCAGAAGACAATTCAATTGCAATTATGTTAGGTTATGAATGGAGAGTGTATCTCGCTAATGAATTACACGAATCATCAAAACAGGTTAATATATTGTCAGTAAATGTATGTCGTATAAATGTTAATATTGTAGGTGGATCATATTTGAATGGAAAACCTACAAATACAATAGATTAATTCACATGCACGTCCAGGATATAAAATAATTAAAAAACCAAATACTTTGATATATCTTCCAGTAATAGTGAATCGCGTTGATTAAATAGTTGTGACAATTGTCAATCAAGATGGTAACTAATTAATCTTAGAAACAAAGAAATTACAGTCTGTTTACATTTTCTAAAAAGCTATATAAATGGTTGCATTAAGTTGCGCACTACAATCATAATGGGTATTGTGTATAACACCCAATACGGACATAAAGTAGGCGGTTCTTTTAAGAAGTATCTCACAATGGAATTTTTTTCGAAAAAAGGAAGTATAAAAGAATCCCAATGCAAGCATAAAACGCTCACTTCAAATAAGTTACGTGTGAAGTTAAAACAAGGCAACAAATTGTTATTAAAGAAATTAGGATATACTGTTAATCAAAATGGAAGAAGTACTTAATGTTGAAGAACCATTCGGTTACGAAGATACAATCACCAATGCGGAAATACATGTGTATGAACCATTCCAAGCAGGTCCATGTACATTTCCATCAGAAGTAAGGATTGCTATACAAAATCATGATATTTACACATTACCATCGAAATCAAGTTTAAGGTTTAGCAGAACTATTTAAAAGATAGCCGATGCAAGTAATCCAGTAACTACAGGAATACTGAGAAACGAAATTCCTAATTTAATCGATGGAATTGCATATCTGTTCAATGCTGTTGAAATATACCAAACAAGAAATGTGGGAATTACTTCCATGATAAAGAACTATCCCTTGACACTGCAAACAATCTTTATACAGGTTTTTGGCTGGGTGGAGCAATGCTAATAATTTTACTCTATAAATAAACACAGGTGAAAAATATGAAGTTGTTATACCGTTAAGTATGGTTTTGGGCTTTGCTGAGGACTATAAACAAGTAATATTAAATTCTAAACAAGAATTAGTTATTCTATTCAGCAATATCTAACTCCCAAATACAACAAAACTAATAGATGTGTTACTAGTCATCACCACGGTTTAAAATAGGAGAGTGGATGTATGGAGTATGAGAATGTTGAAGACATTTGCAAACATTATCTAAATAATTGTGAAATATAGGCGGAGTTGAGCAAAAATGCATTTTAGAAAGTGTGTATATTGGAAAAGTAATAGATATTCAAAAAGGATACAACTGCCCATGATTCAAACAATCATGTAAAACACACAGCTCTAATTCAACATTCTTCTCTGCAGAGGAAAACTCTAAATTAATGCTAACTTGGCCAATGATGTCTGACTGGGGTGAAACAGATTATGATGATTCTCCTCCTGAATCACCTATGGATATTTTCGAGTGATATGGCATTATTTGGGATGAGAGAACTAATGCGTGAAATTTAGTATAAAAAGTATTTGGTTGTATGTAATCCAATATTTCATTAAAATGGATCAACAAGGTGAGAACGAAGTCACATGCTCTTGTATACAGAAATCGAAGTGTAAATTTAATATTAACAAGCTATTAGCATTATGGAGTAAACCAGAGTTTGTTTGTAAAGAAATAGTTTTAGCATCTTTGTGATGTTCCTACTTTAAACATGTCTTTCTTCCACCCATCTGTCACCCTTGGAAACTCAAGTGTGAATTACTCATGTTTGGCTAATGGAATAATACGTCATTTTGGAGAGATATGCTATGGGTTATTTCATTTCAAAAATATCCAATGTCCCTTAGAGGGTGAAAAATGGAATGATTTAATAGCTTGTCCAGATCTGGAAAAAAAATGTCCTATATACCATATGTGTCCAAATGCAAGTCTACCAGCGAGCATCGAAGAAGTGTATTCACACTTTTATGAAACTTTTCCTGATTTACCAAAATGTATAATACTACATGCACCTGAATACACAAAAAAAATTATAACAATTAAACAGATGAAAATACTATAAGTATTATCAAGGAGACGATGGAAAATATATGATGTTAAAAAATGTTTTCGTAAACACACAGTGATGAGAAAATGTATTCTGTAAGCAAATGTAAGAAAAATGTAATGAAATAAATGGTTTGAAACTATTTTTTCTGTTTTACTGACTTTATGAATGTATTAATTGTAATATTCCCATATTCTGACAATCAAATGTTACGTAAACTTTGTTTGCATGCATTTAACAATCAAATCTGAATGTGTTTGCACATAAAGACTTATGTGCGGGATATTGTTTAAATAAACCTTTAGTAATTTTAAAGCAATTTAATACATAAAACTCTGTAAAGGTGATATAATTCAGATATATTGAGTTTAAAATGGATAATATAATTGAATTGCTTCCTAGAATTGCCTATAACTACATATAAAAGGTGTACACCTTGCAGTTTCATTATAGTCTTGGAATACTATGGAAACAATGATGTCTTTGCTGTGTTGCTTCTGCAGTAAATAATTTACAGTTCTTCAGAACTTACGATGACATGAAAGAACAAGCTGAAAAATTCAAAAAAGTAGTTTCAGTGTGATTCATGCCAGAGATAGTTTTCTCAGAGTGATAATTTTATGAGATATTGTAAATCTTGCAACACTCATTCTATGCAAACAGCACCATATCTTAAGACAGCTGCTCAGTTAGCTCCTCAGTTCCATAGACAGCACCTCAGTTAGCTCCTCAATGAGCTCCACATAGTCCACCTACTGCAAAACACTTAATATTTCCAGCTCCTCCCATTTATTTACCTTCAAAAAGTAGATATGTTAATTCAGGGATGAAAATTAATTTGATTTCCGACTCTCCAGCTTCAGTGAAAATTTCATCAATCAATCTCAGATACGAGATACTGGCTAGCGTGTTGCCAGCAGGATAACTGGTGCGAAGATAGTTAACGATATGCTTAGCAGTGATACAGACATTTCTAGTTTATTCACAAGGTGCAGAGTTCCTTTGATAGATTTAACTAAAACATCACCCTGGCTTATTAGAATTAGTATAGCAGTTATGCCTAAGTACTTGAAATCCCTCACGATGGAGGATGGCGTTAAACAAACTTATTTTCAAAGTAATTCCCTCCCTGTTCTACACTCATCCGATGTTTGTGAACTTTATGACAATAACATAGTGCCTTACTTAACAACCAGACTTGAAGAATTTAGTGCTGTGGAAGTGGGTGGACTTTACAACTGATATCAAAAATGGATGTGCATAGCTTCCAATACCAGTCGTTCACCGCTCATGGTAAATACACTAAGTAATCCAAATCTATTAGTGATAAGAAGGCTTGTAAAACGATGCTGCTTCATGCCTCACTTCACCCTCATCGACTCTCGAGACCCAGGTTTCGAGAACCGCCAAAATCTCTTAACTCGCTCCGATGTATAGATAAAAAAATGTTGTGCTACAAGACTTTAATACAATTGGAAATCTGTACATTTTTCCTGTTCCATGAATTCCAGAATATGTGTAGAGCCTCTGAACTGTGAGCCTTGTCTTATGTCAGTATGTAAAATTCTCTCCGCAAACTTTACACTTCTTGTATTTCAGCGCTTCATTCAGCACTTCATTCAGTCGTCTGGTGTATCCCTGTGTGATATTATAGAATTCCTGTGTACATTTTTTCTGCAACACTACACTCAATACTATAATAATTTCAGCTCTGCTATATGCAATACTGCCAATGGGGATAGTTAAATGACGTAGTAGCATCTATGAGTCAATTGCACTGCCATATCAAGAGTGAACCAATCAACTGACAGATAGTGTCTTAAAATATCTAAACATAAATTCTAACAACCAATGCCTCATCTAGAATCCACTGTGAATAACAACTTCTCACAGATTTGAGAGTAACAAGTTCGTCTTCCTGTAACATCAACTAAATATTACCAACTTCGTTCCCAGAAAATAAGATTGAGTGTTTTTTCTGTATATAAATAAATATTTTTTTTAGGAAGAATGTGTTTTTGTATGAGTATGTAAATAAATATTGTGTTTGTTGAAAAAATGGAATATATTAAAAGTGTATTTCAAAGTAAATGTGTGTTTCATTTATCTCTAAACAGTAGATCTGGAATTTTATAAAGCACATTTTTAGAGAAATGAGTAAGTGAGTTAATGTTTTCGCAAAACAAAAATATAATGATTAACTTTATCCACCAGGGGTTGTAGCTTTGCAGTTTGTATCTTGAAAAACGCATATCAATATAACAAAACCAAAATTATTTGGTTAATTGATATGTTTTAAGTGAGCAGAAATATTTGGATGTGAATTGAATACGTACTTTTCCCTTCAGTCGGTTTAACAAGTGTGTGTTTATTTACAACAATTGGCGAATCACTTTGTCTGAGCACTTTCCATAACAGCAAACAATACAGTCTTGCTGTGAAATCAGTTTGTGTGAATATCACCTAAAAGTACCGAAATTGTTAATATTTAACACAGTAAAGACTATGGAGACTCGCAATAAGTAAACTATTTCGTGTCTTAACAGAAAACAAGACTAAATAAATAATTTACATATAGTATACAAGTTTTAAATATAAATGTAAAATGCAGTTAATGGGTTAACAAACACTGACGATTATCACGAGATATTTAAAACACATAGAAATGGCATTTACTCAATATCTGCCCATATTGTGCAAATCAGTTAATTTTGTGTTTGACACTTTTTGTGAAGCCTGTAGGATTCCTACAGTTGGGATGGGTTCAGGACATGTATACAACTAAACCATTGTATCCAGTCGTTGTACCGAGCTTGAAGGCAGTTTGCCAGGTTGTTTCATTCCCCTTGACAAAGGAGCGAGGTCATCCCTCATCGGCTAGCGCTCTGTTATAGGATAGAAAAAAAGACGACAAAGTCGCGCCAGCCATAGCGGTCACCCATCTTGTTTACGCATTCGCATCGACCCCGTGGTTCGCCTAGCTGCGATGACAATCCGCAATGCTTGCTAGGTGCTATCTTCATCTATCGGCTTGGGGTTCACACCTCGCTCACAGTCTTCCTAGCAGTATTTATTTTTTTATATTTCGGTTTTTCGCGTATTTAACCTTCATAACATAAAATATGATAGGAGTTGTAATATTTTTACGCTTGTTAATAAATTTATTTTATTTTTAATAATCGAGTAATATTTGAATTCAGTTTCTCTACAAGTGTTAACTACGGGAGTCACTAAAATTTTATTGCGATAGCTAATAGTGCAGAAATCTTTTCCGTTATTTTGAAGTTTGCACGCATCTATTATTTTTTTAAGTACACCATGCATTATTCGGCTAGGATTCGTAAATGTGGATTTCAGAAACTAGTCTACATGTGTTCGCTACGAGATTTTTTTTTTTTTTTTACTTTCTCTGTGATATGTTTTCGACTGAGTTTTTGTTAAAATTATTTCGGATTGATAAACTGTGTTTGTGTTAAGTAACTTAGTATTGATGTCATCGTTTTTCTTCGACGAATTGTTTGGACTGTTTCATTCAAGTCGTTTGGTAAGTATTCGTACATTTATACATTTTGTGACTAATTTTTATGGATTATTCATTCGAATCGTTCGCCTAGAGCGTGATTAGGTAGTATTTGTACATTTTCTCACAAATTGAGATGTTAAAATATGTTTGTTTGCAGCAAACGTTCAAACACTTGACAGTCTAAATGCGAGAATTTTTCAAACATTTCCTTCCATAAAGGTTTGAGGCCTGTTGACCAGCTCTAGGTATGGCGAGTCAGGGGGAGGGGCGGGTGAGGGAATAACTAATACTCTCATAGAACTGGTCAGGGCAGATTTTCGGGAGAGTCCACAATTCATGGGTAAAGCATAATTTTACAAACAAATAAATGTTTTGGAAGAGTCTAACTTGGTGTCTTGAGGGTTGTCTGGCAGGTGGAGAGCCCCCGAAGTTGTTGGACAAAAGATGCGATCAGGGCTGGCGGTGAAAGGAGGAGGATGGGAGTTTGTGGCCTTGGATCGATAGCAGGGTGCATGACCTTGGATAGAGCAGCTCTCCAGCCAGAAGAAAACGAACTCTGGGCTGGCGGGAGTGGGGGTTGTGTGGCCTCGGATAGAAACAGTCTTTTCGCACAAAGTCATCTTTTGTACAAGGGGTGGGGGGAGGGCAGCACCGACGTGAACAGTTCTCGTGGGTTGGCACCATCTTAGTTCTTCGCCAACACTTGTCCAAGATACACGTATACATCGCTCGCTCCTCTGAACCATCTATTCACTGGGAGCGGCGGCAAGCGGGCTTTGTGACACAACACTCAATAACACCGGGTGCGGCTGTCAACGGGCTTCGGAGAGTGTAGGCATATCATATGCCTGAGTGTTAGACGCGATTATCGTTTTTATATTAAATAAATTTATAACTTTTACTTTATCAGGAAAAAATAATTTTCGTGTGTTAAACCTGTATAGTGCATTTATCGCGTAAATCCCGTTTCTGAGTTTGGGCTACAAAACTTGGCAGCATTTTCAACTATCGTTCTGGTAACTAGTGCCATGAATTTCACAGACTTAACGGGGGAAAAATTGTAGTAAGTCCATTATTTAAAATAATAATAAATAGTATGTTTCTATAAACTGTTACAGTATTATGCTTTACGGGATTAAGTCATCCAAGTGTTCTCACAGTTCGACAGAAAAAATTGTGTTAAAATGAATTATTCTTACAATATTGAAACTCGCATTAAAAATCTAGGTAAGTTAAAAAAAATTAATTATCGTTTCATTGTCTGTTGTAGGACGAATAGAGTAATCAAGTCTTTAATAGTAGCTTGGTAGGGAAATAGGTTCTGTCAGTCATAAATTTCAACTCAGCCGTGCTCCACGTATAAAGTCATACTCTCGACATAAGCTCGACTCATTCATTCAACAGCTTCCGAGGTGGATGGATGTATTTTGGGGGCGCTCCTGGTGCGATTTAATTGCGTATTTTTTAATTTGTTTGCTCATTTTCATGTACTTGTGTTCGTTAGCTGGTTAATTTATCTGGAAACATTTGTTTTGTATTTTCATTAAAATTTCCGAGTTTTTCACCTCAGTCTGTAATCAAATGTAGGCCGACGCAGGTTATGTTTGCTCTTAACACAGCTTATAAGTTGGGGCACGTCACACACTACAGTCATTGCTTCAGCCATCTCCGACCAAACGGACATGTTTTAAAATCATGTAAGGTACGTGCGAGAGGCATCAAGTAGTGTCACACTTTTTTCAAAATACCTTGTTATTATGATTGGGAAGACTGGCATTTTATTTATAGCGACATTTTTTAATCGTTAATTAATTTCATACTGGAGACTCGTGTAATTGTGATCGTTTAGTGATTTAGCACTTGCCGACACCAGGTTATTCACATAGTTAAAATTCTCTCTCGGGTTATTTATTCATATGTAGAACTCGTTTGAAATATATTTCCATTATATTCCTTTAAAAACTCACAATTTCTCTAGTGTGTTAACTATCCATCGTTTTCTGTTTAATCACCAAAGAATCGCCTATCTCCCACCACCGTTTACGAGACACAAAATTAACACTTATGCCACTCTTGCACAAAACTCGCCACACACACACACACACACACACACACACACACACACACACACACACACACACACACACACACACACACACACACACACACACACACACACACACACACACACACACACACACACACACACACACACACACACACACACACACACACACACACACACACACACACACACACACACACACACACACACACACACACACACACACACACACACACACACACACACACACACACACACACACACACACACACACACACACACCACCACACACACACACACACACACACACACACACACACCACACACACACACACACACACACACACACACACACACACACACACACACACACACACACCCCAACATGCCACACCTCATCGAGTGCCAGAGTTCTAAAGGTGAGGATGTACCAGAGCTCCCCTATATACACTCCTTCCCCATCACATCAGACCTCAGTATCACGCCAGTGCTCAGTGCATCAACATCTATCAGAGCTGCTCCCCAACCCCCCCCCCCCCTCCCTCGCCCAATGCCTTAGCAAACCTTTTCACAAAACTATACACTCGTCAATTCACACAAAATTCAATAATTGAAAAAAAAATTGATCGGATTAAGATCACATATATTATTTTGATTGATTTTATTGATTAAGGATTATTCGGATGTTGATACGATTAATTTGATATCAGTGGGTTAATCGGATTAATCAAAGGCGGCATCCCTTTTTGTCTGGAACACTTCCCCCCCTCCCTGCTAGTGCCTACACTTTTATGCATAAAACAACAGAAAGAGGAAAAAATAATTTCAGTATTTGCATATGTTTATCTACTACTTGTAGTTCAACGCCAAGATGTAGAACGAATTTCCCTCTGTCATTACCAACTTTACTGGGCGACCATCGCCAGTTAATGTGTCCGTTAAACTATGTGCATGTGTAATAGATATAGAGAGAGCGTGTGTGTGCGTGGAAAGATTTGGGCGACTCTTAACATTGAGGTCTTGAGAGCTGATGAGGGTGAAACGATGTAAGTATGGAGCGGCGCCGGAAAACAACGACGGGGGGAATGGGAGATCCCCGAGAATACCCGCCGACCAGCGGCATCACCCGGCACGATTCCCACGTGCGAAAATCCGGGAGTGACCCCGCAGAGAATCGAACCTGGTGCGCCTAGGTGGGAGGTGAGTAGTCTAACCACCACACCACTGCGGCCCCTTGTGTGCAGTGGCGTGAGGGGAGGGGCGGCGTCCTTTTTGCAGGCGTCCTGACGAGGGGCTCAGAGTCGTGTAGGAAGGCGTTCGGCAACGCGTACGACGTGTGCTACAATAAGGTGACGTGGGTCGCCAGTTGGCTGCTGTGCTGGCCCATGAAGCTCACCTTCGTTTGCAACATCTGGCAAGGTCAGTGACCTCCTCCACACTCCTTGGCATCTTCACCTGCGTGAGAACAATGGGCGTGTCGATGACATTTCACACCATCACGTAATTCACTGCATTACACTTAATGTTCACACTGTTATAACTTGACCTTAACATCATCTTATAAGCTTTCAGAAAGGGGGAAGATAAGGATTATAGTAAATAAGAATAATAGTGAAGCTAAATAGTACTAAGTTATTTTACTGTATAAAATATAGAATTACAACATCATTGTAATTAAATGACTGACCAACAAGAGATAGACGGAGAAGGGCATTGGGCAAGTTAAGGAAACGGACAGAAGGAATAGCACTCACCATTGCCTCTCTCCGGGACTCGCCGCCCCGACCTTTTGGTTGGAACCCCAGCTGGCTGCTCCTGTGACATGTGGCCGACTGCACCCTTGGCTGGCTCCCTCCACACTTCTCACCCCACCCCATGTGCTCTTTTGCGAGATGTCTTCCTATTGGTTCCCGCTGAGCACCGAGTTTCCCAGTAGTGTGTTAGTGTTTAGAAGGAATTTCATGAGGTTTGCTGGATCCACATAACCTCGCGCATTTCTTAGTTAGTTTACTGATTGCAGAAGTGGCTCGTTGTTTTGGCTCTGTTTTTTATAAACCTCCTTGTGGTCTGCTATTCCAACTTTGTTGTTTAAACACTAGAGTGCACAGCAGGATGCTATCATGACAACATGCACTTCAGTGCGCAGCAGGATGCTATCATGACAACATGCACTTCAGTGCGCAGCAGGATGCTATCATGACAACATGCACTTCAGTGCACAGCGGGATGCTATCGTGACAACACGCACTTCAGTGGATTGAATTAAGTAAAAACTGAATTATTATATACATCTAAGTTTTGAAAGGCTTTTCACTCATGCAGCTGTATTCGATAAATATTAATGAGGTAACTTAAACGTTGTTCGCAAATATTTCAGTTCAACGAATAATTAATTTCAGTAATTTTATGTTAAACCTTTATAAAACATACACTACACGAGAATAATATGTTAAACTCATAACAAACATTCTGTTTTCTAAGATGATATATTTATTTAGCATGAAAAAAAAATCATGTAATATTTTGGTAGCTGAAATGAAGATAAAACACTGTATTAAGACACGACATTTTAAATTTATACTGTTGTAATAATTTGAAGTGCTAGCTGGGAAATTGGATTCACAAAAATATATAACATGTCATAAACGAAAATCTTTGAAGTAGTCTGAGTCATTCAATGTCTTGAAAGACAAAATTAATGACGTCACATAGCATCTAAAGAACTGAATTCAATAAATTTGAAGAATATTTGACGTGATCTTTGATCGTGTGAAAAGGCCTTGAGAGTTGTAAATCTTGGACAAAATGAACTACATCAATTATTGGCCAAGTGCTGCTGCTGTGACATTTCTACGTTTCTGTCCACGGTGGACATCTCAGTGAGAGAAAACAATAACATTCGAATATCGCCCGATATTTGCATAACTTTCTTTGAAAGTAAGCTGGCTCCGTGTGTTGTGCGCTCCTAGCCGATTGTCAGTTGTGTGAACGTGCCCGACAAGCTAATTACGATCATGTAATAGCTCAGATGCTTCCATGCCTCATAGCCTGTTTGTATTTTTTTTTTACAAGGGAAGGTTTGTGCTTACTGTACAGGCATACAGAGTGCTCGGAAATTCCCCTTACAAACTTCTAGGACTTGTAAAGGCGACTGAGTAGACTATGTTTAGAATAGGAACCCATGCCCTTAAACATACCGTTACCGTGCTACAACCTTCTCAAATCAAAGCGGTGCAGGAACCACGTGTAGAAGTCAACACGTGGTACAAAATCGGCTGGACGCAAAGACTGTACCATTCTGGAGGAGGTAAGGATGTAGTTGTTGCTCATGCAGAACCTCCCAGACGATGCTGGGAGCAACACTCACGGCATGCTCGCTGACTGTCTCTGTTCAACGTGATGCAGTACAGCCTCTTCCAATTCGGGAGTGCGGCGTCTCTTAGGAGCACCACAGTCGTTCCTGTCGGCGGTGAAGGTACCTTGTTCTCGGAGCCGTTGTGTAATTGTGGCAACAAGGATATACGATGGCTAAGGGTATGCGCCATACACCAGGATCATGTCTGTGTATTCCTCAAACGTGTACTCAACAAAGTTAATCGGAAACACGAAGGCGCGTGCAATGGGGCTCGAGGCAGGGTAGACATCGCGTGCCATCATATGATTGTCTGAAGTAATGTACTGCCTACCAGGTTGCATACCAACACAGGCACATACGAGACATTGCTCTTTCCCTCAGCGGAAGTGGACGAGTGATACGACTGATTTGAAATGGTAGTAGCACGGTAATGGTACGTTTCCGGACATGGGTTCCTATTCAAAAGATCGTCTAAGACCCCTGGGGGTGCCAATACAAGGCTCAGAAGTTTGCAAGGGGAATTTCCGAGCATCACGTATAAAATACTGAGAGTGAATTAAAAATAGTAAAATAAAGTAATAGTTAACAATTTAAAGGGTTGGCTCGGCTGGTTAGCCAAGGACCTCCCACTTCTGAGGCCTGTGGTTCAATACCCGGCGGGTGAGAAATATTTACGAGATACCTTTATATCGTCCAGCCCATTTTCCTGCACCCCGGGAATACACGGCCATGATTCTGAGAGAATGTAGGCAGGAATAATATTGGGAGAACATATTCCCTCGTAACAGGGCATATACTGCCAGTTACCTAAAACTAGTCTAGATTTTACTGTCGGATAACTTACACAACGCTAATTATGGAGCCAGAAAAAATATTGAAGACCGGTTCACATTGAAGTTACCATGGGGCTCATTATGTTAACTTTACTTTAACTCTATGACAAATGTTGTTAAATATGTGCTGTTCGCAGCTATCGGAGGAACCAAGACCTGCGACGTGACCAAGATCATGGACTCTGGTTTCGGTAAGTCGTACAACTTCCTGAAGAGCTCCGGCGATGACCTTGGCGGCCAGATGAATAACGTGAGGGTGCAGTACCAGGTGGTGAAGCTGCCGCCCATTGTAAGTCGCTCGCTCATGTGTGATTTCCCCGCTCATGTGTAACTTCCCTGCTCATGTGGGATTTCCCCGCCCATGTGTAAATTCCTGCTCATGCGTAACTTCTCTGCTCATGTGGAACTTCCCTGCTCATGTGGGATTTCCCCGCCCATGTGTAAATTCCCTGCTCATGTGTAAATTCCCTGCTCATGTGTAACTTCCCTGCACATGTGTAACTTCCCTGCTCATGTGGGATTTCCCCGCCCATGTGTAAATTCCCTGCTCATGTGTAACTTCCCTGCTCATGTGTAACATCCCTGCACATGTGTAACTTCCCTGCTGCCGTCGCTGCGCACACACTACAGGTCTATTTCACTTTCTGCCGAACAAGATTTGATTATATATATATATAAGCTGCTATAGAACTGGATCTATTTTCCTACACTGCAGTACAGACATGAAAACCAAACTATGAACGTAAAATTCTGTCACAAGTTGTATGATATGAAATTAAAAATTTCAAACTGTTCCGGCCATTTTTTTTGCAAATATAGGAAATTATATAATAATTCGTAAAATGTAAATATAGGCCTATTACTGTCTGAAGTTCTTAGTAATTACTCTAAAACTGAAAATACAGCACGAGAACGAAGAATTTCTGCACAAGACATGAGGTCGAGTCTTAAAAGCGTCCTCAATTTCTTACTCTAATTGCGTTGCAGTGTGTTTGAAATGTACATTTTTTTTACGGAACCACTAAACGTTCTCGTTATACGTACTGGGAAACAAAAGGGGGGCAAAGATAATTAGAATAATTTTAATAAACAATGTGTAAGTGCCAGAACATTTAAAAATTTAATAACTTACAAAATAGTGCCCATCCGACGTCATTATGTGGTTGCATTGTTTAAAATTGTTTTTAAATCCATTCGAAGTGACGGTGATCAGTACCTCTAGCGGTTTGTTTTGCACTTCTTCTATGTCCTGAAAATACCTGAAAGGAGACAACACTTGATGTTAACACTAGCTCACTCTTGTCCGGCACTGAACAGTCGCTGAACACGCCAAACAGCACTTACGCTTATGAGAAATGCTCACTGATCACTCCAATGTTTCGCCAAGGACGACGCAGGACGGTTACACTAGATATGCCCTTTCTATACACTATTTTCTCAGGTCACATCCGTATTGTCAACACTAAAATACATTTGACATTTATTCATGTTTAAAAATGATAAACTTAGTAACAACAAAATATCTTTGCTCAGTTTATAACTACGAGGTAGTTAGAAATATAATTTTACTTTTAATACACAGTAGTATTACAAATGCTCTTTCCGATTACAAACTTGAATAACTCACATTTAACAACACTCAGATACGTGAAAGTGGTATCAATGGAAAGGGAAACACAAACAGTTTCAGTGGTTGGTACAGCTGTCGCGTAGTTATTGATTTAGTCGCTAGGGCGATAGGAGAGGGAAAATGGCCGCCAATGAAGACAGGAAGGCTTTTTGGGTGTTGGATTTTCATGCCTGCCAGTCTGTTATCACTGTGCAACAAAACTATAGTAGGAAGTTTGGTGAAGATGCGCCCAGTAGGTCCGGCATCTGTAAGTGATATTCTGACTTTGAAGAAAGGGAATACATCTGTAAGCGAAAGTCAACCGGCCGTCAATCAGTAAGTGAGGAACTGTGGAGCGTGTGAGAGAGAGAGAGTATTTTTACAAAGTCCACATAAATCCATCACCAAAGACAGAAGAGAATTAGACATCCCACACGTGCCATCTGCAATTGTTGCAGGACCTCAAACCAGACGACAAAGCCAGGTGACTGTCTTTCTACGAGGACATGCAAAACGAAATGGATTCTGATGGTTCGCGTTGGCCTCCACGTTCCCCCGACCTCTCTGGGGTATTATCAAACAACACGTCTATCGGCCACCTTTACCACCTTGCCATCCAGGATCTTCGTGTCAGCATCACTGAGGGCATGCATTAGTGTATCGTCCGGTGTTACAACGTGTGTGGCAGGAATTATAATACAGGCTCGATGTGTCGCTCAACTTGAACACATGAGGTGTGATGTTGTGAACCTACGGAACGTTTTAAGTTTCTCTTTCCATTGATGCCACTTTCATGTATCTGAGTGTTGTTAAACGTGAGTTATTCAAGTTTGTAGCCGGAAAGATTATTTGTAACAAGACGCAACAAATGTGTAACTTCACTCAATAGTAGCACAGTTACCGCTTTGTTCCACGTAATGGTTTGTGTGTGTCTCGCCTGGTGTTACACTCACCGAAACGAGATCCTTGATTTGCAATTTAGTTTTTTAGAAGGACGTTTAAAATCCTTTTGTTACATGGGCAATGAAAGTAAAAAATTTACATTGCAAATTATTTCAATCGTAAAAAATTATTTTTTTACTATCTCCCTTAAGGAAAATCTCAATTTAAAAACTAATTTTAAGTTATAAGAATTGTTTTAATAGAACTCTTTTAAATATAACTTCCAGTTCAAAGGGAATTATTGACGGACAAAATTACACACTTGTGATTGACTGTTAAGTTTCAATCCTTTGTTGTTGGTTTGAATAAAAATAATCTGGTACGAAACAGGACGTAAACAATATCAAAAAAATTTAGGAGGTATTTAAAGATTTAGTGTGCTTCTGTAGCTTAGTAAATCCGCTCCCTAAATCTACAAGTTTTTAGGCCGCGTCCTAACTGGCAGCTTTAGTATGCTAAATGGTCACGAACTGGATTTAGATTGCTAAATTGATGAGGTATTTGGTAGTTTAGTATTTAGTTTTTAGTATGTAGCGAAACATACTGCTTTACCAACTCCCAAATTGCCACCATATTTGTCTTTAACTGGATGACGCAAAGAAAACTGCAAGGATGGCTTTGTTCCATACACACATACGTTTTTTTTTTTTTTATGAATTCACATAATTTAATAAATATATACATAAATAAAGAACAGTATGCATACATTTAATTGAAATTACATGTTTCGGAATGTTATACATTTTAATGTAAAAGCAACCAAAAATTATTTTTACACGCGGTTTTTCATATAAGTAAACCTAGTGATTGATTTATGCCGATAATTCTCGGAAATGGGTTGCCGGTGTTCGGGTTATATAATGCAGACTACACATTTACTTGACAGACAGCAGCATTGTCGTAAACAAGTGGCTATCGAGAGAGTTGTAAATTGAACAATAGTGAAGTACTTATTAGTAACTGTAAGACGGTTGCTAAGCTGGTCACGTGGTCAGTTTAGAAACGTACACAGGACAAGCGCGTTGTTTGTGTGAGACAGATCAACGTGAGGCAAACCGTGGACACTGCCCATGATATCATGAGAGAGTTCGAGGCGAAGAAGCGGATCTTGGACACAGCACTGATCATTGTCAAGAGGCTTCTCGCCTTCCTCTTCGTCAAGATCGTCATTGCGTGAGTACACTCTGATATAGGCTATTCTCGGTCAAGTGAGCACATTTCAAAGCCCTGCTTAAGATCTGCTTGCATGCAAGTTGTGTATTCCTCCGCCTTATCTAAAATTAACATTGCCGTGGGCCTCATCACTTTAATCATGAGTCAGTCATGTGAAACTGTGAAATTATTTAAAAAGGAAATATTTAACAAATCTGCTCATTTTTACATTTCGATGCATTAAAAAAACCCTAAAGAGATAATATAAGTAAACAGAAATGGTCACCTATCACTTTTTATATACGCCGTTAAGAAACTACTTCCCATCCATCGTTACCAACTTTACTGAGCGCATGTCACTCAGGGCGGCCGTTAAAATGTATGCAGGTAGGGGCAGTGACTTTTTTCATAAGTTGACTTCAAAAGTGCTCACTTTATCGTCAACCGCCTTTACTACTCTGTAATCAAGTATGGCAACAGCGTGTCAACTAGTTCGTGATTGTGGCTTGCAGAGTATTTCACCATCGTTTTATGTCGATTTATCTATCAACCTAAGAGGAATTTGAAATTTCTTGGCTCAGCCTGAATGTTCACCTAGTGAGAGTGTTAGAATACCCACACTTCATGTTGGGGTCACAACAGCGCGACACATGCGAATTTTCTACTAATGGTGTCGTGCTACTACATACTAACCTCTTTCACGATGGCTACTAATGGTGTCGTGCTACTACATACTAACCTCTTTCACGATGGCTACTAATGGTGTCGTGCTACTACATACTAACCTCTTTCACGATGGCTACTAATGGTGTCGTGCTACTACATACTAACCTCTTTCACGATGGCTACTAATGGTGTCGTGCTACTACATACTAACCTCTTTCACGATGGCTACTAATGGTGTCGTGCTACTACATACTAACAACCTCTTTCACGATGGCTACTAATGGTGTCGTGCTACTACATACTAACCTCTTTCACGATGGCTACTAATGGTGTCGTGCTACTACATACTAACCTCTTTCACGATGTTTCCATTATTTTCTTATTTTGCAATCCTTTCAAAAAATTCTTTTCATGTCCGCTGGTACTTTGAGCATAACAATATGACTGTAATTACATCTAGCCATTAAAATGCGCTGCTTTGCTGATTAATACGATAATTAATACGATCAATAATAACGCACGTAAAACTTTATCATAAGAAATATGGCGGGTTAAACGGATTCACAAACCTGTCACACACGCGACGCGAATAAATTAGAAATATTTTCTATTTGAAAATCTTGTCGCGCGGCCGAGTTTCGTGGCGTTGGCGTCACAGAAGTCTCGATCGTGATTGGATGGAAGATTATTTTATTCGCGCCGCGTCTTTCGCGGTATTGCGATCCACGCATCACTTGTTAGTGAAACACTTATAATACGCCATAACTCAATTATTATTTAGTAAAGGTAAATCGATACAATGTGATACAAGTTCGCCTCTGGCTTGTAGAACTGCATAATCACAAAGGGACAAGTACGCCAAAGGCTTACTGTATATGATATTCACCAGCGTTGAAATACTTGTCCATACATCTAAACTCATATAAATATATAAAGTAGTTAGAATTCTGTCATTGTTTAGTAATTACATGTTTCGGTAATTCGCGCAATGTTAAATACTGACGACGTGTGGGAGGAATAGGGCGTATTCATGGTCTATCTCGCTCGGCCAACATGTTGCCGAGGAAGACGTCACACGGGTGTTAACTGCCGTAGAGGAACAGTCCCCGTGGAAATTCCTGTCTACAGGTTCACCCAGGAAGGGGAAAGGTGAGTGAAGAGAGGTCTTGAGAGCCGACGTGGGCGATTGAGATGAGTATGGAGTAATGCCGGAGGAAACGGGAGATACCCGAAGAAAATCCGCCGACCAGCGGCATCGTCCGGCACGATTCCCACGTGCGAAAATCCGGGAGTGACCCGGCCGGGTCACTCCCGGATTTTCGCACCCGGTTCGCGTTGGCAGGAGGCGAGAAGTCTAACCTCTCAGCCACCGCGGGCCCAGGACACAATGCGGGACAAATTTCACTGAGCGATCACAGTAAGACTACACTCGGTGCAAGCGCAGACGAATGGGAGCGTGCAACACACAGCCGGAGAGCAATAAGTGCAGTTAGATGATCGCCAACACAATGGTTGCTGCTAGTTGTAGTGTTGTGGCAACCCAGGCGACAATGGGCTTACTGTGGTGGTCTCAGGTCGCAGAGCTACCACGACAGTTACCTCGACGACATCGAGTTCGACAATATGTACGTGACGCCGCAGTTCCGGCGTATAGACGCCCGCCGTCATCACAGAGGACGTCACGTACTCATGCCATTCAAGAAGGCGGAGAGGGTGAGGTTCGTCGACCCCTTCGCCGTCTGGCCGTCCAGGCAGCAGTCCGCACACGTGGTGAGTACAAGCCTGCCATAGGCTACCTTACTTTCTGTACAGGGCTTACCTGCAAGACCGACATATGCTACCTTACCTTCTGTACAGGGCTTACCTGCAAGACAGACATAGGCTACCTTACTTTCTGTACAGGGCTTACCTGCAAGACAGACATAGGCTACCTTACCTTCTGTACAGGGCTTACCTGAAAGACCGACATATGCTACCTTACCTTCTGTACAGGACTTACCTGCAAGATCGACATAGGCTACCTTACCTTCTGTACAGGGCTTACCTGCAAGACCGACATAGGCTACCTTACCTTCTGTACAGGACTTACCTGCAAGACCGACATAGGCTACCTTACCTTCTGTACAGGACTTAACTGCAAGACCGACATAGGCTACCTTACCTTCTGTACAGGGCTTAACTGCAAGACCGACATAGGCTACCTTACCTTCTGTTCAGGGCTTACCTGCAAGACCGACATAGGCTACCTTACCTTCTGTACAGGACTTACCTGCAAGACAGACATAGGCTACCTTACCTTCTGTACAGGGCTTACCTGCAAGACAGACATAGGCTACCTTACCTTCTGTACAGGGCTTACCTGCAAGACAGACATAGGCTACCTTACCTTCTGTACAGGGCTTACCTGCAAGACAGACATAGGCTACCTTACCTTCTGTACAGGGCTTACCTGCAAGACAGACATAGGCTACCTTACCTTCTGTACAGGGCTTACCTGCAATACCGACATAGGCTACCTTACCTTCTGCACAGGGCTTACCTGCAAGACAGACATAGGCTACCTTACCTTCTGCACAGGGCTTACCTGCAATACCGACATAGGCTACCTTACCTTCTGCACAGGGCTTACCTGCAAGACAGACATAGGCTACCTTACCTTCTGCACAGGGCTTACCTGCAAGACAGACATAGGCTACCTTACCTTCTGTACAGGGCTTACCTGCAAGACAGACATAGGCTACCTTACCTTCTGTACAGGGCTTACCTGCAAGACAGACATAGGCTACCTTACCTTCTGTACAGGGCTTACCTGCAAGACAGACATAGGCTACCTTACCTTCTGTACAGGGCTTACCTGAAAGACCGACATATGCTACCTTACCTTCTGTACAGGACTTACCTGCAAGACCGACATAGGCTACCTTACCTTCTGTACAGGGCTTACCTGCAAGACCGACATAGGCTACCTTACCTTCTGTACAGGGCTTACCTGCAAGACAGACATAGGCTAACTTACCTTCTGTACAGGGCTTACCTGCAAGACCGACATAGGCTACCTTACCTTCTGTACAGGGCTTACCTGCAAGACCGACATAGGCTACCTTACCTTCTGTACAGGGCTTACCTGCAAGACCGACATAGGCTACCTTACCTTCTGTCAGGGCTTACCTGCAAGACCGACATAGGCTACCTTACCTTCTGTACAGGACTTACCTGCAAGACAGACATAGGCTACCTTACCTTCTGTACAGGACTTACCTGCAAGACAGACATAGGCTACCTTACCTTCTGTACAGGACTTACCTGCAAGACCGACATAGGCTACCTTACCTTCTGTACAGGACTTACCTGCAAGACCGACATAGGCTACCTTACCTTCTGTACAGGACTTAACTGCAAGACCGACATAGGCTACCTTACCTTCTGTACAGGGCTTAACTGCAAGACCGACATAGGCTACCTTACCTTCTGTACAGGGCTTACCTGCAAGACCGACATAGGCTACCTTACCTTCTGTACAGGGCTTACCTGCAAGACCGACATAGGCTACCTTACCTTCTGTACAGGGCTTACCTGCAAGACCGACATAGGCTACCTTACCTTCTGTACAGGGCTTACCTGCAAGACCGACATAGGCTACCTTACCTTCTGTACAGGGCTTACCTGCAAGACCGACATAGGCTACCTTACCTTCTGTACAGGGCTTACCTGCAAGACCGACATAGGCTACCTTACCTTCTGTACAGGGCTTACCTGCAAGACCGACATAGGCTACCTTACCTTCTGTACAGGGCTTACCTGCAAGACCGACATAGGCTACCTTACCTTCTGTACAGGACTTACCTGCAAGACAGACATAGGCTACCTTACCTTCTGTACAGGACTTACCTGCAAGACAGACATAGGCTACCTTACCTTCTGTACAGGACTTACCTGCAAGACCGACATAGGCTACCTTACCTTCTGTACAGGACTTACCTGCAAGACCGACATAGGCTACCTTACCTTCTGTACAGGACTTACCTGCAAGACCGACATAGGCTACCTTACCTTCTGTACAGGCTTACCTGCAAGACCGACATAGGCTACCTTACCTTCTGTACAGGGCTTACCTGCAAGACCGACATAGGCTACCTTACCTTCTGTACAGGGCTTACCTGCAAGACCGACATAGGCTACCTTACCTTCTGTACAGGGCTTACCTGCAAGACCGATATAGGCTATCTTACCTTCTGTACAGGACTCGACACGCATGTTTAGTTAGCTATATAAGTTGCTCGTCACCAAAAAAATATCATATATTTTTGTATGAAATACTGCTAAACAAGGAGAAATAATTGTGAAGTTACCAGTATTTAAGCTATACAATAAACTCAACATTCATTATTGAAATTTATTCTTCGAAAAGTCATTGTAAATCACTTAGGGGATTGAATAACTATAATATGAATGAAATACCTTAATTTAATTAATGTGATGAATAGATAAAAATATCATTTTGTAACTTGTGAGAATAACTACAGAAGTGAGAGTAGCAACAAGCCGAAAAGGCAATGGTCACTAAAATATAATATTAAAAAATGTATCCCTTGAAAAACCACATGTTCAAATTTAATCTGAAATATACGTAATGGAATACATGTGTAGAAAACTAAGAGTGTGTCCAGCATTCTCCCTTAGTTTAAATAAGTATTAAATAATTGTGAAGTAGTGGTTGTAGTCTATTCACAGTTTATTTACACTTTTTTAATCAAACATTTGAAAAATAACTCTTTGTAATACGCGTTTGATTGTTTCCTAGCGGTGTTATAAATCACAAGCGTTCTATATTTGTGTCATCATAAAAGAATCTGGCATATTTTTGTTAGATTAGAATTTTATTTATATATTATTTATAAATTTTAATGTTTAATTTATTATTCATATAAATAAATACAGTGATAAAATAGTTGGGTTGGTATTACCTTGCAATAAATAGTTCAAATGCGAAATATTATTACAGTGAGTGTGCACGAATGTTGTCCCTTTGGTGCAATGTTCTAGACTCAGTTGAGATTTTAGTTTGCATGATGGCAGAGGAATATCCTGGAAGTATAGATTCATCAGGGCTTCTGAAGCGTCATCAGAGCCCGTGACTGGACTATAATATTCGCATAGGAGAGTTTCGAAGTATTCCGATGGTGAGTGAGGTGAGGTGAGGTGAGGTGTGGTGTGGTGTGGTGTGGTGTGGTGTGGTGAGGTGAGGTGAGGTGAGGTGTGGTGCAGGGACGTCAGAGCATGCAGCTGCTGCTAGAGGTCGTGGCAGCGTCCACTGTTGTCCTCATAGACCACATATTCTACGAGCTGCTTGACCTGGTGAATCGACACGGCCATATCGAGTACCGCCAAGAAGGTGAGTCTTCTATACTTGACGACCAGGGACTTGGGTGGGACGGGTCTGGATACCCTTCTCCACCATGTAACTAACACCTTACAAGTGTTCAAATCATAAGCTATAGATGAGGTAGAGAGATCTCGCTGGCTGCGCACAACCAGTCTCCGTGTCCCAACATTGAACTCCAACACTGCCAACACAACTTGCAAAAATGGCGTGGATTTGACTTGAGGTTAATATACTGTTTCGTAAACAAACGTTTTGAGATGTTTTATACGTCCTCTAACCAATTTGTAATGCTTTTTGATTAAATTGAAACTGGTAAAAGTATTTTATTAATATAATAGTCCTTGTCATTTAAAAATTAATATATAAATAAACACTTTCATCATTGTTGACCATGTGACTTTGACAGTTGTGTGGGATTGGGGTAGGTGAATGTTGGATACATGCGCAGAAGACGAATAAGCGGTCTACCTCATCTTTAGTTTATGGTTGAAGTTCGCACGCCTTTATGGCCGCTGACTGCGTGTTCAAGGTTTGTGTGTTTCAGCCGAGTTATTGTTTGCCCCGACATTTCAGAAGACATTGGAGCCTCCATCATCAGGCTAATCAGCAGCCGTAAGAGTTACCCACTTTTTTGTATTTTAATCAGAGTAATTGTTCCAGAAACATCGCTTGGGAAACTTAAACAATAAGACAAATATATATATTTTTAATGTGAGTTTATTTTCCCCAGGTTTCCTATCGTAGCACCGCGTGCACGCGAAATGTAGTGCTAGGTTGTAAAGCGACCGAGATATGATACCAGAACATAATAAGTATTTCAGATGGTTCTACCTTCCAAAATGGTTGTCTGAAGAGGATATCAGTTAGACCGCTTAGTAAGTGCTGGCAGTTGATTTCATATCAGTTTAACCCTTTAAGGACTATTCCTGAATCTAGCTGAGGAAATGTTGCATGAGTATTTTTCCGCACATAAAAAAAAAACAAAACAAAAAGGTTCCGGATGTAGTTAAATTATTGTTTGGATATTTTAAACTGAATATTACCAAGACATGCCATAAATTAAACGTAACATTTCGCGAGTATGAATAAAAAAAACTATTTTAAATTACCATCATGGACTGCATAGCCTTTATATTCAAAAGAACATTCCATTGAAACTTGACACTTCATTGGCTGTTTGGCCGGCCAATAATGAAGGCTTGATCGGTTTTGCACCAACAGGACGGGGCTGAGAGAGAAAAGAGACTAATAGAACGTTGTATTTCTGCAGTGGTTGATATTTTGAACTCGCTTCTTGAATGTCTAACTCTAGTACATGTGTGCCGACCTCAGAATGTTAGTGGTTTGAGATATATTACATGTTGAGGCTACAATTTAAAATAATGGTAATTTCCCGGTGCAACAGCCACACAAATTCATGTTCATGTATTTTTCAGGAGACGAAGAAAAGGTTTTAAAAGATAATGCAATGGTTTTTTTTTTTGGGAATGTTACAGTAAATAATAGGCAGTTGCCTGTACTTTAAGTACCACATCAAAATTGATTCTAATAAGTGAACGTGCATATGTATTATCAGCTCCTGGATTATAGAGTTGTCTCATTCTTGCACAGCGCACCTACATTATGATGGTATAATGCCGAAGAACATAGTAGTTTTGTTATAACAAACGCTATTGGATAAATTAAAAAAAGTATGACACAAGTATTAACATTTACAATATGTGAGGTCATATGCTGAAAACAAATCATTTGTACGCTGTAGCATATTTAATTGTATTGTAGAACCATTTGCAATCCCGTGGCGGCACAAGCGGCCAGACAATGAACTACGTCCACGGAAAATATCACGTATTCGACCTGAAATGCCGGTGGTTCTTGTAGGCGTGTACCCGAGCTTCAGCCGATGAATTTGAGAACACAATCTCGCATACAAACACGTGTATATAAACAAAACTCTTTATTAACTGCAAAGTCAAAGAAAGGCAAGTGACCAAGTTTAATAGTAAAGGGACAAATCGGTGCCTTGAACTGTGCAAAAACACTGCAGAAAAACGTGAGACATAATTTATATTTTAACATTTCAAAATGAAAAACCATGTTAACGAGAAACTAGGTTAGCTCTGTGTTTTATTGAGTTTGCCTGAGTTATAAAGTTATTTTCCATTCATAAATTTATATTCCAGTGCATTATATATACGGTATATATACATCATATAAATACAATATATATGCCATATATATACCGTATCTATACATACCATATATATAAAATATATACGGTCTACGTACCGTATATACTATATATACCAATTATAATACGTAATATATACTATATATAATACGGTTTTATGCAGGGTGTAAACGGTAAGTGTTTACAACTGTACACAGCGGTGTACAGGGCTCCGAGACGAGCAATTTGATGTAGGACACTTGCGGTCCATAGGGTTGGGAAATGACCATAAAAGCGCTTGACAAATGTGTACTAAGACGCGTGCAGCGCGCCGCTGTGGGCCAAATGGACGTGTCCCATTCCACCGTATGGGACATACTGTAGCCGCCATACTTACCGCTGGCAGAATGTACTAGGCATTTTCGAAGCCCAATTTTCACAGGCTCACGTCTCTTCTTCATTATTCCGTTCAGATATATGGTGTCCTGCGTATTTTAGACTTTATTTTTCATAAGGAATCACCTCCCGCATATTGGGCGTTTAGTTTCCGAACAGCCTGTATAAACCACCTGATGTTTGGGAATTCTTTCATTCTGTTCACACTGGTGCACACTAGGACATTCACTGGTTGATACATTGGCGAATATCTGAGAACGCGACTACAACAGCTATGTGATTGTATAGTTGGCGATAACATCTGTACAACTCCTTCGCCTTTATTTAGCCTCGGCTGTTTATTGGAGTTACGTAGTTCTTGCACCAATTGAAAGTAAAGTTTGTAGTAAATTGAAAATCATGAAAAAAGTTGAAATTACAAAAAACCGAAGCTGTTTGGTTCTTCAACTGGGTATTCAAATGCTTCTAATCCACGAATATTTGGTGGGTGTCGGTGCACTGCCATGGTAAAGCCTGATATTTCTACGGCAAATTTGTTGGGATTCCTTTGGGTAATTTTTTGTGCCTGCGGCAAAATGAGCGAGTGAAGAGATCTGGGCGGCTCTTAACAGCGAGGTTTTGAAAACTAATGAGGATGTTTGAAGTGAATATGGAGCAGCGCCGGAATGAAGGGGTGGAGGGGGGATGGGAGATCCTCGAGAAAATCCGCCGACCAGCGGCATTGTCCGACACGATTCCCAATTGCGAAAATCCGGAGTGACCCGGCCGGGGATTGAACCCGGTTCGCCTTGGTGGGAGGCGAACAGTCTATGCTATCCATTTAGACCGCATGTGTTAACATCGTGTACTATAGTATTACTTGCCTGCCAGCATGCGAAGTTTGATTTATATCGTTGATATGGTTACGTAAATACAGCATAGTAACCAAAAATATTTATATGGCACCATTTCTAAAACAAGTACGTTACTCACTTAAGACATATCAGTGTACGTGGTTTTCCATATAGTATTTCTGTTAGTGAAATTTAGTAGGAATGGTTGGTTTTCCGAGATACGACACAAAAATTATTTTTTTTTTCATGTGGTGTTCTGAACAAAAGAAGCTATGCTATGTATTAGCGTATTTGATACTTGTATTCGATACTTTCAGCGTATGAAGTTTGGTCTGAATCGGTCTAACTGTATGGTATGTATACCAAATAAATCTAAATTTGTATATTGCCGCCACGTTAGAAACAAGTGCCTTATACATTTATATTGCGTATGGTAGAAAGGCCTAAATGCTGTTCACGATAAAGTGATCACTTTTGAAATCAACCTTAGAAAAGAGTCACTGCCCCTACCTGCATATACTTTAACGGGTGCGCTGAGTCACGTGCGCCCAGTACAGTTGGTGACGATGGATGGAAACTAGTTCCATAGCTTAACTTCAAATAAAAAGTGTTAAGTAACCATTTGAGAATAATTTATTTTGCTTTCTGTATTTTAAATGCATCGAAGTTTAAAAAATAGCATATTTGTAAAATATTTACTTTTCTAATAACTCTGTTTCATTTGACCGACGCATGAATAAAGTGACGAGGCCCATGGCAATGTTAATTTTACATAAGGCGGAAGAATACACAACGTGCATACAAGTAGATCTTAAGCAGGGCTTTCAAAATTGCTCGTTTTACTGTGAACAGACTATATCATAGTGTTTCGTTCTTGCGAAATTTGGCGAAAAATTAAATATATAATATTTTCCGAGATGTGAAATATTTATTTGTTTATGTAGTTCCATATTCCAAAATGGGCGATCGATAACAATAAATAACACCGCGTCGTAATAATTATTAAAGCCCGTGTTAAACGATGGAAGATTCCTTGGCAGACCTTATGCAAGCTTGCATGGCTGCTTGTATAGATGATTCTATGGAAGATTTGTCCATCTGCTTGTCGTTTGCATAGACATTTTCGCAACTGGTCATGTGCAGTTTTCGATGGAAGGTTGCTACAAGGTTGACATTTTAGCCAATCAGGGAGAGCGGGGTGAAGTGCGGTGTTGAAAATAGATGTAAATTTGTTTATAGTGTTTTTAGAAACGGCGGCAAGACCATTAAGCACAAGTACTTACTTTTAAAAACCTGATAAAATGTTTACTTATGCTTAAACAACATTGTGTGAAAATGATGGTAAACATTAGTTTTGATCGAACACAAAAGTTCCAATTATTACAACAAAACGGTTAGGCCCTGATCGCATAAGCCTGTCTTTCCAAAGAAAGTGTGCTAAAAATAGATATTAACACTCGAAGTGTTTAAATTTAGGCTATATCTATTAGCAGATCCTTCACACTTCTTAAATCAAACCTTTGGAAAAAATCCCCCCCCCCCCCCTTTTTACCACCGCTTACGACGTGTTTGGTTGTTCCTGAATGTGTCGTGTATCACAAGGGTTTCAACTTTTGTTTATATTAAATTTACTTTATTTGTGCTTTTATTGAACGTTTGCTTGTATTTTACCTATAAATTATATTATTTACGAATAAAAACAAAGAGAAAAACTGCATGCTGGTAATGCCTAGTAATAAATAGTGCATGCTGGTAATGCCTAGTAATAAATAGTGTTCTTATGCAGAATATTATTGCACTAGTGCGCAAGCATGTGGTTCGCTGTCTTTTTAGTGTAATTTTCTAGACCTGGCTAAGTTTTATTTGAATGAGGTGGAGGAATGTTCTGGAAGTAGGATTTCTGAAATGTGTGAAGTAACAGCGAACGGCCTTATATCGAAGTTAGTATTCTTTGTTTCATGCGCATTAGAATATGAATTTCCACGTTTTTACTTGACACGCACGTGAACAAAGTGATCAGTTCCAGAGTAATACTAGTTTTACTTATAGCAGAGGGGCCGCGGTGGTTGAGCGGTTAGACTGTCGCCTCCCACCAAGGCGAACCTGGTGCAATCACTGGCCGGGTCACTTCCGGATTTTCGCATGTGGGAATCGTGCCGGACGATGCCGCTGGTTGGCGGGTTTTTTCGGGATCTCCCGTTTCCCCCACCCCTTCATTCCGGCGCTGCTCCATACTCGCCTCAAACACCCTCATCGGCTCTCAAGTCTTCGCTATTAAGAGCCGCTCAAATCTCTTCACTCACTCACTCACTTATGACAAAGAAATACACTATCTACCAGAAAGTAATTGGGCACCCGTGAAGATAGGTAATTCAATACGTCAATTGACTTGTGTTTAACGGCCTTCGGCGTAGGACCGCTGGTGTTTGTCCGTGGTAGCATGAACACAGAGGCCTATTGTAACATTCTGGATAATGAAATGCTCCCAACATTGTTGCGTTTCTACGGAATGGACCCGTGTTACTTCCAGGATGACAATGCCAGGTGTCATGTTTCAAGGGCTACTATGCAGTGGTACGCCGACAACAATGTTCGCCGATTGGACTGGCCCGCCCAGAGCCTCGACCTCAACCCTATAGAACATCTTTGGGACGAATTGGATCGCCGGGTGAGGGCTCGTCAGGCGCGGCCAAAATCCATTGCTCAACTCATGGAATGGTTGCAAGAGGAATGGCGACGAATCCCCGTGGATGTCCTGGAAACACTCGTAGAGAGCATGCCAGACAGGGTGGCTGCTGTTATAGCCGCAAGAGGTGGCCCTACGAGATTCTAACGAGGAGACAACCACCGAGCAAACATTGTGGACAGGTGCCCAATTACTTTTTGGTCGATTGCGTACCAAACGAGAAGCAAAATTAGATCCTGTGCACAGCTTTCAAAAGTGATAAAAGTGAACAGTAGTAAACGAAATGATACGCCAAGTTTCTGGGCCCGAGCCGCACAAAAGAATTTTCTTCCAAAAAAAAAATCATATTGTTGCGGATCAAGGCTACGAGCCTGGTGTATAATGAGAAAGACAGCGAAGGCTTATGAACTATTTTCAGTAAGGCAATGTTTGTGAAGATTCGCATTTCACACATGAGCCGGCATTTATGTGTATGGAAAATGGAACGGAAAACGAACGAACCTAACACTATTCAGAGGCGGGTAACACGGCCCTACTACTCGACGAAACACGCTCTTTTTTTTTTTTTTTTTTTTTCGGATATTAAATTTAACTACTTTTGATAATTTTTTGCCAGCAAACACGTGCTGCAGTAACTGTATAAGGTGAAATATGCATTTATGCCGTCAAGGTTTTTTTTTAAAAATATGTTAGAATCGCGAACAAGTTATCTAATACAATTTATTTATGTACAGTCTTAAGCTGAAGTCACAATACCCCAACGCGATAAAATTTGAGTAGCAGCCAATGAAAAGCAAGGTCACTGTGACGTCAACACGACAATATTGCGACCCCGACAGCCCGAAAATAGTAGGTCCTATTTCTACTTTCCGCCGTGTCGGGTTCGGCGAAGCGTACCAAAAAAATGCAAATACATTATAAAACGAAATTTTGTGCATATTTCCCTATTTTAGTAAGTAATAAACTAACTTGCCGCCAAAATAACGTTCCGGTTGCTTTTTAAATACATTTTCTCATGCATAAATTCAAATATCGCCACAAGCAAAATAATCATTCACTTTATCGTGAGTTTCAAAAAGAAAATATGGGGTTTCAGGATTTTTCAACAGCCAACCAACACACTTGTCGTGCACATTTCCTCGTGGTGTTGCGAACACTGAATACAATATAACGTACAATTAAGTTGAGCTCTGACGTCGTGTCGGTGTGTCGTATCGTGTTCGTCAGGTTATTGTGACTCCAGCTTTAGAATACAGCATCTGAGCACGGGCATATATTGTGTGTGTGTGTGTGTGTGTTTGTGTGTGTGGGCGGGGGGGGGGGCGACATTCAATATAGATTCGAATCGGGGCTATATACAGTATACCTGTTTTCATATCATGGCTTCCTGATAGCAAGTGACGTCTTACCGACCCGGCATCCAGACCGTGTACGAGTCAAGGAGGCGGCTTGGCTTGCTTGTACTATTAAGCGGCCACACTTCCTGATATGTGATGTTCTCCTGATACCACAAGCCTTGTCCACAATGGACCCGCCCAAACGACGGTAGCGCCGTGGCTCGCTCGGGAAGTAGCGACAGTTACACCAGGAGTACATAACAAGCGCGGAGGTCGTGAGTTTGCCTGGGTACCGCGGCTTGCTGGTCTGACTGGCGGGCTGAGTTGCGCCGGGACGTGCAGGGCGTCCTGACCTCTGGGCTATGCGTTCTTTGCGGTCTGGTGAGGGAAACTTCCTCAGCCCGCAGAGAGATACCGTCTGGGTGGTATAAGGGCCCGAGCACACCCCACGCTCTGAGCTTCGGCAATGATTAGAAATGGCGGAGTTTGCCTGGGTCCCGCTACACCGCGCTGGCGAGCCTGCCATCCCTCTGAATGACTGTGTGTGTGCATTATTCCCGAGGGAAGACCTCTGGGAGCCTGATTTCCCATATTGTCGCCTGCAGGCCCATTAAAAAGTGTCGCCCCTTTCCCCACGCTGTTTTTTAATTCCTTAATATTTCTTTATTTATTATTTTACACTCCACAGTGGCCAGATAATGGATGCGCCATAATAATTTAGATTACTACTTTTAAATGTTATAAATAAATAATTTTAACTAGAATGACAAAAAAATAATCAGTTAAAAACAAAATGCGAATTAAGTAATTTAACTAACTTCTTATACAATTGAAAAATGTTCAATGGCAACATATATTAATTTAACTTTTCATTTGCAGGCATTTTTTTCTAACCTTCCTTGGGGCAAAGGCAGTTATATACCACATGCGCTAGGCTGCCCTAGGATCGACTTGGAGTTTGCTAGACAATCCTAGGCTAGACTTGCAGATATTAGGTAGACCAAAGATCGTTTTGGAGGTTGCTAGTCAGACCTAGGATCAACTCGCGGCGTGCTTGGCAGTCCTAGACTTGAATTGGAGGTCTTAATCTCTAAAATATATTTATGAATAAATGCCTCGTACCGACAATGCAGTGTACATATGTGTGTGTTTGCGTGTGTGTCATACACATAATGGTTCAGAAATTAATATTCCAAACTGCGGGAGGTGATTCCTTATGAAAATACATAGGAAACGATATACTTATACAGAATATTAAAGAATATATGAGACTATGAAAATTGGGCTTTGAAAACGTATTTTCGCTGAATGCCTAGTACTTTCTGCCAGCAGTAAGTATAGCGGCGACAGTACTGTTGGCCTCAAACATCGTGAGGGCTACACCCCCCAGTCCTAGTTCACCACCCGCACCACCCTAGTCCTAGTTCACCCCCCGCTCCCCCCTAGTCCTAGTTCACCCCTCCGCACCCCCCTAGACCTAGTTCACCCCCGGCTCCCCCCTAGTCATAGTTCACCACCCGCACCACCCTAGTCCTAGTTCACCCCCCGCTCCCCCTAGTCCTAGTTCACCCCTCCGCACCCCCTAGACCTAGTTCACCCCCCGCTCCCCCCTAGACCTAGTTCACCCCCCCCCGCACCAATCGGCCGGACTAGGCTTGGCCTGTCGCGTCCCTCCCTTCGACACCAAAGTGTAATGTTGAACGACGTACTACGCATCCTGCAAACATTCCACTGACCACTTCAAACAGAAGAGTTTCAAAGGTACACCAACGCGTCTATCGCTGACATTTTTGTTTTGTAGCACAGTTTGTTGTGCGCCCACGTACGGTACTAGATGTTCTGGTGTTAAGTCCCGGATATGTATTAATTTTTTCAGCTACACGTCTTTAAACATTGTATTGGCATGAATACGAAATTATTACAAAGGTGAGTGGGGATAACATTAATATTATGTTCAGTACTAGGAATGAATAAGTTATTTTTGCTCAGTTTGGCAAAATATTTTATTTAATATCAAGTGCTACTAACAAAAAGCAACTTAACATAAATAAAGTAGTTTCACTGCAATTGCATGATTTAATTTAAACTACGTATTAAGATTCATCACCAGTAAGCGAGACAATTGTGCGAAAATATGGTTTGCAGGGGTTGATGAGGCAATCTATAGACATATCGTTACGAAGTTAGTTAACTTATTTGTTCGCCAGAGTTAGTAGAATATTCCCGAAATGCCAAATTAAAAATAGTCTACATATAACTAAAATCTTTAAGTTTCCAAAACCTAACTGAGTAAAAGTTTCAAGCAGTCTTACTGTATGCAATTTCTTCTTGTTGTTCCGTTACGGTCTTCTAGGGACTACGAGCCAGTTTCCAAAACCTAACTGAGTAAAAGTTTCAAGCAGTCTTACTGTATGTAATTTCTTCTTGTTGTTCCGTTACGGTCTTCTAGGGACTACGAGCCAGTTTCCAAAACCTAACTGAGTAAAAGTTTCAAGCAGTCTTACTGTATGTAATTTCTTCTTGTTGTTCCGTTACGGTCTTCTAGGGACCACGAGCCAGTTTCAATACTTCGCCCTTTGTTGTTCCTTCTTCCTCCATTAGTCCTTCATTTTCTCACTATGTATCTTTTTCCTCTCCTCGAACCATTTCGAGCCTGTTATCTTTAACCTTCCTGCCTTGGAATCCTTCCATTTCTAACACTTTTTTCTTAAAAATTTCTCTCTTTGTTGCTTCTTCTTCACTTATATTGTTTCTTTCCCAACTTTTCTTAACTTCCTGAATCCAGGTTGTTGTTGACTTCCTGTTCCAAAGATATCTGAAGATCCGTTTTGTTAACCTGTTGCCATATATTCTATATAAATGTCCAAAAATAGCAATTGTATGTAATTTGCTTATTTTGTCTTTATTTTTTACTGGCGCAGTTAAGTAAATGTTTGTCTTTTCTACCACTGAAGTACAGCAAATATGCACACATTTCAATACACAAATACAAAAACCGCTGTAATTCAATCTTAAATATATGTACAAGCTAATTTATAATGTGAACTGGCTGACTATAAAGTATTATGACACACAATGATTAACTAATTGATTGATATGTTTGGACGAGTCTTAGTATAAGAGATCTTCAGAGCCAATGTGGTGTGGGAGAATTGAGACGGACATGGGCAGCGCCTGAACGCAATGTTGAGGGAAACGGGAGACCCCCGAGAAAACCCACCAACCACGATTGCCACATGCAAAAAACCCGGTTTACATAGCCAGGAACCGAACCCGGATCGCACTGGTGGCACGCGAACGATCTGGCACTGCCTCAACCGCGGCCCTCGACATGCTGTGATAACATTTGTGAACTAATATTTTTTTTCCAGAAGCAGCTCCCAGAAGTCAAAACAATTAAAATAATTTAATAATATGAATAGTTAACAACATTAATTTACAAGTGTTGTACTACAAATCTTTATAATTACTCACCATAGATTGAATAGACAAAGGACGATGAATAAAAATAAAGAAATCATTACACTCCAAAAAAAATATTAAAAATTGCAGTGACATAATAATCTAACTATCTCCAAAGTAATTAGCAATTAATCACAGTTTCATAGTATATGTTTAGGATACGATAATACTTAACAATAAACGACCCACGATTATGATGTGACAAATAAGCATAACTAATGAAAAATACTGAGGTACAAGTATTCAGTTGTAACCAACTATTACTGAACAAGACGTGAGCGTATAATTTTACGGTAAACAATTACTCTGAGAATAACCAGTGGAACAAAAAGTCAAAATAAGGGAAAATATACTGAAATGTTAAGCTTAGATTTACTTATTTACAAGTATTCAGAATTAAAACTATTGATTGGTCAAATGACACCATGTAACATTAATGATTCCAGTTGCTTCGACAATAAAGGATTTGTGTAATAGTATAAGCAAAAATAAAACAAAAATAATGTATGTAATAGTATAAGTACAAATAAAAGTGGATAGTAATTGTACAAATCGATAACACATACAACGGATATGTGTAAACAGAGCATTGTTAACAATGTTTATTAACTGTTGTCGAGGAAGCTTAGGGAAAAGTAAAACTATTCCTAGCTCACTAATTAAAAAGTGATTACGCAAAATAAATTAATTACACTGTAGAATACACATATCAGTAAGATATAATCTAATTTCAATATTTACAATGGCTGAGCTAAGCAAGAGATGTCGCTATCACATTCACTAAACATTTCTTGCTCACTACATCTGTCATGGTGTGACATTTTTTCCTGTTTTATCATCTGTGTCATCACTGTAGAACTGTCATCTACTGCTAACTCCATGAGGCAGTGTTCTTCCTGTACTCTTCTTCAATTCCTTCGACGTGTCTGCAATATCCACCCCCTTTGTTACGGCTTCTGTTGTTAGCCTCTGTAAGACTTGCACTGATATATCTCCAGTCATGTTGTGAGCTCTGATATGATGTTTAATCTTAGCCCAGGCTAGTTCTATGGCATTGAAATCGCACATATAAGTGGGCAATCTAGGTATAGTACAGCCATGTTGCTGGAATACCCTGTCAACAGCGAATATTTTCTCTCTTGGTCGATGTTTCTCAAAGAATTCAATGAGAGTTGCTTTTCTCATTGTTTCGTCGCAAGAGACCCCTTTTCCTTGTAGCCATGTTACTGCACCAAATTTACAATTTTTAAACAAAATCTTTTGAATGGTCTGTTTGACTGTAAATAATACTTGCATATTACTGAAAAGTCACGGATGACTTAACTATTGGTACAATATTTTAAAAGCATACCAGTTCAGTCAAGAAAATAAACCTTGCCTTTGATGCTGTTGCGTGAGGTATTTATCTTTATTTTTCAAAGTGACTAAAAATTAACACAGATTCATCACATTGCAGATGTAATAATGGCTCCGACTGGCTGGCGCATGAAGTGTATTACAAGGGTTTAGTACAAAATACATGATTTCAAAACAGTTGGTATTTCGTTAATGGCGTCCAAACACCGTGTTTTCATTCAAACTCTAAGAATTATTTTTTTATGTAAGACGGGTGCTTTCAGATCCACAGAATTTTTATACGAAAACTTAGAGTTGTCTTCAGAAACACATAGTTTTTTGTTCATATTAGTGTGCCTTTAAAATAAATAGATTCACTGCTAAAAGTCATGTGTAGGCGAGTCGCCGGCAGAGAGACAGCATGCAAGTTGAGCGCCTTGCTGTGTATAACGTGTTGATACGTCTTGGGCCGCGTGCTACTCGCCATTGTTCACAGTCCGTCACTACTACAAGTAACGAGGGGCAATGTGTTTTGTACGGCACGTAGCACGGCGCGGAGGCTTGGCCACTTTCTTCCTGAACCCCTAACCCCCCTTGTCCTGGGGCTTCGTCACCCCCGCAGTTCGGGCCCTCGCGAGTCTTGGCGACAACAGTACATCCAAAACACGGTTGAATGGGGCACGCCCATTTGTCGCGCTATGGAGGGTGTACTATACTAGTGGAGGGCATGTCGTCAATGTGCTGACTTATCACTTCCTCCGGCCGAACAATGCGCACAGACTGAGGACGACCAGCATTATGTACTGTGTGTATGTCTCTACAACATGGGAGGCATAAGTCTCCTTTCTGCACAGACTGAGGACGACCAGCATTACGTACTGTGTGTATGTCTCTACAACATGGGAGGCATAAGTCTCCTTTCTGCACAGACTGAGGACGACCAGCATTACGTACTGTGTGTATGTCTCTACAACATGGGAGGCATAAGTCTCCTTTCTGCACAGACTGAGGACGACCAGCATTATGTACTGTGTGTATGTCTCTGCAACATGGGAGGCATAAGTCTCCTTTCTGCACAGACTGAGGACGACCAGCATTATGTACTGTGTGTATGTCTCTACAACATGGGAGGCATAAGTCTCCTTTCTGCACAGACTGAGGACGACCAGCATTACGTACTGTGTGTATGTCTCTACAACATGAGAGGCATAAGTCTCCTTTCTGCACAGACTGAGGACGACCAGCATTATGTACTGTGTGTATGTCTCTGCAACATGGGAGGCATAAGTCTCCTTTCTGCACAGACTGAGGACGACCAGCATTATGTACTGTGTGTATGTCTCTACAACATGGGAGGCATGTCACCTTTCTGCACAGACTGAGGACGACCAGCATTATGTACTGTGTGTATGTCTCTACAACATGGGAGGCATAAGTCTCCTTTCTGCACAGACTGAGGACGACCAGCATTATGTACTGTGTGTATGTCTCTGCAACATGGGAGGCATAAGTCTCCTTTCTGCACAGACTGAGGACGACCAGCATTATGTACTGTGTGTATGTCTCTGCAACATGGGAGGCATAAGTCTCCTTTCTGCTGCGGACTTCGTAGACGTTGTGCAAGGCATTAGGCAAAAATACGTTTTCAATTTGGGCGTTTAATTTCCGAACATCCTGAAATTAGACACACACACATACTTTGGTATATGTGTAAAATTACACTTTCTATGCAATGTACGTAATGTTCAGAAATGATCAGGGTTCATATTCTATCCTCGTAGGCGTATACAGCGAAGTAAAGAGATCTGGGTGACTCTTAACATCGAGGTATTGAGAGCCGATGAGGGAGAAGTGAGGAGGATGGAGCAGCACCGTAGTGCAAGGGCGGGGGAAACGGGAGATCCCCGAGAAAACCCGCCGACCAGTGGCATCATCCGGCGCGATTTCCACTCGCGAAAATCCAGGAGTGACCCCATTGTGAATCCAACCCAGTTCGCTCAGGTGGAAGGATAGTAGTCTGCCCATTACACCACCGCGGCCCCAGGCGTGTACAAGTTTCCTTGGAATGCTAGTTGCATTTGGAACTCGAATCGCGTTCTACATTCACGTGATAAGTACGACCTCATAGAAAAACACAAACGATTAAACATGTTCTTTTAATTGTTTTGCAAAGTTAATCAATAATAGTCAAAATCCCTTCCTGAAGAAGTATAATGTCACAGAAAGTAAGAATGGAAACAAGCAAAACAGTAATAGAGTACGATCTGTCATCTTCGCTCCTCCAACAACAGAAAAGATCTCTGGAGACCAGAGAAGGCGCTTTTGTACACATTTAAATAACTATACAGGAAGATTCTCAATTAGACAGACAAACTTCGGGAGGTGATTCTCCAAGAAAAAGTAAAAGGGAAAAATATGTGACACTTTATACCTAAACCGAATATCAAGGGAGGAATGAGCCCTTAAAAAAACGAGACTTTAAGCCGTATATGTGCAAAATATCGGCTCTTACGTTGAAGGTCCCGATAAGATACAATAATGTTCCGAGAGTTGTCATTGCATTTTACTTAGTTACCGATATTTTGCACAAATACGGTTTTAAAACCTCGTTTTTAAGTGCTCATACCTCCATTAATATTCGGTTTAGGTATAAAGTGTCACATATGTTTCCCTCTTACTTTTTCATGAAGAATCGCCTCCTGCAGTTTGTAGGTCTAATTGCGAATCATCCTGTATAATCTATTACTCCAAACAAGATTCATGGCCAATTTGCTGAGATGTTCTAGAAAGCCAGACCTCCTCGAGAATCTCAAAGTTAAGTGCAAGCTTTGCTGTCTATTCAGGTTTACATTGTATGTACCAGCACAAAAATAATCTGATCCTGTCTTAGGAATCAGTTCTCCTGCATTAGTACCGCCAGGCCTCAATGGACTTTCACTCCTTCACCCCCCCTAACCCCTTTCATCACATTTGTACAATTATTGGCTGCTCATGCACAAAGGTGTTACAAAATGTCAACGATTTCTGTTTCTCTTAAAAATGCAACAAAGTCGTGGATGTTAACAACAGATTTCCCTAAATATAAGTCTACTGAATGTAATTTTGTGCTAACAACATTAAATATTTGTTTTTTTTTTTTTTTTATTTCGTAACACTCACTCTAACAGAGATTTCACGTGACAAAGGTAGATGTAATTATGAAAAAAAATATATTATTTATGGAAGCATAGGTTTGTTGGCGAGATGGTGAGAGGGGTTGGCTGTGCTGAGCAGCTGCCTAGAGCACCTGTCAAGGTAAAGTGAGGTGCAGGTAGAAGAAACAGCAACGTCCACTTTGTTTCCCACATCGAAGATCTAGGCTTGACCCCGCCGGACACTTGCTTAGCTTATGGCACAAGCATACCGTGATATCAGTACACGAGTGATGTTGGTAACTATGCACAGCAATCACAACAAATCATACAATACATATTACAAGCAAGCATCTAGGTGATTATTGTATCCCACCAGTGTTGGAGTCACTTGGAGGAGATCGCCACGGTTCCCGTTATTAGCAGACGACGCACATTCTTCAGTAATGTGATAAACAGTTTGCTTATCAGCACAAAGTCACATCGAGGGGGCGACAGTTTCCTCCGTCTGAAGAGCAAGTTACTGCATCTACCGCACTCTGCGCAAATTCTGTTAAAAGGCTGCCCAGGTATTTCGGGACAGTTCAGGCCCTGGTATATTTTTCTTTATACAAGGTATTTTGCGGTGTCGAGCTTATGATCTTTCTGCCCATCCTTGTGTCCGCGCTCCCAGGAGGTTGGATTCATCGCCAAGTAGCTGTCGTGCTCTTCTGTGCGGTGGATGCCTTCAACAAAACCTCTTAATGTCTATATCTACGAATATCTACGAGGTATAAACAGAAGTGGTGCACCCTGGGTAATGTAAACTACCAACGCAATGCTAGCAGGCAGGCAGGCAGGCAACAGCGTTCCTACTTGGTACGATAACAGGGATCCCAGTAGGTCGCTCGCGGTCTTATAAACCTGCTGCCTTAGGATCAGCCAGGGTATCGCTTTACAAGTCGTGCACGACAGTATTGCTGGCTGCCTACCTTCCAACTAAACCAGCGACCTCTGCCTTAATGGGCGGGATTAGCAGATACTTCCAAGGCGACCTTCTTATATAGCTTTTTCCATGCAGATTACTAACATGTTATGTCGAATTGCTTCAAGCGCAGGGTTAAAAAGTTTTAAGCAATTGGAGGGCGCCACCCCTATCTAATGTACGAAGGGTGTACGTTCTGTAAAGCCATTTTGTGTGGTAACCTGCCTTCTAAACGTAGACCTGTATGCCGATTTCCGTTGCTTCATCGCAAGTGTTTCCAATTTATCGTTGCCTAACATTTCCAGTCGCAACGACCCAGGACGTCTACTACCCTGAGAAATCATGTAAGGCCCTATATAGTATATGTGGTAACCTATATAGTATACGTGGTTATAGTATAAGTTAACGACTCGTACTGTATAATATTGACGTGACAGACTTGGAAACCAAACATCCTTTTGTTCGCGTTATTTTTACTACTATTGCATGAACTTAAGACACCTTGAATATAATCCCAACAAGTTAACAATGAAAGTGATAAATATAGGCCTACGTGATTGCGAGAATAATGTAACGCTATATTACTTGAAAAATGTTGCAAAAAATCTAGATGAATAGTTGAACGTCTAATACTAGGTTGCTAGACAGTACGGCATGCCAAAACTTTCCTCCGAGAGCAAAGTAGCAGCTGAGGAAAGTGTAAATGTGGTTTTGGAACGACAAACAAGCATGGTGTAAATAGCATGCTATGTTTACAAATATGTACTGATCTATCATCTAATGTAAATTCCAAAAGATAGTTATCACTTTCCCCAAATCCTTCCTTTTTCCAAAAAATTAGTTGCCTACATAAACAGCTTTGCTCACCGTTAAGTTAATCATAAACATTACTTACGTCTAAATACACGTTAACTTTTATATAAAATTATATAACTCATCTTGTTTTTAATGACGTGCTGCGGGTCCCAGAGAGTGTGTACTGGGTTCGTGCCCCGCCTGATATGTCAGGCAGGGGGCAGGAACTGATGAAAGTGCCTGGCGCCACATTCGGTAGAACTATGTTGGTCGTAGGCCGGAGGCCTAACGGGATATCTGGTTCCACTGTCAATTTGACAAGTGTTTTGTTAAATGTTAATTAAATGCGTTAATTATGATTGGTGTTTGCTACAGGACGAAGCTGTAGGCCACTTCGCACGCCGTTAAGAACACTGAACTGACTCTGTTTTAGGGAGGGAGGCAGGCAGGCCCCTTTAGACAAGACTTTTACACTGAAACACTGATTTTAAATACTGTGTAGGGCGCAGTACCAGATGATACTCAGGAGAATAAAGTAGTCAAGAAAAATCCGTGACTGAGTTTACGACTATTTATTAACTGTCTGACTGATACAAGACACTTACGCCGTCACAGTCAACACTTACGTGAACTCAGCACTTGCGGCCTGCCGATGTCCGATACTGTAAAATAAGACGAGGGCCTTATGTGGAGGACTTGCATGGCGATGCGCGTTCATCAGGATGCAGCCCAGCTAACCCCTCGACACAAATGAATGCACACGTTCCTGTTTTAAGTTGCTATTGTAGTTACGACGAGTAAAGCTTAAATTGTTGGTGGCGAGGGGGTCCCCTGCGAAGCAAGACTTCCGTGCTGCAGGTAGGCCAAGTGCTCGAGTCAGACTGACCATCATGCACACTTGAAATTATTATGCTTGAACAATTGACTACGGAAAATTAGGATTACTCGCTAAATACACTTTGAAGACATACCCGTGAGCATCTGAGCCCCTGATGTGACGTCACGCACTCGTAATACGGCCAGCAGGTTCATTGACGTAGGACAATTTAGAGGGTCGTAAGGCGTCGCTTTCCCCCATGTTCCCTCCAATGGCTGTTGCGCCCAACGGTTGTAGCTTTCTGGGAAGCACCACTCGAGACCGCCTACTAATTTATTACAAGAGTTACCTCTTGCAATGAATTTAAAGTAGGGTGGCTCGCGGACAACGCATTGCAGGCTGGCAAGAAAAGTGTACACACGCCGTTTGCCAGTCAGTACTTAGGCGATCGGGACCTAATGTCGATCGGTCTGGCGCTGCTTTTGTGGTACAAACGGACACAAGGGACACGTGGATGTCTGGCACACGTCAGTAATTTTGCCATGCGTGTGTGTAACCAGAATGTCCACGTTTCCTTTCTACTAAACTTACCGCCATTTTCAGTTTACCCTGTTACTCGCTGAAATAGTGCGTGTAAAAGCTTTACTCTGGTAAGATGCTCAGAGTAATTACTGTTCATTTTGGGACACTGCCAAGAGAAAGTAGAGCAGTTATTCAGAGTGTTTTGGGAATGCCAAAGGAAAAAGTTAATTACTTGCAGAGTAATATTTTGGAACACCACCCAGGGACATACTCAATAAGTGGTTGTAGAGGAGGTAGAAAAGGGGGGGGGGGGGGAAATTGCCTCCTTCGTGGGACTAAATTTTTTAATAGTTGGAGCAGTGTGATATTGTTAATTTAGAAAGTAAATTGTGTGCCTCACTGGCCTTGCACTAAGAAATTATGTAAAAATAGCTAGTTTCAATAATTTGAAAGTTGGACCAGTTAAATAAGAACGTGTAGGTATCACAAGAATATACGTGATTTTTTTCTGAAATCAGCTTAATTTAATACAAAATGTTAACCTTGCAAGTGAAAAAACTGGATTGAGTGTTTGTTTGTCTGAAATCCAGTCCGGACGCATGAATCGTAGTGAATGTGGGTAAAATGAACTCGCTGGCCCCTCATAACCAGTCTCCGTGTCCCAACATTGAACTACTTTTCTACCAATACGACTATCATAAACAAGGACAGGATTTAACGTTACAATACTGATTAACTAAAGTCTTTTAATATACTTTCATATTTGCTCTAAAAAATTTAAAATGATAAAATTGGGTTCGACTGTGGCCATTTGTTTTCCATGAATAAGTCTACATTGATGCACTCGGATACCTTGATTTTTCTATTTAGCATTTCGGAACCGCTTCACTCAATCATATGGGGTTTTATGGGTATCACTGGATTGCTTTTGAGATGCTCTTTCCAACCGTATATGATTTCTATATTTCGACTTGGTTTTTTGATGAGTATAGGCCGAAATTGTGTTATGTTTTTGTACATGCAATTGATTGATCTTGATGAGAGCTGTCAACTGAAACTTAAACGAGCATTGTAGCCTCTCATAGTCAAAAGTTATACTACACAGACTGAGACGTGGCGAAACAAACTAAAAATTGCCCCCCCCCCCCCCCCCTTTTTCTTCTACGCGATGCTTCTCAATCCTTGCTCAATGTGATACGTATTCTTTGATCCTTTGACAATCGAGAGGTGTAATTTAATTTTGAATGTAGACGATAGATTTGGAGCTGTAATGCCAAACCGTATTCCCCGATTTTGTCATCGTCGGATTTTCTGGATTGCCTCCCACCATGGTCGCATATTTAAAGACATATACATGTAAAAAGTATCTTGCACATTAAAAGAGCTTGACTTTTCCAAATTAAGATATGGTACAAACAAACACATTCACTGGTTTTATTTAACCATGTGACTTTTGAAAGATGTATTGGTTTGGGTTAGGTCAATGTTTGGTACGTGCGCAGTAGACGAATAAATGATCCACCTAACCGACGACATGAATGAGCTGTAGACTGTTTACATAATGTCACAACGCTGCAGCCACACAGTAGACAAGTGTACAGAGCTGAGATATATTTCATGTCTGTATTCTTAACTACTCTGTGACTGCATTAATACTGTACAAGCAATACATCAGCGGGTATTTCAGTTTTGAAATACACTGTGATTAGAGAAAATACCACCGCGTAAAGGTATTGTCTGTGTGTGCTTATTTCCTCTAGGGTTGTACAGCACTGCTGGTATAAATGTTGGCAGTTCTATTTCAATGCCCCCCCCCCCCCCCCCCTGAATCGACTGAGGTGAGCGTATTCACTCAGCCCTTTTGGGGTCAGCCTGTGTGGCACTCAGCAGCATACACTGCAACACACACACTAACAATGTACACTGATGTACATACGTGCCAAAACACTATACGGCAGCTATATGGGTATATGTTTCCGTTGGCCAGTGGGTTTTCTCGGAACACTTCCATTTCCCCCATCCTTACATTCCGACTGCTCCATCTTCACATAGTTTCTTCGCCGGCCGTCAGGACTCCACCGCTCAGCACTCACCAAAACATATCTCAGTGCAATAATATATTAAATTAATGTTCTTTTTCCCTATGAAAACCTGATATTTTGCTAAAATCAGAGTGACCAAGCACCAAAATGTCAAATTTGTTCAAACTAGAAAATGTAGTCTGTTTTGTCAGACAATTAACATTGTTTTATAATTGCAATAAAAGATTTATAATATATACATTTCTTGCTGCTTGGTAATTGTGTACACTCGCAATTGCGTGTTAACATTCATCTACCGAGTATATTGGGTACTGGTGTACGGTGCCTGTATACTATCCTATCTTAGGCCCAGGACATACATGTCTTGACTTGGTTCTGTTAATAAACTTGTACAATAGACACTACCCATCTGAACAGCAACTAAATGCTTGCAGTAATAATTGCACAAAATATTTTACAAATGGAATCCATTCTATTTTCATCGCAGCTTCCAAGCTTGCGCGTACGCACACGCCTCTGTAGATCATAACCATCATATGGAGGCTGAAGACCATTAGTAACGGTAGGCACAGCTTGCCACATGAATGTTTATACCTATGCCTGTACAATGGGGAAGTGGTCTCCCCCCAAACTGAAACTCTAGATACATTCCTGGTGATTGTCAGCTTGTCATGATTAGCATAGATGAACTTATATTTGACAAAGGAAGCATTATTTAGTTCACAAAACTTATTTTGAGGCGCACAGAATTTTCCATGCACTCGGAATTTGTGTTTGTAGCACTAATCTTTTTCTGTGTGTTCCTCTTTCTCTCCACAAACTGCAGCCAGTACCAAAAAATCCCGTCTTAGGATGAACTTTCAATTGCAACAGGTCAGTGTCCTGCAGGCTGTTACAAATGGGTTAATTACAGACCGAGCTACACTGGACCAAACCAAGCTGAGCCATGCAGTCCGGGGCTGCAGTGGTATAGTGCCCAGACTTGTCGCCTTCCACCAAGGCAAACCGGGTTCAATTCCGGCAGTCTCACACTATGGATTTTCACTCGTGGTAATGTTGCAAGTAATAGTAATTGGTGTGTGCAGAAACTATTTTATTTTTCCTACACTTTTGAGGAAGAAGTAATTTATTCAATGTTTAAAAGTTGGTGATAATAGAAACTTGTATTTATTGTATATATAGTCAATTTTCAAAAGTTTATTATTTGATTTCAAGTCATTTGACAGAAGCATTAATCACAAGGTGACGTAACATATTATTCTTTTATCAGGAAGCCAAGGTCATATAGTTGGCTTTTGTAATAGTGCAATATAGGCAGTATGACCAAGGCCACGCTGTGTTGACGTGACGAGATACACGCCAGTGTTGTAAGGGGTGTGTGTGCTATTTTTAGATATAACAGCATCAGATGATGCCCTGATTGAGCAGTTTCCAGTGGGTCATTACAGCTTTAAGAATATAGGTACCTATAGTAGGCACGGCCTCCCTCGTGCCCCAGTGACCAAGAGTGGTAGTTTCGAGTCAGTGAGCAGTGAGAACCCATTATGAACGTTTGAAGAGTACGCACAGGTCGCGATTGCAAACTCACACAGACACCATACTCATTCTTTCTTTTTCATCATATTGTGGACCAAATGAAACCTACTAAACTATTCCCACCAGTGTGAGGGGTTATTCATTGAGAGCGCCAGAAGAGTTTATTTTCTCATGTGTTTATTTCCTCTTCCACCTTCGTAAATAGCTTTGTGATGCAAGTATTTTCGACTGCAGAATAATCAATACAGTGATTCTCATCTCCAGTTGTTTATCGACTGTTCGAGAAAAGATGCGAATGTTAGTAATTAGTTTTCCGTATGCATTTGCCTGGGTCCCCATCATGGTTATTCACGGTTTATATAATCAGAATTATGTTTAACTACTTCACTGTCGTAAAGAATATTTTGTGAACACTTTATAAAATTAGTCACTTGAGAATTGTTTGGAAAGTGCATCAATATGATGTAGAGCTACTTTATGTAGTGCTTGTGGAATGGTTTCCAGGGCACCATGACATACGCCTGGCTGTTCTGGGCACTGGGATGATAGCAAAACTGGTGAGGTCTGTCCTGCATGGGTTTAACATCAAGAGACGGATAAAAGCAGCAAGCACCAATGCAGGTTAGTGAAACACATTTCACAGACTATTTTTCTTAAAAACATGGATACAAAATTGATTAACTAGGGAGTTTTATCAGTCAGTGGTATAACCACAATGTATACATACATTATTTCTTAAAACAACGTATGCTTATTATGTACATTAAAGTTTTTCTTGAAATGTGCAATTTTTGGAAAGCATCTTACCCACAGTATTTCAAACAAAATACACTCACCAATATTAAAATTTGAGCATCAAGAAGGCATTATTAGATTTGCATAAAATGATGTTAGTGTGACAGTTTAGACAAAACAAAGAGGTGCTTACTATGACGCCATCGGGTGGGACACAAGAGGAACAATGACACAAATACTTGCTGGTAATTTGGGCGCCAGCGGTGCTTCCTAATCACCACACTATTGAGACTCAGGGTTCTCAGGGATGCTGTGGGTTGTGTGTGTCCGTCTCACCCGTGCGTACTTACAACCACGTTGGCAATACTAAACTTTTTACTAAACATCACTGGAAATAAACACTTAATAACACATATGTAGTTAGGACATTGTCTCTACCAGATAAAAGAATTAAGTTCACTATATTGTTTTTATTGCTATTATGCATACACATCAACGTGCCAATGAAATGATTATCTCTGTCTTGACTAGCCAATTCTGCTTGGGTGCTGCCCAGCCCGCAATTACTCTAGGGCACGCCTAGATGGATGATCTCAACGAGATGCGTGAAAGCACAGCCATCACAAGGGAAGAGGGCCGAAAGCCGCTAGGGTGGGCTGACGATTTTTTGCTGAAGATAGGACATGATGAATTACAAATGAAACCCTTAATATGTATTAACACGTGTTATTACTCGGCATCATTAACGCAAACTTGTCGGGGCTTGCTTGCCAGCACGTGGGTAGTGTGGTGACTGCCTATACACAGAGCCGGCTAGGACGAGAGTAATTGCACCGTACACTAATTACAAAATTACACAAACCCTTGAATGATACGTCAAACAAGATGAGACATGAGATGAATATTCACAATATACACACACATGTGTGAAAACAAGCTTAGATGGCGGGAATGCTGCTGGATGAAGTTCGTAGCGGACCACATGGTGCACGTGAATTGCAATATTTCTGCTTGGAAACTGCAAATTAGTCAAACAAAAGATTCTTCTTGCTGAGAAAATTATTCTCTTTACGACTGCAGTGGTTACAGGCGTGTAATATGCATGATGGCGGTAAAATCAAACAATGTGACAGCGTGGTCAAGTACAAAAAGCACAAATACACGAAAAAAAATACATTGAACACAGAATAAAATTGACATAAAACCCTGGAATAAATTACTGTTCATACGATGTTACAAAAATAAGCTCTCAAACGCAATGATGGCGTATACAAAGACTTGGCCTCGGTCGGCCACGTGGTTATATGTCATGTCACCGTAAAATATTCAAACACGAAAATACCATCAAATACATACATAAACATAAAGCCCTTAAAATTGCACGTAGCAATAATGCAGAAATTACAATGAAATGCCATAAACATACGCGGATGGCGTCTGATTCAAAATGAGCGGGGTCACGTGACCTCTCCGACATCTTTCTCCTCCTCCTCCTCGATTAAGTTAAAAATGCCGCAAGGGAGCAACAAATTAATAAAGTGGAAGCATAATGCTGGGGAAAAGTCTGGTAAAACGTACGCAAGCGAAGGTTAATCGGTAAACTAAATTAACTACGGAACCCTACATCAGCGAACAAAAGTTGTAGTGCGCATGTGACAGTGTCTTACCTCGCCAGCTCTCCTCGACAGACTGTCCAGACACAAGCTTCGCACGGACCTATCATGGCCGCCTACGGGGTTCACGTAAGCAGAAGTGCTATGCACACCGAGTAAAATATTTAATTATTGAAAATAAAATGGCACAAATTAAATTAAGTATTGTTTTACATTTCTATAATCTTCTCATGAATTTCAATATTACTTTAGTGTCTCTTTATGATGGCGTTCATGCCGGAATATTAAGTGTTCTTAATCTCGGTGCTGCGGGCACTTTGAATTTTACAACCAAACAATTTAAAATTAGTACAAACATTTAAAGACATATTTAACACTGCAAATACAATAGAAGACATTTTACACTGAAAATAACATTCATACGAACGTTCAAAATTATCGGCCTCTTTGCGCACGAGCAAGACGGTGCGTGGTGAGCACCGCTGGCTGTTAGCCGGCATCAAGTATACAGCTGCATCAAGATAATGTTCCACTTATCTATGGCACAGAACTGCATCTTCAGTACCACATAGGAATGTCTCGGGCCTGGATAACTGCATCAGTACGATCAAGTATAGACTCAAACCACATATATTACTCACGTATAACTACCCACAATTATTGCAAATTATGAATCCTTCAACATAGAGGAAGCTGAATCCTACGAGAGCTATATGAGTAGATATGACATAACAGTGTTGCTCCACTTTCGCAGACACATTACATTTACGTGCTCTCCCTCAGATTTTCATGTTAATGCTAACTTTCCTCTGAATGTAACACTGCACCTATATGTTCAGATCAACCACCACTATACATCAAATTAAAAATGTAACAAAATAACATAAAAATTAAGGCATTAAGATAAAAAGTTAAGTACATTACAAAATGACGAATAATGAAAAATTAAAAGGAATTCTAATAATTAAGAGTTTTTTCTTCTAAAATTTAGATAGAATTTTGGGATTTGGGTCTTGGAGCCAGAACAAAAATTATTATGTTATAACTAAATTTGGTTTAATTTTTTAATGTTATATTTTATAAGGTTTTTCAATTCCAAAATCTTTTATGACCTATAAACCAACAATGCTATACAAAATTAATCTTTAAAACCTTTGTAATCCAAAAACCAATTATTTCTATTAAAATATTTTTGAAAATTTATAATGGAGTTCTACACAGATCGCATAACCAAATTTTTCCCAACATTTATACTTTTAAATTTTATGCATTTTATATTTTAATAATATTAATAATTAAGAGATTCATTTTTAAATTTATTCTGACAATTTCTCACAGTGAATAGGCTTAGCCAGGTGCTTTATGGGATGGAGGTATTAAATAATAATAGTTAGTAACATTTTTCTAATTTATTCACATACACTACAAGACTTAATCTCCCACGATAACCTGCTGTCATCTGCTATTTACAACTACTATTTTACATAACCGTCCATCACCTCACAGAAATTAATGCAATCAAAGAAATAAAATTGGTCCCAATACCTGTATGTAGGTTATTTACGGTAAAGTGAGAACTTTCGAGGCCTTAGTAACTTTTTCTTTCAGCCATTGTTTATCCTTTAATCACATTTTTAAAATAAATATTGCCAAGCAGGTAATAAACACAGTATGAACATTCCACTGCATTGTGAAGTTAACGTCCAAAGCTGAAATAAAATATATTTATTAACTATTATTCCAAATGAGAGGGCTTACAAAACTGCTCACTTTACCGTGAATAGAATATATCAACACCATCTGAATTATTTTATAATTGATATGTCCATATTGGAGCATTCCAATATTTACAGTAAAATCGTTATCACATGTTCGTACAGTCCCACCTCAATTCAGTTCAGAAAGTACTGTAATGTTCCGAGCACCCCCATGCACAGTAGAACTCTACTCGTCTGGTACACACATATGTAGACATTCACACACGCACACTTTGCCATTAACCACCCTCTCTGCTGTCCCTCCCTGCACGAAACTTTCCCAATTACCGCACTTCAGCCAGATGGCTACAGCCAAAACTGCCAACCCTACAGCGGCAGTGGTATTTATAGTATGGTTGGATCTGGTCCAGAACTTCTTTACATTTTGGGTTGTGCCAAGGACGTAGATTATTTCAATTTGTCACAAATAATTTTAAAATAAAAGCAAATATTATTTATTTAATCTAAAAGTATACATTGACTAATGCATCTTTTCTTGATATTTTAAGTTTGAAAATTTATCATATATATTAAAATTTGCTTATCATAAATGTATGTTTTTCTTAATTTACTACCAATTTCAATTTTATTTTCTCAAATAATTTCTTTAATATATCCAGTACTCCTAACCTCAAATTTCAATGGTTTATTGTGAAGTTTACTTCATCTATTAATTATTTACTCCTGATCAATTTTCTAAGTTTCATAACTATTAAGTGGCAATAATTTTCTTTTAGTTTTTCGGTGTTAAACTAATTATATTTTTCATATTTTATTTGTAGGGTTTATTTTACTTTTCCCAACTCATCTTTAATTTCTCAAAATTAAACGTAATATTAAATTCATCCCATTCTTTTAAGTCCTTAAACTTATTGTATTACTGTTCCACATTTACTTTGTTTTACATGTCTGTCATAATTCTTTCTGTACGTCTCAATTTTACAATCTCTCATCAAATCTTAGGAGGGTCTGGTTTTGTTGTTTCCTGGTGGGGCCATTTTAATATGCTATCTATATTGTAAAATATTTCATTAAGACGTTTAGATATTTAATATGAATCCCTTTTAACAATTTTCAATCTGTTGTGCACGAGAATCCAACCCAGGTTATTAATTTTTGCATCCTTCAGCCTGAAAGTGATCCACAATGTAGCGGGCGACCAAGTGGCTTCCTGAGCTTTGTTGCAAACCACTTAGCAATATTACTTATAGTGAGCCCGTGCGAGGCAAGGAGGATGTTTCAATAACATAATTGAGCAACACCCTGCAGTGCCGACCATATAGCGCGCACGGAGGTACAAAACGAGGCCTGTCGTTGACCTACTGCCAGGTTGCCACCCTAAGGACACGAGGCGTTCTGGGACCGCCGCTGTATGAGACACACTTCAAACAGTCTTCAGCATAATATTGAGGTACTATAAATCCATGGGAGATACAAGAGAATTAGATAAATATACGTGGCTGATATTAACTGGAGTATGTTAAGATATAAATCATTCCCCCGTTTTAGAGCAAGCTTTGTATTTAGTATAATATGTTTTGATTGGACATTTAATAGTATATAAAGAGAAAAGACACTACCCCAGAGTTTTAATCAGCTACATCTGACCCTTATGATAAGCTCTTAATAATGTCTGACTCTCTCTCAAGTATGAATAGGTTTAAGTCCATAAGCATAAGACCTAATTCACTACAACTATCTTTCTTGCACACTCAGCCATGAGCGGTAAAAGACCAAGACCAGAAGCATCTTTCATTTGTTTGTTTCTCAACAGCTCTCCTTAAAACTTATAAACCCTGACTTCCTGTTTCATCTAGAACTTGTCAACCAATAGCAGCAAAGCCATGACTGAAGCACCTTTGATTTCTCTCTCTCCTATTGCTGCATCTAGCTCCAGCCGTTAAAATTGTTACATTTGTTAAACAAGCCTTCATTATACTTCTTTGTCCCGCTGCCATAGCTCATGGTACAGAATGGCTGACTTGTGAATTGAGGGGCTGGGTTCCACGACCTGATTCTCCCACGGCTGATTTCAGTTCAAATAACAGCAGACATTTGCATCAAAAATTTGCCGTAAAAAACCGCACGGGCACGCATGCACACACACACACACACACCCCCTGTAGGAATGTCTCCTCTTTCATACTCACATTCCTATATGGAGATCGCATAGGGGTTTCTCTTAAGTGCCGCTGATGTTTTAATACTTCTAAACTATTTCAATTTTGAATACAAAAACTGGATCTTTTTTCAGTTGTACTGAAAATTTAAAATATAAAAAAGAAAAAATGGTGTTCAATTTGAAGGTTTTCAAACAATTTTATCTAAATGATTTGTTTTAAAATTGGATAAAGTTATTGAAGATCTTGTTAAAAAAAAATTTCAAACAATAGAAATTTTGTTTAGTTAAATTAAAATACAACAAAGCAATTTTTACAATTATAGATTTACATAATATTAATTTCTATTAAACTAATTTTTTATATTTTAGTCAGTTTATTTTTGTTAGCCTAATAATCCCCAGAATACTTGTTTTATCTTAAAAAGTTGATTTTTAAATGCTTGGTTTTTGTCGTAGTTCCTTAATTTTAAACCTAATCCTTTGTTTTCACTTACTTTGTATAATATGGGTCCAGTGCCACTTTCGGAGGGAGGACAGTTAAATTCACACGTCGCTAAATCATGGACAAGTGTGTTGGGACCAATGATGCTGTATGTTGCAGCCTGCCTGCCTCACCCCAGCAAGGTGGCAGATGCAGACCTCTACACAATCTATGGCATCTTCCTGCTGTCGTGGCTACTTGTGCTGCTCGAATCCTACACCCAGCGACTGCGGAGGGCCATCTGCGCCTACTTCTACCCCCAGGTGAGGCTCTACTTCGAGGGTCTCAACCAAACCACTCAGCGTGTTTAGATACTATGAGGTAGGTAGGGCTTAACTTATTGTCGACAGCGAGGTCATTAAGAGCTGGATGTGTAGTCAACTCTCATTTCCAAGACCCCTGGACTAATGACCCTCAAAAATAATTTTTTTAGGGACCATGAAAAAAATTTAATTGACAAGGTTTTTCAATAACAACCCTTTCCCTGGAAACCATGAAAGATCTTGGAATCAAAAGTTGAATAATAGGAATGGATCAGTTACATTATTTTTGTGGTTATCAGTTCACTATTAGTCTTAAAAATTGGTTCTCAGTTCAGTATTGGTTCTAAAGGACCAGTTCTCTGTTCTCAATAATGTTTACATTTTTTTTACCGCTACAAACTTCAAATAACATTTTGTAACAGCTTCAGGGTTTCCTTTTACATTAAGTGGCTCTGGTTTCAAAGAACAATACAATACTAAAATGCAAAACAAATGACAATTACATTTACTCATAGCTAAGAAAGCAACTTGTAACTATTTTGAACACAAGTTGACTATCTGGTAGAAGGAGCTCTATCCCGAACTACAGCACACAAGTAAATCTGCAACACTACAATTCTTCTGTTTTCCACTTGATAGTTAAATACGGCAGCAAGTGTCATCCAGCATCTTGTTATTAAATGGTTCCTCCAGTTCAGCGTACAAGAATTATGCTCTTACAAATCAATGCAATTTTGTTAGAATCTCAAGATGTTTACCATCTTTTAAACATGAAAATATTATTTATCAATAAATAGGAACGTGGTGGTAAGTAATTCATTTCCTGCTTCATATACTTCTCTGTGTATAACTAGTCGTATGTTTACTGCTTCATATACTTCTCTGTGTATAACTAGTCGTATGTATACTGCTTCATATACTTCTCTGTGTATAACTAGTTGTATGTTTACTGCTTCATATACTTCTCTGTGTATAACTAGTTGTATGTTTACTGCTTCATATACTTCTCTGTGTATAACTAGTTGTATGTTTACTGCTTCATATACTTCTCTGTGTATAACTAGTTGTATGTTTACTGCTTCATATACTTCTCTGTGTATAACTAGTTGTATGTTTACTGCTTCATATACTTCTCCGTGTATAACTAGTCGTATGTATACTGCTTCATATACTTCTCTGTGTATAACTAGTCGTATGTTTACTGCTTCATATACTTCTCTGTGTATAACTAGTCGTATGTATACTGCTTCATATACTTCTCTGTGTATAACTAGTCGTATGTTTACTGCTTCATATACTTCTCTGTGTATAACTAGTCGTATGTTTACTGCTTCATGTACTCTCTGTGTATAACTAGCTGTATGTTTACTGTTTCAGTCGTAGTAGAACGGAGACTTTAGGTCCCAGTTCTTAACATAAAGAAATGATGTAAACGAGAACTCGTAACCAGAACCAACCCATCCCTACTGTGTATATGTGTACCCAGAATGATTTGTTTCAGCGAGAGAAAAGAAGGGTGAGATTTATGTACAACGAGGCCCTGAAGAGACGTCGGGGATTTTTCAAGTTTGCCAAAAACAGAGTCCAGGCCTTGGTCAGAGAGGGACGCCTTGAAGTAAGTGCACCCATCATACTATGCGAAGCTAGAACAGCGGATCCTCTAGAGGATAGCTGTCAGTACGAGTTTTATGGTTGATTACTACAATATGGTTTTTGCTTTCAATGATATTTATACATACATATGTTGTATTTATAGGCTTTTTCAGAATTACAAGAACAAAACAATGTCAGTGCATTTGTCACACAAAAAAGACAAACATACATACACAGACTTGCCAACTTTTCAAGTTTTCAATCAGTACAATGGATAAAAACTATTAACACATGCGTAAACTGCCCGTGGCAATTCCACATACTCATTTTCTTAACATTCACACTTAATTTCACAATGAAAATTTAATATAATCTAACATTTGTTCAGAGTTTCAGACCAGAAATTATGATTTCCCCTAAAGACGATTTATAGATCATGGAAATGTGTTAACTTAGTATGACATGCAAAGCAAACATATATTTATTCCTTGTCTAGGCTGAAATATACATTATTTTAAGATAACGTCCATGTTCTATTTATAATCACAATTATAGTATTGATATGCTTACCACAAAAGTACTAAATATTCACTTCATAATATACAAACTCTCTACTATGCAATGATTTAAATTTAGAAATTATGACATTTAAAACTTGGATATCAAAAATGTGTCAATTTTTTAACTAATAAAGCTTACCAATGTTTATTTAGAAAAACATGCATTATATTTGTTTCTGGATTAAGTCAGAGGAAATACGGGAATTGTTAATCACCGGATGAAAAACAACAAAAGCAATTCTTCCGCTACCTGAAGTAAGATACATTTATTATTCTGTTTGTTTTGCGTTGGTGATTTTCACAAATTGTGTGTACACAAAACATGTAAAATAAATATGAAATACCGGTTGTAAACACAAACGGCAAGTAAAATATCAAAATGTGTACTTGCATTCAGAATACAAGTTCACAAAATTTTGACAGTTCTAGAAATGTAGCACGGCCGCAATATATCATTGTGAAACAGCTGCTCTGTCTATGAAGCAAATAATGAGTGTAAACAAATGCTATGATCAATGTAGGTTACCATTCCAACCTTTTTTGTTTCTGTTAAGGCTAAGTCATACTGCTGGGCCTCCATTAATTTTATTGCCAGTGGATTGGATGGGGTTGGGAGAGACTTTAGTTTAACGTCTTTCATGAGACTGAGTTGTTTTGTACCTCTTCCTAAGAGACTACCATTTTGAATTACATATTGTTTTAATGGAAGAGAATAAAATTTGTTTGTATGAAAGAAACATTCGTATTATTATATAACCTGTCTAGTTATAACCTTGCCGAAAGAAAACACGATAAATAGGTAGTACCAATTCAAATATTAAACATACTAGGAAGTAAATATCTTTGGCAAAGTTATTTTTCCATACAAAAACATGTTATTTTTACACTGCAAAACAGAGTTGAAATTATGGTTTTTCTAGGCCACGTACATTTCAAACATCCTAATAATCGTTTCAAAATACATTATTTACAATACACACTGACTTGCTGTTTGTAATTCCTATTTGCAGCTCCTGAATACATGTTGTTCTGTTACAATCCGTACTACACGTCTCTCTGCCATTGATACATATTAATTAGCTAAATCATTAAATAAATACGACACTTCACCGGCTTTCTGAAACCAGTAAACTGCATAACCAAAATAAACGATGCAGCTTCATGACAATTGTGAAAATGGTGGACTAAGCCACGCATCAAACAAATTTATTGATATGCATGTCGCGATACTCAATACGTTGCAGTTTCGAGGTATCGAAGAATCAAATGTCTCGTCTCTAATAAATATTTACTCTGAAATGTTTCCCAGTATTAGAATTCAGAAAAAATCAAGGCGTTTTCGTAAAATCCTAAAAAGGGTACGATTTCTGTACATTTTACGGAAAAATCGTAAATGTTGGCAATTCTGCATACAACATTGTCTAAAAGTGCATTTCAAAGGTACTATACCCCCTTGAAGTTGAAGAAGAAAGATGAGGTCATTGCACATACTATGTAATGCATTTGCAATAGAACAATGAGTTTTAGCATAATGTGGGAATTGGCAAAAAGTAATATGACCAGTGTAACATCTTATCTCCATCATTAATTAATTAATTTAAAAAAATAGGGGATTGCAACCATGATTTTGCAGAAAACTTTGAGATGGCAAAGGTTTAATGATGTTTACATTTTGGGAGAAAAAAAAAAAAAAAAAAAAACACCACCACACACACACGCCCACAACAGTTGAACGAACAAATTTTCCATGTAGATGTGGGATCGTGGCATTTTGCTGGTACACTACATTCTGTTGAGCAGTGGTTGGCAATCTATAAACCCAGTGGCCAGGAGGCAAACTAGTGTGTATGGAAATGTGGTGGAAGTTTTAAGTTATGTTTTAAGCCAAGTAGATGTCTGTATTTAGTGATGCATTGGTGAGCCAGTTACCAGCATTGCAGTTCTGCACTATGTATTATGTATTTGGAGGTGCTAAGACTCTCACTATTCTTCTCTTTTTTTTTAAAAGAAGACCAAATTCTGGTCGAGTTGCTACATGTAATTAGTAACCTAGCAGCCTACATTATGAATTAACGCATTCAAATACTTAACGGGAATGGTATCTTTCATAATTTCTCCTTAAACCAAACCATTTCCTTTCCATTTGGTGGTTGTGAATGTTATGTATGAATTTCTTGGAAATGGTTGGGTTTAGGAGAATGACACAGCATGAATAATTATAATCACATCATTATTAGAATGATGTAAATGCTGAAGTACGTCATCCTACCAATATTAAGTGACATTTGTAGCATGCCATTTTCTGCAGTGAATAAAAAATTGATTGTAGGTATTCCTAAAATTATACTTCTCTCCTTTAATTGTATTTTGCTGTTGTCAACACAAATATTTAACTTGTAAGTCCTAGTCGCAACACAATACATTTTTTCAGTAAATAAATTTGCCTTATGGCTTGAACATTGTGCCTTTTAAATGTAAACAGCATAGGAAACAAATAAACATTACAATGAAAAACAACTCTATAAAAATAAAATTAATTTTATTACCTAGAAAAATAACGAGAAATTAATTTGAAGCCACATTTCCATAGAACGTATTTCTTACAAGAGACTAAACCTTCATAATCTCCAACAGCTGTGGATGTTTCCTGTGGGCACAAACATTACCCTACATCATCAATATTCAGCTGGATCAGGAAAGTGAAGTCTCTCCATCTCCTCCCCTCTCTCTCTACCATTCGTCCTCCAGTGTTATCACCTCTCCTGTACTCTGGCCATTATCTGTTCTCCCACCTCCTCCTTGGTCATCCCTACAGCCTTCTTCCCATGTACTTCATCTCCATCATTTGTTTGGACACCACCCTCTCTCCTCTGTACATGTCCATACCGCTTCTTTCTAGTCTTCTTCAAGCTAATGCTTGTCAACTTTGTTTCTAACTCTGTCACACCTTGTTACTGTCAGCATTCTCCTCATGATACTAACAGCCACCACTTTTATTTTTCTCGTATCCCTTGTCCTACAGATGGAGGCAAACCTGTTGATGGTGTTGCGGATGCGATACCCACACTACTTCTCCTGGTTGCGGGTGTTTGGCCCCGCACGCCAGAAGTGCGTCGTCTGCGGGGAGCGGGAGCCACGCAGGGCAGCCGAGGGGCAGCGTCACCTGCGGTGCGGCAACCCAGACTGCTACTTCGAACACTGCCCTGAGTGCTGGCGGGACATGCATGGCTTCTGTCATGCATGTGCCGAGCCTGCAAGCGATGACGACTTTGACGATGTGACCAAGCCAAGAGGCGATTACGACTCCGCCGACAGCCAGTGAATGTCATGTGCCCGAGGCATATGTGTAACACATGTTGTTACGTATTCACAACTTTGTAACATATCATTTCAACTTCACTGGCCTATGAATTTCAAATGTTTGCTTTAAAAACATTGCAACCCTTTTATTAATGACTCCTTTGCACCAAGTTAATAATAAAGATGCTAGAGTAGCTCAGAATGACAAGATAATTAAAGTGGTATTACAGTATATATAGGTACATAGTACAGGGAGCTTGCAACATGGGCTCTGTACATACAGTATAATCTCCAAATAATTAAATGTGAAACTAGCCCACTAAAAACCCATCACATCACTCTATATGTAACACTGTAAACTGCACATTAACACATTGATACCTTAGTACAATAGTGTTACAATGCAACTATAATTTTTTTTAAATTAATAATGCTACAATATGTTGTAACAGTAGAAATCTGTCTTATGTGTAACAGTTTTACAATTTGAATATTGACAGTTAAACATTGCATGACAATGTGTTGGAAGGCACTTGTCAACAGAACACCGTTACTCCTGGAAAAACTTGATATTTTGAGTTGTACCAAGGTAACTACGAGCAGTTATTTTCAATTAGCAAGGTGGTGGAATGGCAACACACCGAACTTGCTTTCAAGACTTAGGTTGTGTAGTACTACTTATCATAATTTTCGTTTTCCACGGGCTTCCTTAATGCAGGCCAAAGCCAATTTTGTCCCTTTTCCTGATTGGCTAAGTAAATGGTTCCATATCTAATTATGTTGTTGACTAAAAATTATTAAAACATAAAGAAACAAAAACCTGTATATCATGGGTACTTTGCTGGTTTCTTCATGTATGCTTCTTTACACATATGTATTACGCATAACATTTAGAAAACAGTCTCTTAGTGAACTTGAGAGTTTGAGGGGGGGGGGGGGGGGAGGAGGTGGGAAGAGAGAGAAGCTCTTAACATCCAGGTATTGAGAGTCGATAGAAGTGAAATGAAGTGGTTGTGGAGCAGCACTGGAATGCTACGGCAGGGGAAATGGGATATCCCCAAGAAAACCTTACGGCCAGTGGCATAATCTGGCACAATTCCCTCATGCAAAAATCCAGAAGTGGAGGCAAACACTCTAGCCACTTATGTCAACTACAGCCCTGTCTCTTATAGGCTCCATTGTCCTCTCTCTCCGTTCGTCTCTCTCAGTCTCAAAGTGGCGTAGTTCAACAGAAATGTATTCTAAGCTTTTCACGTACAGAACTACAACTGTGATAGAAAAATTGGAAGATGTGTGCAAAAATTTAATTTGTGAAGACACATTGAACCTCAATTCCTATTACATGGCAGCATGTTTTATAAAAGTGATTTATAATGAAGTTATTCTAGTTTTATAAAAGTGATTTATAATGAAGTTATTCTAGTTTTCCTCAAAGTACCAACACTTACTTTTATCACCAGATGGTATTTCATTAAAGTATAAATTTCATTAAGATCATATGCCTTCAACTTTGTAAAAGGGGTGTAGTTTAGGAATTAAGAGAGTAATATGTGTAATCTAAATTCTTCATATTTGGTGGTTCCAAGAAGGTTCTATGTGTTTTCAAGTACTTCATAAGTTTTTCAAGCCCAACAGAAATAGAGAGAAATATGTTACCATTACATATACCCAGCTACACTCGCTACATGCATGTGGGAATCGTACCAGACGATGCAGCTAGTCAGAGAGTTTTCTCAGAGATCTTCCATTTCCCCTGGCCTTGCATTCCAGCAATGCTCCATATTCACCTCGCTTTACCCTCTCCAGAAGTCCGATTTGATTCACAAAAATCATCAGAATTACAAAACCAAATTAACGACTCGTCTTTTTAGAAATCTTCAAGTTCACTAAAATTTTCTTCATTTCTTCCTTCTCTTTATCTGTTTTCAAGCCAGAGTATAAATTCTTCAAATTTTTAAGTTGATACCCTGAAATAAAGTACATCTGAATCAATTTTCTAGCTTGTTATGGATGACAAACTCAGTATTTTCTCAACCTCCAACCATTGCTATAAAAGCAATGGTATACAAAATTTACTGCAACTGATTTTGTGTTGGCATATTTTTTATTGAATTAAATTGGCATTAAACAATCTTTTATGGAAACTGTTGATAATATGACCTCCATAAAGATTACTTAGTAAAATGCAAAAACAGATTCAGAATTAAAGTTAAGATGGAACGAACAATTTGTCACACTGTCTTACATAAGGCTGTCAAAATATTTATTCAAAAAAGTATACAGCACACATGATTACAAAAATGTATGCAGTATTTTTTTTAATTACAGAAATGCTATATTATCTTTGAGTGTTTGTTTCATAAATGAGTTAACCATTTCATAATTCTACTAACTATCGCAATCACTTCATTTTGCTGCAATTTCCAATAGACTATAATTCCCAGATATTTATCTCTGTTGGGCTTGAAACACACGTTGGATATGATTTTATGTTCATGTAATCAATTTATTAGCAAATTCTCTAGAAACTTTGCACACGTGCATCGTATGATGCATGCTGATCATTATTTTCAAAGTACCCTTTCAAGTTTACGAGACTACATTTCCATTTCAAGGTCTGTATCCATGTGACTATAAAAGACCTGAGGGAGGACTGCCTATCACATGAGCAGATCTTTCGTAATCCTACCCACTGACAAGAGAATCACTAAAGAAATCCTTCCTTAACAAAAATGAGTACAGTAGAACCCCACTGTAGCAACCCCTTTTATTTAGACCATTTATTTAAAGACCCATTTATGAGAAACAATAAAAACAGGTTTTGGATATTTGAGGGAAATCAGCATTACATTTATTTTGTGAAACACTATTCTCCAAGCAGTAGATATCTGAAAATAGATACAGTGAACTCTTGTTCCCAACCCTATGGAAATAAAGACCCCTTTTTGGGGAATCGTGAAACAAATTTCATTGAAAAGGTTTTTCCAACAACCACCTTTTTTAAATAATAACCCTTTTCCTGAGAACCATAAAAGGTCATGATTACTGTACCACACCCATTTTGATATAATACAGGATAGGGTGGATCAACAATGTAAAATTTTCCAAACCCTCTATTAAAACCACCCCTCACTAACAACCCAATTCTTCATAACTGTGAGGGTTCTCATTAGTGAGGTTCTACAGTACCTATTATGAACATTCACCATGTTACCTACGTGCAGTTCAGGTGACCCCGCCAAGTATCAAGGCTCTTAAAAACACTTTGCGTTTAAATTCACTAACTTTTCAAGGACTACTCGATACTGAGACGCGTGGCGTCTTTTTCCAAATACAAATACGATTTCGCCTCATCAGTACGAACCTAAATATCGCTACCGACGGGGTTCTATTTACACTACAAGTCTTCCAGAAGTGCCTACAGGAAACACCCCTTGTGCAGGGGCTATTACAGACACCAAAAAATTTGACTGTTCACCCCACTGCAAAATAATACACTTATTTCCACAAGCCAAAATAAACTGGCCACTGAGGTGATGTTACGTAATACCATAGCATGCCAAGGGATTGCAACACCAAGAGCAGCACTGATTCCTGCCGCCTCAGCTGAAATTTGGGGCCGGCCGGTGAAGCCACACAGTCTGAGAACGTCACACCTATTTAGACATCAGTTCCATTAATAATAAAGCAGGAGACCGCAAAGTGTTATTTAACCTCACTTTTACAGAAACTTAGTATAGTACTGCAGGTTCCCCTTCAGGGACGCCTGTAAATCTAACACATTCACATTAGACGGCCACCCATTCTGTACACCCCGGTGTATAAGCCACTATCATTAGGAATTCAATTGCCAAGGCGGCTCAACAAGTATACCGTATTTCGGCGTGTATAAGTCGCACATCTTCGCAAAAAAAATTAACCTACAAAACGTGGGGTGCGGCTTATATACAAGATATTGCAATTTAAATAATTTTCCCCAACATGTTAAAAAATTTGTCAACATACAGTACATTTTAATGTTGTTCTAACTTGAAAGAAAAATTAATAAATATTCACAGGTGGAATTATTTGTTCCCTCTCATTCATAAACAAAATAACCATCCCACATGTAGAAGCCATAATTTTTCTGCTGTACAAGAGAAAGATATCTTACATAGTTTGCACGCCCACTGTGGCACTACAAGTGCACACTGAATTGATAAGATGCCACTTTGTGTAACTTGTTGCCATGGTTTTGCTTTCTTTCATAAATCACGTTACCATCTATGGAATAGTAATTGCTTGAAGCATATTTGTAAACATTGTAACATAATACAAATTTCTGTCACAAATGTTTTGTGGGGGAGAAATTACGTCTGAATTTATTATGTTTGTATGGAATCTTAACAATATTTACAGGAATACAAAATTCAGTGCGGCCTATACTTGAAATATAAATTATCCCTAATTCTTCATCAAAAACTTAAGGTGCGGCCTATACACACCAAAATACGGTAAGTTATATTTCGTCCACTGCACTTCTGGTGCCCGAGGAAGTATTTGCATAGTTCTGGGTGTCTAACCCCCTGTGGGCCCATCCAAGGGTTGTAGTTGTCAGCCATACTTAAACCCCTGCTGTGGCCACTGCACTTCTGGTGCCCGAGGAAGTATTTGCATAGTTCTGGGTGTCTAACCCCCTGTGGACCCATCCAAGGGTTGTAGTTGTCAGCCATACTTAAACCCCTGCTGTGGCCACTGCACTTCTGGTGCCCGAGGAAGTATTTGCATAGTTCTGGGTGTCTAACCCCCTGTGGGCCCATCCAAGGGTTGTAGTTGTCAGCCATACTTAAACCCCTGCTGTGGCCACTGCACTTCTGGTGCCCGAGGAAGTATTTGCATAGTTCTGGGTGTCTAACCCCCTGTGGACCCATCCAAGGGTTGTAGTTGTCAGCCATACTTAAACCCCTGCTGTGGCCAATGCACTCCTGGTGCCCGAGGAAGTATTTGCATAGTTCTGGGTGTCTAACCCCCTGTGGGCCCATCCAAGGGTTGTAGTTGTCAGCCATACTTAAACCCCTGCTGTGGCCACTGCACTTCTGGTGCCCGAGGAAGTATTTGCATAGTTCTGGGTGTCTAACCCCCTGTGGACCCATCCAAGGGTTGTAGTTGTCAGCCATACTTAAACCCCTGCTGTGGCCACTGCACTTCTGGTGCCCGAGGAAGTATTTGCATAGTTCTGGGTGTCTAACCCCCTGTGGGCCCATCCAAGGGTTGTAGTTGTCAGCCATACTTAAACCCCTGCTGTGGCCACTGCACTTCTGGTGCCCGAGGAAGTATTTGCATAGTTCTGGGTGTCTAACCCCCTGTGGGCCCATCCAAGGGTTGTAGTTGTCAGCCATACTTAAACCCCTGCTGTGGCCAATGCACTCCTGGTGCTGGACACGAAGGGAGAGTACAGCTTTGGTCTGTCAACCTCAACTTGAGGAAGTACACATAGCTAGGGACAAACGTCACCTGCTTAGCTTTTTTTGGAGCTGGCAGTATTCCTCTTCCTCATGCCCTACTCCCATCACAGTGGTAATCAGAAGAGGTATAAAAAGGTAACTAACTACTGCCTCCAAATACAAACAAAGGCTTAACTCAAACCTGACTGCACTTAGCAGCCGTATTACACAGGAACAAGCTCAAGCTACACGTCACTTGGAGAAGCTTCCCTTCTCAGCCCCTGTAATATCCTTGTTTGAACCACCCGTCAAAGTCTCGGAGGACACTCAGCCCATTATCGAATCCTTTCAAAGAACCCAAAAGGTCACATCTGGTATTGCAAACCCCTGGATCAGGGGCAACCAGCTAACAGCTCACCTAGGACTACCAGCAGCGACAGCCGACAAGTCCGCGCACCAGGTCCTGGTGCCAGAAACAGCCAGCCACCACCAGTGCCGCAGCAGCCAACAGCCTCCACAGGCTATCCGCCACCCAAGTATAAAGGTGAAAGTAAGTTCAATCAGACGAAAGGTCGTACTCAACGTCCCGATTTCATGCAGTGCAGTAAAGCCACTCGACCAGTTCTTTATACTGACAAGGCACTGGTATGTCATATAAGTAAGGACACGTTAAAGCAACAATGTGTGTCTGTCCTACCACAAAACAAAAACAGTCCGACCGTGACGACCTACCATTAATCAAAGGATGTCATGCGTCAACTGAAAGGTACAATTTTAAGAACTAAATAATCTATCCACTCCAGACTAATGTTACCAATTTATATTTCAAAGTTATAACATCATATATTTAAAAGTAATATGTCAAAAAAAAGGTGAAATACTAAACAACGTTTAAAAAAAATTATAGAAAATATCAAAAAAGATTTGAAACCGACAATTGTTTTACCATCAATTCCTAGTTAACACAATAAATTTTTCAGCATTAGCTTAGATTCTCCAATTTAATTACGAGGGTTAAGACTAATCTGGCAGCACAAATGCAAAATTGCACATTTCACAAAGGTGAAATGGCTATTCAAAGCATCTAGCCAGCAATGATTCCCTGTAGATTTTATATTCCCATAAAAGCCAAAAAATTACCTTTTTACTAATTAGAATATTTGGCACAGATAATTTCATTTTTTTGGTATCATTATGTGAAAATTGAAGAACTTTTCAAGGCCCAGCATAATTTAAAAACTTTTTAAGGCCTTGAAACCAAATGCATAGAATTCAAGGACTGTAAAAACCAAGGAGAATTGAAACCGGTTTGACTTTGTGGAAGGCGAATAGTCTGACTACACCACCACGACTCCCTGCAATAAAATTCAGCAAAATACTTGATGCATGATGCGTATATGGTATAATTTTTTCTGACTGTGCCTCATCGCGTGCGACATAACGTAGCCCTAATGGAGTTTCGAACACAGATAAAGCTATCCCCAGTGCAGATTGGCATCCTACTACACACATGGATACCCAGGGAGGTAGCGTGATCCACTGGATACCCCGTATACCAAATGCATGCGCAGTTTAATTGCCCTCTATTATGAAGTCATTAAAAACGAAGCCCATTAGGTGCCCCTAACTGGGCATCAGATATACTCGCCCGTCGCACATGAGTGCCGAACACAGCAATGAATCGGAGTTGCCCCTAAACGAATGTCGAATACTTGCCTGCAGCACACAAATGCTGAGTGAATCAACGCAAGTGTATTGTCCCTAACTGGGTGTCCAAGGCCGCACGCACAAGGAAATCTACAACAGTCTCTTGTCATCCCCGAGACAATGCAGCAGGGCCATACTGACCATAAAGAGAGGGATGTAGCAACCGAAATCACCCGAGGGCCAACGAGACACAAGGTATGCGCCAGCCACAAGTTTATAAGACAGTGCACCCCGGCAAAAGTCAGTTGTTCCTCAGCAGCTCGGCCTAACACCTTCCAGTGCTGGGGCTCTGCCAGCCACCGCCGAAGAGGAGGTTCAACGGTAACTCGCCCCAGCATCTTCCAGTGCCAACTACTCCTGCTTAAGCTGTCACCGCAGACAGAAGTTAAATCTCTGCAGCTTGCTTCATCTCAACTTGTGCCCAAAGCTCCCTGTCTACCGTCCTCACGAGAAATCACCAGCGACCAGACAACTTGTAACTACCAGCGACTAGCTACCCTAAAAGAGTCTACGACCTCCTTATCCTTGCTTACTACTTCAGTAATGACATCCAAGTTCCTTCAGGACTAACATTGTCATCCGTTAGGGTCAGCTGTTTTCATAGGTACCTAGTTGATTGCTCTCAATATTTGACAGGCTTCCTTCACCTGTCTAACTTACTTCCGCAGGTCATATAGCAACCAAGGCAAAGTGCAGGAGAAAGATGGGGTCATTGTTTTTATTATGAAACAAATAAAACACGTGTTCTGGGCTAACCTCGGAGTACTCATTCTAGGGTGAAACTGTACCCCTTTAATCCTGGTAAGCAGTATCCCTCAAGGAAGAGCAGGTTACCGCGACTTTGAACTGATTTCCAACTCTAGTGTACTGCAACCCATCCCTAAACAAGGACAGCACGTACATCAGCAAGTACCACACATTCCTAGGCCACCCATACTGTGGACAAGGTATGGTAGAGCCCCCTACTAGCAAGACTACACAATGAAGCAGTTAGACCACCCGAGTCACCATCCACCACGTCTAGACCCACCGGTTGAGTGGCAGGTGTGACAAGGAGTGACCCACCTCTGAGTACATTCTAGCTAGGGAAACCGTCGCCTGTCCCTGGTTTGCGGAAATGGACACTAGAACCTTCAGTTAATGCAGTTCACCCATAGAAGGAGTATAAAGTGGAGTGACTGGACGACAGCGACTTCTGCCGAGGCTGACAAGTACAAAACCCATCACTCTTTAGCTAGTTAACCCTTGGAAAACAAGCTCAATCCATTCGTCAACTGCTGAGGCCCATCTCACAGTTCACCCAGTTAACATCTTCAAGTCACCCTGCAGGACCGCCGGAACATCACATCCAGTCGTCGTCAGCCTAAGACTAGGACTGCAAGTGACCTTGGGAATGATGCAAGACATCAAGCTTCCAGCCCCCCACCCAGCTGCAGATACACCACACGACCAACAAGAAGTCAACCCTACTGCCTGCAGTCAACAGCTTCCAACCACCAGTCGACCCCGGGGTAAGGCCTGAACAAGGTAAGCCACACCTGCACCTACCCCAGCCCCCCGGGGGGCCTCTCAGTGTAATGCTTGATTTCGTACCCAACAGCAGATAGCCTACATGTCCAACCATGTGCAGGGGAACAGTAAGACCAAGTGCCCGATAGTGCAAACTCCACCATATTAACCGAGCGAGGTGGCTCAGTGATAATTCACTGGACTCTCGTTCGGGAGGACCCGGGTTCGATTCCCTGTCCGGCCATCCTGATTTCGGTTTTCCATGGTTTCCAGAAAGCACTCCAGGCGAATGCTGGGATGGGTCGCAAACAAAGGCCATGGTGAATTCCTTCACCCCAATCCTTCTTCCCTGTACAGCTTGCATCATCTCTAATGACCTTGCTGTCGACGAGATGTTAAGCCTAATTACTTACCTACCATCCACCATATTAGTACTTACATGGAACTCATGTGCCTGACCTGACACCTAGTGAAACACTTGCTCCCGTGTAACGCGCACCACCTTAACCCAGCCGTTTCGTATCATACTTGTTAATAAAACCTTAACGTCTAGCCTTGTCAAACATCCTGCCATCAAAACATAAAAACTTTTTTTTTCATGGTGCAGATTAAAACTAAAATATATTTTTCAGAACTTAAAGTTATTATACATAAAAATAAATTACCCGTGACAAATAAGAAAAATTGAAACTAAATTACAATATTTACCCATGAACAGCCCACAGATTTGCTCTCCAAAATGAATTTGAAAAGTACAGGTATGAGTCTTATATGGAGATTAAGTTTTGGGGAAAAAATACAAAACTGAAAACAGTCAGGATCATCATAATACAGACTGCATTTCCCTCACTGCAGCATTCGTACAAAACAAAACAGACAACTGTAAGCAGGGCAGAGTGGAGGTGTGGCTCTCTGGGTGGTTTACAAGCACACAACCAGCTCGGCTGGCAAGCAGTACATATCTTATGTTTACGTTAAATTTGTTCATATTTTCCATGGACCAGTAACTTCTTAACTGATAGTTACATTAACAAAACTATGCAGGTTTACTGTATTTACGTCAAAGTTGTAACGTACCATGAGTTAAGCAGCCTTTTGTGTTTGAATATCACGTTTTGTGCTCAGAATGAACTGACGACAACTAACAGCCAGCAGTGTTAAGACTATGATGGTGCTCACCACTCACATGACACGTGGGTGTGCACGTGCACAGAGAGGCCATAATCTGAACTTTCCCGTAGCGGAATATTTGTTTCAAGTGTAAATTTTGTCTCTTGTTTATTTTCAGGTTTTCAAGTGTTTAAGTGTCAAATATGTATGTATAATAATATTGCACAATGTTTGGTTATGATTTCAAAATGTGCGTTGCACGAAGGTAAAGAACAATATTATTCTGGCGTGAACGCCATCGTAAAAGACATATTTAAAGAATACAGAAAATTGACAATTTAAATTGAAAATGTAAATCTATATTTAAATTACCTATGTGCCATTTATCTTAAAATATAAAAAAAAATTTTACTCTGCGTGCATAGCACTTCAGCTTGCGTGAACCCCGTAGGTAGCCATGGTAGGTCCACGCGACCCCTGCCTCTGGGCTGTCCATCGAGGAGAGCTGGCGAGATAAGATGCTGTCATGTACGCACTTCAAACTTGAACTGATGTAGATTACAATAGCTCACTTTTAGTATACCTGTTAACCTTTGCCCTACGTACGTTTTGCCAGACATTCCCCAGCATTATGCCTCCGCTTAACTTAATAATTTGCGCCCTTGTGGATTTTTCAATGTAATCGAGGAAAACGGAGGAAAGATGTCGGAGAGGCCGCGCATCCCGCACAACTTCGAATCAAGCACCATCCGCCTATTTTAAAGGCATTTCAGTGTAATTTGTTTAATTGCTGCGTGCAATTTTAAGGGCTTTGTTTTATGTGTGTATTTAAGGGTATTTTTAATATTGTAAATTGTTTTACGGGCACATCATTTTCGACCACGTGGTTAACAGCCACTAAGACAATACCTGCACCATCCATGCGCTTTGAGGGTTTATTTGTGTAATATCATGTGCGCCATAATTGATTTCAGGGTTCTATGTAATATTTCATTCAGGGTTCCGTGTATTTTAGTGTAATTGATGCTTTATATGTATGACCACGCTGTCTCATTCAAGCTTGATTTTCCCGCCATCAGGCGTGCTACAAGCCTATAAATGTCCCAATCTGCAGGAGAACATTTTTCCCATCACTAATAACAATTTGTCTGACCAGAATTTGTAGATTCTACGAAGAGATACTGCAATTTCACCTGCACCACGTGATCCGATACGAATCTTATCCAGCGACATCCACGCCATCTAAGCTTGCTTTCATGCATCTGCGTGTTTACTGTGACTACTAATATTGTGTCCTACCTTGTCTCATATGTATTTGTGCCATTTATGTAATTTGTACGGTGATATTATTTCAGTCTTAGCCAGCTATGTGTATAGACAATCACCACACTAACCACGTGCTGGGAAGTGCGCCCCGACGATTCTGCGTTAGCGATGCCCAATTATCACACGTGTTTGTTCATTTCGTAATTCTCTGTGCCCTATCTTCAGGGAAAATTCGCAGTCCACCCTAGCGACTGTTGACCCCTTTCCTTGCGAAGATTGTGTTTTCTAACACCACAGAGAAGTCATCCATCTAGGAGTGCCCTAGATTAGTTGCGAGCTGGGGAGCACACAAATGGAGTTAGCTAGACACGTCCGAGTTCATGCGTAAAGTTAACCTTGGCACAATTTTGTATGAGTGACAAAATAAAAGCAAGTCTCAGTGCTTAAAGTCTTTCTTTGTAGTGACAGCAACCTCTCAGCTTTTTCAGTGACAAAATGTTTAGTAATGCAAAGTGTTTTGAAAGTACCCTCAGGTAAGACGGACACACAGAACCCACAGCATCCCTGAGAACCCAGAGTCTCAACAGTGCGGTGACTGAGAAACACCGCTGACGCCCATCTACCGTAAGTTATTGTATCACAGTTCGTCTCTTGTCTCACCCGACGGCTTCAGTACCCGTTGAGTGATGGTTTTCCATTGTATTGTCGATCACTTGGCAGACAGCAGCACATGTTACTGGGTGGCAAAATTACCTAAATTAAAGTATACCTAATTTTCAAGATGTAAATTTTTTTTTGAAAATTGGGGGCACTTGTTTTAAGTAAATATGGCATACCTCGTGCGACATTTAGTTTTGTAACACAGTCAACTCTTAATTGTACGACCTTTCATGGTTCCTAAAGAAAAGAGGCCTTGATTGGAAAAACTTTTTTTAAATTAAATTTCTTTTACAACTTTCCAAAAAGGGTTGTTATTTCGAGAGGGTGCTATTCCAGTGGTCTTAGAAACTGGAGTTGACTGTATGTATATCTTGTGCAACGCAGCTGTACACTGAAACACAAGTTTTTTATGTGTGAATGTGCGTATTTTTTTTCCTGGGAAGATATTCAAAATGTGGGGCTGGTCTTGCATGGTGGCGGTTGGAACATGGGTAAATACTGCAGTGGTCCCATCATTCTTTTGCTGGCTGACATGCAATAAAAATATTTTTTTCAAATTCTGCTGTTGTAAGAGTAGAGTACCTGCAGAAACTTGAAGCAATGTTGTAGTGTGGCTCCGGTGTACAGACTCCTGAAACACACGGGCTGGTGGTCCAAGCGTGTGATTAGCGGCAAGCAACTTGCAACCAGGCGATGGGGTCCGTGACGAGCACGCACAACTGCCACTCTGGTGTGCTCATTGCAGTACTTGGCTACAAGAACCGTAACACCATGCATTAACACTTCCCCACAAGCTTTTTCCATTCAACACTTCAGCAAACAACGTGGAAAATTTAGGGTTCGCCTGGCCGCAGCTTTCTTGCACGTTCATGGCATTGAAACATGTGAGCTGTATGGCCAACTTTTCCTCACTCAGTGCTACTTGCAAACAGCTCAACAGACATGCAATCCTTCAATCTGCGACCCCCTGAGCATTACTTTAAGCTATGACCTTATAGTTCTATGCATACTAATAAGGATAAACGTATGTTGTCTGTCTAAAGGCAACTCTAAATGTTTTATATGTAGAAAATTTAGCAGCTTAAACTGATTCTGGAAACATCCATTTTAGTCATTTCCATGTCCACAAAAAAAAAAAAAGTTAGTGGAATTAAAACAGACTTGAAACTTGTCCTTGGGCACAAAACATTTCTTAAATGTTTTTCTTGTTCAGACACCATCACAACACGTCCAATGGTTATCGAATATCTAGTTTTATACCGAACCTCTCCAACGCACTTCATGTGCCAGCCAGGCGGAGTTCTTAAGGGGAATCCCTAATCAATATTAATCAGTGTGTGCTCCTATACGCATACGTCGTTAATAAATGTTCTGGGAATACAATGTTTTCAGCAGTAAAGATAAACACTATTATATACAGCCACCAATTTTTACCGTTATCCTGTAAAATATATAAATCAAACAATATTAAATAAAAAAAATTCTTTAGTTAACCATTTCCATAATTATTTTTCTCATTGACTTAATATATTTTTTAATTGATATCCTATAAAATACATAAACTAAATAATAATAAAATATAAAAAATTATATTTTTAAACATTTTCACTGATTATTTTTAATATTTAATATATTTTTACTGTTATCCTATTAAACATACTAAGGAAGCATGAAAAATAGTAGTGGAAATGGATAATACAATATTTATGGCTTCCCTGTACAGTTTCCTTTACAGAAAACACTAAAGTACACAGTCACATTTGTAATTTAATCCATTGATTTACATTACATGCAATAATACGCTACTCTTACAGATGTAATTTGCGAGGGACTCATCATTCCACAAATGAATATCGCCTTTTTGGGAGGCCCATTGCAACGCTTCCTTACAGTGAGATGTGACCATGAGGCCATTGCTATTAGGGATTCATCTTGAACAAAAATAAATACCCACAATGACTATAACACTCATGATAATATGATAATCTCTACACTGTTCAACAACTTCTACAGTATGTCATTTGCAAAAGTCTCAACCATGCACTGGTCAGGGCACCTGCTAGTTCGACATGTCCTTTTGGAACAGTCAAGTGCATTTACAAGTGGTGTATAAAGTAAAGTTATATCACAAGTGAGCAAAACAAACTACAAGTTATGGCAGCAATAACTACACGTTACAGCTAAACAGAAAGACCAACCACAGTGTCACACTGCAATAAGGGTTCCACCTGGATAAGTTGCCGAATGATGCGCACAGTTTTAAGAAAAAAAAATCAAGCATTGTTCAAAAATTGTTCCACATCCAACTACAAGATTCAGTCTTCTATTTCAATATCTAATGTTTATTTCTTGAAAGTATAAACTGCTAAAACATGCATTCTTAACTATTTATGAATGTCGTTCAGCACACGTTTCTTTTTATTATTACAGCACAAAACGACAGTGTGACCACCGAGAACCTGAAGAGGCGAGTGACAAACGTAAAGACTGCAGAACAGTTTGTTGCCTCGTGTATGGCGGCAACGAGGCTCGTGATAAGTATACATGGGTCGCCAGTAGCCTTCCTTGAACTTGCAAAATACGTACGTACATCCAGCCAGGTGGAACAAGTGACATACCTTCATGCTTCTGCAGAAGTTGGAATTAGTTAAGGAAGGAGAAGGGATGCTGATAAAGACCAAATAGCACAGAAGCACAAGATTTCACTCTCAAACCTAGCTACAATGTTGAAGAAATGGAAAGCAATTTTACGAGTGATGTCATGTTATTGCTTTTTTTTTACACCCAGGAGTTCGTGTAGAACCATATACCCTACTGTAGTATAATTTTGTTTGAAATAGGTAGAGAATGTGTTGCATTTCTGCTCCTGCGAGACCAGGGTTTTTTAGTGGGTAAAAGTGTCGGAATCTACTGAACTTTTGGATTTTACGGGTTTTTATATGCCCCCAAGTTCCGATTTGGGCGCAGTATGCGGTAAGCTGTTTTACAGTAAGCAAAATTTGTTAAATGTTCAGGGACGTGCTGCATCTGATCTCATACATTGTGCATTACTGGGACAAGTGATAATGAGAACTGTGTGTGTATAAACTGCAGGGATGTGACAAACATTTTTAGTTTTCACCTAAAAAAAAGTAGCAAGCTAAATAACACAGTTGAAAAAACTAATACGAATTCCGGACAAAAGAATTATGCATTAAAAGCAACATTAGTGGACAGTGAAATGGTTGGACAGGAAGAAGTTACTGCTCAAATACCTGGCAAGATGGATCCCAGCATTAAATCAATGTTTGAAGTTCTTTGTGGAAAAATTGATGAACTTTCGAAGGAAGTGCGCAAGCTTAAAAGAGGTCAATTCTCTGCTTCGTGCTTTAATCGAAAGTCAACAAGTGTCCAAAGAAAATAGTGTGTGCACATCGTGTTCGGTTGCTAGTGCTTTACGTCCCTCTCAAAAAAAAAACTTAGTGAGATTGCTTCAAATGTACAAGGATCTGCTTCTAGTTCCATATTAAATACACAAAATAAGGTACCATATGGTACAGCTGTCTCACACGGCAGTAAAAATAATATGGTGCAGCAAGAAGGATCTGCCGCTGACGAAGATGGATTCGTTATGGTTTGCGGACGTAGAACAAAGGCCTCCGTTGAAAGTGGGCCAACAGCACACAAGCCAGTTGTTGGCCATAAACATGTGCAGCAAAGCGTTAGAAATAACGTGAACTTGAAGCCCCGCATGAAGGCGACTTTTGTTTCTAGTTTCGCACCCGATGTCCAAGAAAATGACATTGTTTCTTATATTAATCAAGAACTCAAAGCTTCCAACCTGAAAGTTGCTCAATAGAAAACTAGATTTGATTCATAGTCATCTTTCTATGTGTCAGTGACAGAACCCGAATACGATCGTATATTAAATCTAGTTTTCTGGCCAGCTGCTTAATTAGCCCCTTCTATGGAAGACTTAGAAATGAGTAGTAGTTTGGTGCAACAAGGACATTGAAGTCTCCTACGGCTCAAATTGAAGATCAAACTGCAAGTAATGTATCGGCTGGGGGAGTCTATAATGTTACCACTTAGTATATGTTTAGGCAAACGGAGGTGCTTGTTTATAATTAGTTATGGTGTACCAAATCGTTATTGTTTTCACAAAATTTAAATAATGTTGATTATTCTATTATCTGTTTAACTGAAACTTGGTTTAACAGCAACACTCTTGATTCACATTATTTTTCTGATAATCATAATGTATTTCGTAAAGTTTGTGACCCCAAACTAACTAACTACACAAGAGGCATATCCACATTCAATACAAAAATTTGAATTTCAAAAAGAATATATTAAGTCTGTCTGGGTTGAATTACTCGGCTATAGAGTAAATAGAATCTTAATGGAAATATTTATCTTCCTCCACAATTGTCTGTGAATGAATTACATGAATATTTTTAATTTCTAATCTCCAAATTAGCTGATCATCCGGATCAAATAATCATTGTTGGTGATTTTAATGTACCTGGTATTGATTGGAATGCTGTGCATAGACAGAACATTTTGCATTACTATAATAAGCAGAAAGGTCATTTTCTTTTACAGAATATGAATTCGCTTAAACTTGATCAATCCAATTTCACTAAGCCTTCGTTCCAATTACTCGACTTAGTGTTTTCCAATTTTCATATAAATCTAGTTGAAAAGTCTGTCGAGGAAGATGATTATCATCCTGCGTTAATTTGTCAAGGTAAAGCTGAGTTTGTTAGTTATAAAGAAAATAACACATTGTATATCAGGAATTATAAAACTGGTGACTACCTATCTTTATTTGAAGCCTTTAATGGATTAGACTGGAGCCCCATATATGCTATGCAAGATGTTGACTCAATGGTATATTTTCTTACAAGTCTCAATTATTAATAAATCAGTTTATTCCTAAAGCAAAATGTTTTTAAAGTAAATATCCTATATGGTTCTCCAAAGACCTTATTCGACTCTTAAAAATGAAAGAACATTTAATTTAGATTATACAAAAAAAAAAAATCTGTTCATAATTACTCACGATTTTCGGATTATAGGAGAGCTGTGCAAGTTAAAATTAAAGTAGACAAGGAAAAGTGGCAAGCTAAAATTAACGACAACTTGAAAAAAAATCCTAGTAATTTTTGGAAATATGTGAAAGTTATGAAAAAAGGTTATTGTGAAAAAATTTCACTTTTATCAAATAAAACAATGATTGAAGGCCCTGAAGCTCTAGCAAATACTTTTGCTAAACATTTTGCTGAGTTGTATGCACAGTTAACACAAGTATCCAGTGTAACTTTTATATAAAAACAATTTACATCTAGCACCCCCCTATAATTACACAGGGTATGGTTTTGTGGACAATAAAAAGGCTTAAAAGCAGTAAAGCATTTGATATTTGTAAACACTCTATTTTAGATAAATTACAAGCTATAGGTTTAGATCAATCACATGTAAATTGGTTTACTAATTATTTCTCTGATAGGAAATTTACTTTTAAAATTGACATCTCTTTTGCTAGATTTTATAATGTGTCTTCTGGACCCATGAAAATGTAAGTAACAGCTGTAGCAGAATGATAAACTAGGAGAATAGCAGATCTTGAGCAGGACTCACTCTAACTTGGAAGTCCTTTGTAATATGTTTTTGGTAACGCGAGGTCCTTCTGAGGTATTGCTTTATTCTAAGTCTGCATTATATTAAAATTAATTTATACACTTTATTTTAATAGAAATCTCTGGTTTTCTCATGAGAAGCAATCAATCAAACAATATGGATTTCTCGGCTGCTGACAGTTACACGAATTTCAATGTTTAAAGCTATGGTGACAGAGAGTCTTGTATCCTGCGGTATCATTGAATGTGTAAAATATCAACGTATTGAATAAAATAAATATTTCATTTAAGAAACATGTTATTTCTGCAAAAAAAAAAAAAAAATTGAAACATACATTGTGTGTAGAAAACCATAGTTTTATTATAATTTTTGGTTACGGATTGGAAATGGGAGGGGTCAAATATGGTCTGTCTTGATTTTATGACATTTTCAGGAACCATGATGCTTCTAAAAATCAAGGCTTTAATGGTAAAATAAAAGAAATAAAAAAATATCGAAAATATGAAATTATTTACGTCAAAACTACAGAAATTTCATTTAGATAAATATTGTAACTTCCAAGACAAATATGGTGAAAGTTCTACTAATTGATATTGTCTTTATTAACACAGATTGATTAACTTTAGGTCCTTCAGACTTATGAGAAATGTGTAAACACACTATGTATACATCTTGTTGTTTAATACAAACTACTATGTGATATTTTTGTTGCCGCTCTGTACGACTGCCAACACCCACAACATCAATAAGTTTTCTATGGCTGGCTTAATAAAATATCAAATAACAAATTGAACTATTATTTTGTTTGCGCTGCAGCTACTAAGCTTTGAAACCAATCTTGTCTCTCCTCACTAATGATCTAGTACGAAATTTAGTTTAATAACTTAACTTACCAGCGAAGCCTGCCCTCACAGCGGCCACTCCAAAGTCCCCATGAAGTTGTTCTACTTTCTTCATTATTGCAGCATGCAACGGGTGAAATTTCAGTGAGAAGGTTTCCTCCTGCGTCTGGCACTCTGGAACGATCTCCATGACAATGTACCTGTGCACAAGTTCACAATACCAACACTAAACCTACATTGTAAAAAGCCTTCAAAAAGGAAAGTGGACAGGTTAAGTACATGTACTGACTCTCCACTGAAATCACATTTTGGAATACCCCTAACTTTTCCCTGTTTTCTAGGAAAAATCTTACCATTTTCTTGCAAAACAGAAACCTTCCAATACAGTATTATTTCCACTGATGACAAAACAAATATGCTATCAGGGAAGTTGAATTAATTTACACTGCAACAGACCACGCAAGCAGGATCAACCTTTCACTCTGCCCACCAATATATCTCGCAATACATGCTATTGAGTGCCCATTACATACATGCAAATACTTTATTTTGTACATATAGGCCCGATGGCACTTGGCAATGATGTGTTAATGCCAGTTTGCAGGCGGACGTTGACAAGATATGGTTGTGGACCAGGAAAAATTAAATGAAGATAAATGAAAGAAAAACTAAGGTAGTGAGGTTCACAAGGAAGAAGATGAGAAGCAGGGACATGTACAGATGGGAGAGACAAGAGATAGAAGAAGCAGCAGAATATAAGTATCTAGGGATTGTACTGCAGGGAGACCTCAGGTGGAAAAAACAGGTAGAGAGGGTGGTTGCGAAGGGAAGAAGGGCTCTGGGTATGCTGGGAAGGGTGCTGAAGGGAGTCAGCTGTGAGGTGAAGGAGAAGGCGTATGGCACAATGGTACGGCCAATGTTAGAATATGCTGCAGCAGTATGGGACCCGTGTGTGGAGGTGGAGATGCGAGAACTGGAAAAGGTGCAGAGAAAGGCAGCAAGATGGGTGAAGGGTAGGTGGGGAAGGCAAGGGCAGGATGATGAGGAAGAAGGGAACTATAGGCCATCAGTGATGGGGTGGAGCTCATTGAAGGACAGGAGGAAAGTTGAACGGCTAGTCAGGATGTACAGGGTGGTGAATGAAGAGGGTGGATGGGGAGGGTTACACTGCAAGCTAAGTAAGGGGGTGTATTGAGGAAGAGGAAACAACAGTGAGAAGCTTCAGAGGGTGTGGAGGAGAAAGGAGCGGGGTAGGCGGTCCATACTTGTGAGGTCTGTGAGGGAGTGGAATGTGTTGAGGGAGGAATTGGTATCTGTGAGAGGGGTTGGTAAGTTAAGGAAGGGAGTGGAAAGGGAGTTGGTTGGGTGAAGGAGAGGTGAGATAGCTCGCCACTGGGCGGTAGCCTAATTGCGAGTGTATGTATGTATACTAGTTCACAAACATAAAAACATAAATTTTAAAATGCATATGCTTATAATTATATTATCCTGTACTCGCACAAATAACAACTTTTGCGAAGTAGCAACCATTTTCATTTTCCCTGACATTTCCCTGTCACATGGAATTCCCTGACTTTTCCCTTATTTCCTTGTGGGTGGATACCCTGATGGTAGACTGAGCAACAAACTTCAAAAATAACAAATACCATAGCCTTTCGCGGTTACTTCACACTTTTTGAAACAAATCTATGAAAAATCACCCTATGTATGACATGTTTGGTTCTTTCCTACGTCATGTATCACAAGCATTTTAACACTTGTGTTAATATATGGTTAAACTGAATTCTTACTTATATTCTATCTATGAATGATTATATTCCATTCATAATTAGTGTGAATAAAAGCAGGGAGACAATAGGTATGTTGGTACTGCCTAGTAAAAAAAAAATTCTTATACAAAATATTATTACACTGAGCATACACAGTGTGGTGCATTGACCCTTTGGTGTAATTTTCTAGACCTAGCTAAGCCTTAGCTTGCGAGAGGCAGAGGAATATCCTGCAAGTAGAACTAAACTGGGGATCCACAAAAGTCGGAAGTAACAGTAAATGAACTATATAAGTTCTGCAAGATAATCCACATGAAGTAGTGTTTGAAATCTTTCAAGCAGTATTTCAAATGTAAGTAGAGTAGATTGATGTATGGAACTCAGCGTATTTGAGATTTTCCTGTGTGTGCATTAATGGATCCGCCTGCTTGCGGCTGTTTTACACGTTCAAAACCTCAAACGTACGAGTTCAGCAGCGTTGCCAACCTTTTGCAATGCCAGAATCGTAGTTTTCTCAGAAAGATCGTACAAACCACTTGCAGGATCAAACATCTATAAAAAAAAGTCTGAATTTTTTTTAATGGATTTGAAAGAAGTTTAAATCAAAACTTTTGCTTACAAACAAAATTGCCAGGTAGTACCAACGTATACAGATATATAGATTTTCTCAATTTTCCAGAACGAATCACCTCCAGTTTGTATCTGGAGATCAGAATCGCACAACATTAGTTAACAGATAGTGAATACGAATTTTATTTTGGTTAGCAAATATTTTAATAACTCACAATTAATATTACAAACTTATTCAAGTCTTTTCAGGACTCTTCCTACTACGTTTCATTTCTTTTTCATCTTCATACAGCCAGAATTCTTGTAACTTTGTAGCTACTATTTGTGCTTAATTACTTGTGTATGTGCCCTGTCTCTAATTTACCTATTCAGATGTTTTAATATCTTACTGAATGCATTCTGGTGCCCGTACAAATCCCACTTATCTTGCTGATGTTTTTTTTTATAGTTTTATACTTTGTTTAGCCACATTTAATGCTAACAGAATCTTCTACTCTTTATTTTAACAATGCACGCTGCAAGCAATATGATAATCCATGTGGATACAGCATGTCGATCACCCACAACACATGACCAGATTGTTAACGGACTTGCTGAAGAAGACATTTTCTGGTTGATACAACTGACAAATTGGAATTTGGACCAGTAGCACTCCCCCTTGATCAACACACTTATCATCATGGGGTACTTTCCTGTGGGAGTGCATGAACCCTGGAGGGTACCTGCATGGGACGCTATAAACACCAGAAAAGTTAGTAGAGATGATAACCAAAGTTGCACGTGCCAGCCATCGTGACAATGGGGAAGCTAACTGGATAAAACCCTTGGGAAAACACACTTATCATGGGGTACTTTCCTGTGGGAGTGCATGAACCCTGGAGGGTACCTGTATGGGACGCTATAAACACCAGAAAAGTTAGTAGAGATGATAACCAAAGTTGCACGTGCCAGCCATTGTGACAATGGTGAAGCTAACTGGATAAAACCCTTGGGACAACACATCACAGCACAATTACATCATTCTGGCGAACAATCTTAACTATAACTGTGAACAAGAGAATTGCACTGAATATCAATGAATGAGTTGAGAGATATAGCAGCTCTTAACAACGAGGTCTTGAGAGCAGATAAGGGTGAAATTAGGTGAGAATGTAGCATCGCCCGAATGCAAGGGATGGGGAAACAGGAGATCCCAGAGAAAATCTACCACCAGCTGCATTGTCTGGCACAATTCCCACTTGCCAAAATCCAGGAGTGACCCGGCCAGGAATTGAACCTGATTCACCTTGGTGGGAGGCGAGTAGTCAGCCAGCCACTCAGCCACCACGAACCCGAACATCAATGAAGTAATATAATTTCATATAATTATATCAAATGATTACTATATGGAAATATGAGCACTTTCATTATGGAGCAGTGTCAAACAAAATGCTCGTATCTCGGGAACAAAGCCATGGCTGATGTGCTCTCCTCCTCCTCATTGGTTCTTCAATAACTCCCGATTCCCTCCTCTAATGTGTGTTAAACTAGTTCACACTGAAAGTGTAGACAGTTTTACTAAATGAATCGCCTGGCGCGGGGGAAGTGGATCTGTCCACGTTGGGAGATCTGGGGTGACACAGTTTAGGTGGGGGTACCTTAATAGGAGGAGGGGAATCAAACCCCTAGGGAGAGCTTGACCATAAACATCTTCCTTCCAGGGAGTTTGGTTCAGCCTACCGTGAAGGTTGTCAACAGTAGTGAAGCCAGCTGTCACTTATTTAAATGGAAGAGAAAACAATGCTAATGAAGCAGGGAGGAAACATCCCGGCTACGGAATATTTAGCTACCATGACGTTTACTCTATGCTTGTAAGGAGCAGGCTTCCTTATGGGGACTAAATCAGGGGTAACAGATTACCCTTCAGGTAATGGCAGGTTTGGGGAGTGTTCATATAGTCAAGCTACCTTCCCAGCAGCTGTGCGTACTTAACGCGTGACCATTGGTTCTTTTGTGTTAGTACTAGGGCGAGGCGGTGGACTAGGCTTGGAATAAATGTCTAGTGGTCCAAGTGTGTCGTAATATTCCCAGTCATGCCAAGGCCAATATATCCCCCGTAGGGAATCCAAGTACAAGCTACAATCTTCGCTTACTGGGGGATGGTTCCTTACGAGGCTCACTCGTAGGTTCGATGTCTGGAGGGGCCTGGTGTATTTCAATGGCGGTCCCTGGGTTTACACTTCTAGGCTGTGCCTCAAGACTTCTCTGAAGTGCCTGTTAGGCTAATCGACAGAGTTGGCTACTTACACCTCTATTCTTACGCGGAATTTCTAAGTATGCCTAAAATACAAGAAACCAGTGGCTCACTGAAGGAACACATAGGGTGCACTCTCAATCTACCGAGGATTACTCAAGCCCTCCTGGGTCCAGTCTTCTGCAGACAAACTGAGGTAATGAGTATGGGTGGTGCTGGATATTTGAGAATGAATCTCACAAGACGTGCAGGCGTCCCGGACAATACTTAGGTAGTCCCAAGTCTTATGCAGACTATAGCCCTATGCAGATGCCAGGACACTCAAGCAAGTTTGGATCGTCCACGCCTACCAATAAGTAGTCTCTTTAATAAAGAGCAAAGTTTGAAAAATAATTAATTTTAAAATTACAATTAATAAATTATGACGTGCTGGAGAAAATGAACAACACAAGGTTTACAATTTACATGGCCACTTATTTTATTCAATATACTTGGAAGAAACAGGAGGATGCAAAGCTGCAAAGCTATATACATAAGTCAATACTATGATAATTACGGCAGGTGAAGGCGAACCTGCATGAGTGGATAAAAAAATTAATTCTGGTGGCTAATTTGGCACATTGATTTGATTTATAAATTGAGGGTGACAGTCCAGAAGGGACGACTGCACGACCTGCTACCGCAGAGTTTGAAGGATTAGTTTTCGGGTAAGTGGAACAGGAGAGGACATCGAGATACCTCTGGTTGGCGAAGACGTACTATGTCGATGACGCCGGAGACCTAGCGATTCTTTAGGGTTTTCTCCAGGTTCTTCTTCTGGTATACGAGACCTAGTGAGTGCACAAACCTGATTGACAGAGGTTTGGAAGGCCTTGTTCAGACTCCGAAGACAGGATGACAGTCACTTCCCTGTTGGTGTACTTAGCTTTGCCCAAGATGGCTGGTCTTCAGACTAATGCCCTCAGCCTTACCCAGGCTTGAGGGCCGACGAACTGTCCTGAGCTGCATTTTGGCACATCCTTATATACAATAATTTTCTGCTTGTTGGCTGCCAGAGAGGTACAGGGATGTATAGCCTTGCCTCACAAGGTTGGTTTAAATTACGGTTGTGGGCCGTGCCACCATTTATTATCTCCCTGGCGAGATGCTGTTGACATATCTATCACCTCTACATGAGAATCAGGCAGCAATGACGACACTGTGAGAAGGGTGCTGCCCTCCTGCAGTGTGGGCAACTGCACGACTGCTTTTGGGTGGGCAGCACAATTTTAATAATATTCAGTAATTGTCAGCTGAGCTGGGAGCAACCCTGTAGGTACGGGATTTATTGTCTGCCGGTGAGTCTCTTGCCCTCATGAGATTATGGGCTCATTGATGGGGTGAAGGTGATGAGTAGAGTGTGCATGCAAAACGCACAGGAGAGAGACATGCGTCATGGCATACATGAAATATTTCACTTGGAATGACCATCCAAAAACACTCGCAAAGCATGTCAAGTTTTGTGACATATGTTATGGTTGTTTATGACACATTCATGTGTGTTGGAAATTGCTCAAGGCCTGTAAATGAAAAAGTAATGAACATATGATCTACCACTAGCACACAAATTGCTCCCACAAGATGCTAGGACACATGGCATCACACACTGTACAAGAGCTACAGAGCTCACCTTCAGAGCAGTGTAAATCAATCAATGTTAGTGTGAGTGATGAAGCTTCCAAGGGAGAACTGTACGGTGCTTTCTGAAGTAGCCCATCATCATTACAGGATGACCACAACTAGAACAATGCCACATCATCAAAGCTAACAATCAAAATGTTGATGACGTAGTGCAGGTTGACAGAGCACAGGAGACAGACTTTCGCCGTGGTCAGCCTTAACTACGTCAGTGTTCACGTGATACTGCACGACAGTAACATAATTTTCGTGCCCTGGTAGTCACACAAAACCTGACTGCAGAACAAAATGTGACATGTATGAAGTTCTGCCAACAGCATCTGAACTGCTACCAACTAGAGAACAATGATACCCTGCTCCTCACTGTGAGGATTAGATCATCTGCCAAAGCTCAGTTAAGTTGGCAACAAATTTAGGAAGAAGTTCCACGTCTTGACAATGTATTGAAAGTGTAATGTTCCCAATGATGGTGGTGCTTGATCGAGTTGGAATTTCATTTTGCTTTATACACAATATTTAGGTTCCTTACAATTTTAAGTTTTCACTTAAGGGTCATACCATATGAAATCACCCAACAGTGCTAGCATGACCATATTTTTTAATTTGGAATTTTTTTCACACATATTTCTACACATATTGGCAACTCCAAACTGATTTTTAAAATAATCATTTTGCAATATTTTTTTTGCACAGCCAATTTTGCAACATAGTGCACACCATTTTATGCCAAAATTGACATTTACATAATTAGTTACAACACAATACCTATTTAAGCTAGAACCTTGAATAAACAATCACTATTTTATTAATAAAATATGCTTTTATTTGTATTATGCATATTCTTTGTATTCCACCCCTTATGCCACAAATTCAGCTTTGAATGTAGAGATGATTTTGATTTAAAATGTCATTACTGAACAAAAAAATTTGTACGAAGGGGTAAAGTATCAGAACTGACAATTTTCCCTTTGATTCTGATCTACTCGGAGAGAATTCTCACAAAGTTTCGAGCTTGTTAACTATTCCCAAATTTTGTTATAAGATATTAAACATTGCATTTTGTTTGAATTTCTCAAATTTAGAGGTATTATATCTCCGGTGAAGGAGCTTCTAAAATTACGATATTCGCTACATACAATGCCATATAGGAGGATAACCTTCAGTTGAAATCAGGAGTTGATATTCTACTAATATACAAAGTTACAGCACTTCAGATATCACTAAATATCAATTCCTTTAACTTAGCATCTCACCTGCAGCAAGTAGCTGTCAATGTTTATCTAGCTTCATTAGTTGTGAAAGCATGGTACAATGTTTCTGAAATGTTGTAAGAGCATCCTGTAGCTGTTGTAAGCTCCAAAAGGGTCAGTTTTCTTAAAATCTTGGAGACTGGCACCAAAATAGTATCACTTGCTGATAATTTAAGAGATGTTTGTGGTCCTGCAGGATGGAAGAGCTTCACCAACACATCATCATTTTCAATATATTTATTTCTTATACAATTCCTAGCCACCATTGTTCATCATACATTCTTTTCAAATGTCCGAATGCATTGTAAGTTTACATCAGTCACTAGATCTTCAAAATCAACTGACTTAAGAGGTTTTGTAGCATAACAAGTGGGACCAGCCTATGTTTTTCTCTTGTATGAGGCAACGCTTTGTCCTTTTCAAACATTTCCCTTAGTGTTTGTTCATTGGCGTGCACTTCTTTTTCAGAAACAAAAATATATTAAATGCCAGAGATCTTACCTGCGCAGAACTTGTGGTGACAATATCTAAGAAGGCTTGCTATGGTTGCTTCATATTTAGTTGTCCCACCCAAGCCATCACATGCATTTTCCCCATGCGATGAAGGAAAAAACGCTCCATTCCGCTTGAAGTTGAAAATCCTAGAAATGATGACATACATTGATATAATTCCTTTTGTTCTTATATTGACTTGCTGCACCATCACTGAAATATATAACTTTTTGTACTTTGATGTCACTAATTAGGTGTTTTTGAAAAGTATGGAATGCAACTGTATTGTGTTCTAAATTATCGCTAATTACACACAAGCTTCGGCATTTCACTGTTCCCTCTAACGTGTAATAGTACACAAATGGATGTAGCATAGCCTGCTGATTCACCCAGTGGAAGCTCCGATTCTCATCTTGAACAATAAAACTATAGTTTTCAGGAAAATCTGCAAGCACTATACATTGCATTGTGTTTCATTCTGGGTTTCCTTTATTGCTTTTAAATAGTGTGACTGAGCTTTAGCCGCAAAATTGTGACTTTTCAAAGCAAAAAGTTTTTCAGAAAGGGATTCTGTAAACTCTCGGCAACTGCCGCCATGATACAGTACATACAAAGTACAGTGTTTTCAACCTTACATCTCCGAATGTACCTAACAAAACATCCCCCTTTAATAGTTCACAAACAGTTGTATACATATACACGTATATGTTTCCGGACATGGGTTTCTATTCAAAAGCTTGCCGACTCAGTCTTCTCTACACGTCCTAGAAGTTTGTAGGGGAATTTGTGAGCACCATGAATGTATGTGCGTCAATATATAGTCCCATATAAATATTGACACCGTCGGATGAGACACAAGACAAATTATGACACAGTTACTGATGATATGGGCGCCAGTGGTGTTTCCCAATCACAGAACTCTTGAAACTCAGGGTTCTCAGGGATGCTGTGGGTTCTGTGTATCCGTCTCACCCGAGCGTACTTATGAAACACTTTGATAATAATAAAACTTTGAAAAAGAAACAAGTGGCTACGACACTATCACTACAAATGAAAGAAGATGGTTCGCTGTGATACATGTTTTATTTAACCCGTTCGCACAAATCAAAGTGCCATGAAATTAATGATACACTCAGTCGTGTCTAGCTAACTCCGCTTGGGTGCTCCCCAGCCCGCAATTACTCTAGCGCACGCCTAGATGGATGATCTTACTGCTGTGTATGAAAACACTATCTTCACACGGGAAGAGAGTCAACAGCCATTAAGGTGGACTGACAATTTTTCCCTGAAGATAGGACACTGCGAATTACAAAATGAAATGAAACACTAATAATACATTAACATGTGTGATTACTTGGTATCACTTGCGCAAACTCGCCTGGGCTCGCCCTCCAGCACATGTGTAATGTGGTGATGGCCTATACACATAGCCGGCTAGGACGGAAGTATTGTCACCGTACACAAAATACAAAATTACATAAACCCTCAAAAGATACATGGGCACCAGATGAGTAGTCACAATAAACACACACAGGTGTGAAAACAAGTTTAGATGGTGCAGATGCAGGTCGATAAAGTTCGTAGCGGACCACATGGTGCACGTGAAATTGCAATATTTCTTCGTGGAAACTGCAAATTAAATTCCAACAAAATATTATTCTGGTAGATAGAATTATTCTCTTTACAATTACAGTGGTTACAGGCGTGTAGCATGCCTGATGGCGTAAAAAATGATCAAACACAAAAAGCATCAATCACATGAAAAATTCATTGAACCCTGAATAAAATTAACATAGAACCCTGAAATAAATTATGGCTCACATAGTTTTACACAAATAAACTCTCAAAGCGCAAGGATGACATGGATATGGACTTGGCGGCAATTAGCCACGTGGTTGTACGTGATGTAAAATATTCAAACATGAAAAATACCCTCAAATACATACATAGAACTAAAGCCCTTAAAATTGCATGCAGCAGTAATACAGAAATTACAATGAAATGCCTTTAGCAGAGGCGAATGGCGCCTGATTTTAGTTTCGCGGGTCACACAACCTCTCCGACATATTTCTCTTCCTCATTCTCGATTAAGTTGAAAATGCCACAAGGGCGAAAAAATTAGCTAAGCGGAAGCATAATGCTGGGGAAATGTCTGGCAAAACCTACGTAGGCAAAAGTTAACCAGTATAATAAAAGTGTCATTGAAATCTACACTAGTGAACAAAAAGTTGTGCATACGTGAGAGTGTCTTATCTCGCCAGTTCTCCTAGACAGGCTGCCCAGAGGCAAGCGTCGCACGGACCTATCATGGCTGCCTACGGGGTTCACATAAGCGGAAGTGCTATGCACACAGAGTAAACTTTTATATACTTTGAAAATGAAAGTGGCACAAATAAATTAAATATTGTTTTACATTTTATAATTTTCTTGTGAATTTTCTGTATTAGCTCAGTGTCTCTTTATGACGGAGTTCACGCCGGAATATTAGTGTTCTTACTCTCCATGCAGCAAGCACTTTGAATTTCATAACCAAACATTTTAAAAATATCAACAAACACTTTAAAACAATGTAAGACATATCAAACCCTGAAAATAAAAATACAAGACACATTTAAGCTGCAAAATAATATTCTTTATGTGAAAGTTAAAAAATATTGGCCTCTTTGCACATGTGCATGGGCTCTAGCGCAGCTGGCTGTTAACCGGCGTCAAACGACCCCAAACTCGAAGGCCATGACGGTGCAAACGCAACATTGCTCTGGCGTGCTCTGCCCGGCTGGGTGCCTGTTGATGGCAGAGAAAAAATTTCTTCCGTACTCTTGGCGTATCGCACCACACCACTTAAGAACGTGTTCAGTCCACCTGAATTACTCATGAATAGGAGTTTAAGAACCACACTTCCATTGCTGCCATCCAAATTGTCCCAACAAGTTGAGCATAAGAGTGTGCAGCAAAGTAAAATATCAAAACTTCTCTACAGGCACACAGGTACAACAAGCAACATAGAGTCAGACAACTAGCAGATTTAAAAGTGGGAGAGGTAGTTTGGATTAGCGATCTGAGGGAGTATGGCATGATTGAACAGACAGGTCCAGAGCTCAGGTCCTATACAGTGCACATGAGGTAATTACAGGAGCATCAGATGGTTTTTAGTACGGCCCCATACAAGGATGGCAAGGTGGGGGTTAATACGGGGTTGTGTAACCCCGAGGTTAACAAGAAGGATATCTCCTGCTTCCCCCGGCGGTGCGACATACTCACCTCAACCACCCTCATATTCTCTCAAGACCTCGCTGGCTACATCAGGTGCACTGGAAAAGTTGGAAATATTTAAGTAGTCTGCGTGTTCTCAGAGACTAATGCACTGCATTAGAACGAAAGGACCAATAAACACACTGCATATTCTGTTATATTATTGGGGAACACAGATTACCGTCTCATTATTGTATAGCATTTTTACCATGATTTCCACTTTTCGTAAACTGTCACAACTGAACCATCTACATCATTAAGAACTTGTATTAATAATTACTTTTTTGCCTATAGAAACTGTTGTTTTATGACACGCCTTTATTAAAATGTTTGTATGAATGCTTACATACATTTTCAGAAGATATAAAGATGACCACACTAGGTAAATGAAAATACCACTTCTCAGGTTTAATTAAAAATACCGCTTTCTGCCATTTAGAAACAACAAAACATTTCCTGTCCCTAGCCACACCTCATGATGGAGTGGAAATATGCAAGATAAACCATTCTTCCTGAATCTCTGTGTAAGATATCTAATTATCCACTGTTTTTTGCAATAAACTGCATGAAATATCTGCACGCAGCAGGTACAATAACTAACTTTCTTCCATACGGAATGTTAAGTCTGAATAATTACATATTGCTACCACTTTCACTGTACACTAGAACAAAACTATCAGTATGCCGGATATTGCGGTTGGCAGTGAATGCAGCCTGCCATCAGCGTTCCTCCATAATTTGACCCCGTGGAGGCCTGTGATTTACAAAGAGAGGATGCAAGTGTGAGTGCTTCAGGAGTTGTGAATCAGCTACACAAGTGAGTACAATAGTGATTCACAGTTACTCAGTTCGGTGGCGTGTTGGCGTGGAAACTGTAATGCTCGCACATAGTCTGTGCTCAGCCAAGGTGAATGCATAAGACCTGACCTAACCTAACTTGAACTTGACAAAACCTGAATCACAGGGAGGTAGGTGTGCTGACAATTAGCAACGACTCACAACATTACATGAACAATAATTTTAATCATTATACACTACTGTACATGACTACACATATATACATAACAAGATGCGCTGGACAATTTTCTGAATTATGAGAATTCATCACCCATTTCAAACTTTACATTATTCCCTGAATACATTTCTGAGGCCTGATTTAAACTGTACTGGATGTGGTGTTCTGGTTTACGGCAAAGACCTTCGGACATACCCACCTCATGTGATTTACATACCATATAGTAAAGTTTGGTTACATTAACTTAGGTATCCTTGCTTTTACTATGGCTAAACAACCCCCTTTAACAGCTTCATACGTTTTTACCATTTCCATAAGATGAAAGAAATTACAAGTGAAGTAGATAAAACAATAATAAGCATGAAAATAGGTGCAGATAGGCCTACCCCTTAAGTTCACCATTCTGGAGAAACTTGAGGATATATTTCATTTTGTTTGTCTTGTGCCTTCCCACTTATTCTACTAGTTTTACCCCACTATTTCTCTGATCTTCATATTTCTCCTCAGTATCGTGATTCATAATATTTAGTCTACTGTAACGTAATGCCACTATGCAATTATGACTCAGCATGGCTAGTACGCTACTTGTCGACCCATGCTATTTTGTAGATTTTTTTTTTTTTTTTGGAAAAGCTACAATTCTTAACAATTACCTCAATTCTTAATATTTACTATAAAATCTTTTATCCAACTACAAACCAAAGATTAACTAGAAATATCCTTTTAGGCAGTGTCCCAATTCGCCGAGAGAGTACTCTCGCTCACTCTTGACGTTACAGAGTCCACTCTGCTGAACCCAACTCCGAGGAGAGAGCGCGAAAGGGAGAGTGAATGACAATGTACACTTGCTGCTCACTCTCGCACCCTTTATGGCAGCCATGTTGTTTTCAAGTTTAACCTCAAATATTCAGTCATATATTTTGTTGTTTCTAAAGCAGTGTTAGAAATATTTTATTGACTTAACTTAATCATTGTGATTGTGAAATATGTAATGACACTATTACGTCTGAAACGGATGTTATGTTCTAGTTTCATTTACGTTAATTGTGTGCATATAATTAAATACTGTGATTTGCACGTATTACAATTATATTTTTAATCATGCAAAAATTTAACAAATTAAAATAAGTTACTATTTCATAAAACACTGTATATATCTTTGAGAAAGTGAAAGGCCAGCAATATTTTATTTTCAACTATTTATTAAGATTTCTGTCAGACGCAGAAGGCTTACAGAGGGCACAAGTCTCAATTCGCTTGTGAACTAGTATACATACATACATACACTCGCAATTAGGCTACCGCCCAGTGGCGAGCTCTCTCACCTCTCCTACACCCAACCAACTCCTTTTCCACTCCCTTCCTGAACTTACCAACCCCTCTCACAGATACCAATTCCTCCCTCAACACATTCCACTCCCTCACAGACCTCACAAGTATGGACTGCCTACCCTGCTCCGTTCTCCTCCACACCCTCTGAAGCTTCTCACTGTCGTTTCCTCTTCCTCTAAACACCCCCTTACTTAGCTTGCAGTGTAGCCCTCCCCATCCTCCCTCTTAATTCACCATCCTGTATATCTTGACTAACCGTTCAACTTTCCTCCTGTCCTTCAATGAGCTCCACCCCATCACTGATGGCCTATAGTTCCCTTCTTCCTCATCATCCTACACCTTTTCCAGTTCTCGCACCTCCACCTCCACCTACGGGTCCCATACTGCTGCAGCATATTCTAACATTGGCCGTACCATTGTGCCATACGCCTTCTCCTTCACCTCACAGCTGACTCCCCTCATCACCCTTCCCAGCATACCCAGAGCCCTTCTTCCCTTTGCTACCACCCTCTCTACCTGTTTTTTCCACCTGAGGTCTCCCTGCAGTACAATCCCTAGATACTTATATTCTGCTGCTTCTTCTATCTCTTGTCTCTCCCACCTGTACATGTCCCTGCTTATCATCTTCTTCCTTGTGAACCTCACTACCTTAGTTTTTCTTACATTTATCTTCATTTTATTTTTTCTGGTCCACAACCATATCTTATCAATGTCCGCCTGCAAATTTCCCCCTCCCCCACTCACTTCAGCATATACAACACAATCATCTGCAAACAATCTGATTTTTCCTCTAATCCCCAAACCCATGTCATTTACCATTATGGTAAATAACAAAGAACCCAGCACGCTTCCCTGTGGTACCCCTGACGTAACCTCCTCTTCCTCCGATATTGCCTCTCTCACTTTCACCCTCTGCCTACACCCCCTGAGGAAGTTCCCTATCCATTCCACTACCCTCCTGTCTGGTATCAGCGCCTCCACTTTCCTCATCAATGTCCCCTGGGCACCTTATCAAATGCCTTCTCAAAATCTATGAAGCAGGCATTCACCTGCTTCCCCTCATCAACTACCTGCACCAGATCCTCTAATAACCCAGCCAATTGAATCTCACATGAGTAACCCCTCCTGAAACCATGCTGGGACTCCTCCAACCAATTTCTATTGTTCATAACCCTAAACACATACTGCACCACCAGCCTCTCCATTACTTTTCCTGTACTTGATGTGAGACTCACCGGTCTGTAGCTGCCAGGCCTCCCCCTATCCTCTCCCTGCTTGTGTATATGTACCACCATAGCATCCTTCCAATCTTGTGGTGACTTACCCCCTCCCAAGGACTTTTTAAACAGCACCTCTAAATATTTCGCCAACTCCTTGCCACCAAACTTTAGTGCTGCGTTTCCTATCCCATCTGGTCCCCCTGCCTTACTGCTCTTCAAACCTCTAATTACCTTTTCTATCCCACACTCTCTCATCATAAACTCACTATACACCCCCCGAACCCTGTTTGTCCCCCTATTCCAACCCTCCTTTGCCTCAAACATTGACAAGTGCTGTCCTTGCAGCATCCCCGATTTTCATTGGTCATTTGTCGCATGCCTACCATCCCTTCCTGTTAGCAGAGGGATCCCTTCCTCTCCTCCCCTTAACCTCCTAACATACCTAAACAATTTCCCCCATTCCTTGCCTTTTCCTTCCACCATGTTCCCCTGAAATACATTCTTTGCCTGTTTGATCTTCCTTTCAAGCTTCCTACCCATTTGTTTAATCAATTCTTTAGATCTTATCATCCCTTCATTTCTCCACTTGGCATGTAATCTTCTGCACTTCCTCTTCATTTTCAAAATCTCCTGTCCATAATATGGGGGATCTCCCCCAGTCCGTAACCTTTTCATTGGCACAAATTTCTCCAACATAACCTCCATTAATCCTCTAAACTCCCTCTCCACAACCCCTCTACACCCTCCTCCATAGACCATTTTTTAAACCTGTCTCTCAGGAATATTTCTGCCCCCTTCTTGTCTCCTCTCCCATACTGCCACACCAACTTTTCTGCCATTTGCACTTCCCTCATCCTGCCAATCCCAATTTCCACAACCGGAATATGACGGTCGCTTATACCATCCAATACTATTGCACCAACTACAGCATTCCTAGGTCTGACCAACACCACATCCAGCACTGACCCATAACCCTCCTCATTCCATCTCGTAGGTGTTTCTACTACCTGGACTAATCCTCTGTTGACTAACTGTGCTGCCATTCTCTGCAGCATGCTACCCATTCCTTCTGCGCCCTCTACCCATTTCACCCCTGGCATATTCAAATCCCCTGCTACAACAACCCACTGCCTGTCCTTTAGTCTATCGACCCTCTCCTGGATCATCTCAATTGCCTGCCATCCCTGTCCTGGTGGTCTATACGCTGCCAGCAAAGTAATACTCCTATTACTACAACCACTTAATTTAATTTCCATTACCTCGACATCCTCACTAACCCATTCTACCGCCCCTTTTAGCCCTTTCCTTACACACACCATTGATCCTCATCTCCCATCCCTGTCTCTTCTGAAGATGGTGAACTCATCCTGCCTACACTCTATATCCAGTACTTCCTCAGTCAACCAAGTCTCCACAGCTACCACTATATCCACCCCATATCCTTCAACCTTTCCCCAGAAGCCCTCTAGCTTGTTGTACACACTCCTACAGTTCACCAACATTATCTTTATACTAGCACTCTGCTTTACTATCCTGCATTGCTTACGTCCTATCTCCACCCCTGCGGCCTCATCAATGCTATCCTCTCCATTTCTCTCCCCTCCGTTTCCTTGCTTCTGATTGATTGCTATTTCAACAAATGCTGCTCTGCCCTGATCCTCTCCATGCAGCCAGCTACTTCCCTACCAAGCAGGTCACCTAGAATCCTCTTTCCCTGTTCGGTCAAGTGAACCTGGTCCCAGCCTACCCATTTCCTACTATGTATAAATGTAACCCCCAAATCCCTACATACCCTCTCATATACCTAACTCGCAGCCACTGCCTTCCAATTGGATACTCCTTTCCTAACCAGCAGGCCACTGACTACTGGCCTAGCTCCAGGAAACTTCTCCCGCACTTTCCTCAGCAATCCCCTGAGGTCCCGCTCTACCTCCTGCCCCACCTCGCTATGAGCCAGGTCGTTTCCCCCTACATGAATGAGAACGACCTTTGCCACCCTGCTACCTTTCATCAAAATCCCTGGTATTTGCCCCCACCAAAAGCTGCTTTATATGTCATTCCCTTCCTGATATTCCTCAGCTCCACCCCCTTTACAATAGAGCTGCCTAGAAAAACTACCTCTGGCTCCTTTCCTACAACCTGTTCCTGCCTTGTGGTTCTTCCACCCACCTGCCTACCCTTGTCTACTTTGTCTCTTACCTGATCCCGGTCTCCGGCCTCCTGCAGCGCCCTTGTAAAAATAAAAATAAAATAGTTTTTTATGGAAACAAACACTTGCTATAGGACGGCCGCCCGGTGGGAAGTTCATCCACTCTGACACGTTCTTTACAGCCCTTCGTGGACTTCCTAGTCCCTATTACAACTTTCACTACCTACTCCCGCAATATTTCCACTCGCTCACAAGAATGCACGTTGCCTTTATGAAAACTTATGTACGGATATAGAAAGTAATACACAAACATACCTATTTTTATATCTGACCATTTTTAAAATATACTTGCTGACGACACCTGATCACAGCTGAGCTGATGCTGTATTCCATATAACCAAAATCAACGAAAAAAAAAAAAATGCGCCATTTGAATCGCCAAATCTCGAATTCAAATTCAATTGTTAGGTAAGAAATATAATTCGATATTTAGTAACTATCGAGATAACTCGAACAGTAGGAACAGATCCAAAAACCTATTCAAATATATTTGTCTTTTGCTCATACTATCTATATTGACTTCGGTACTAATTCTAAAAGACAAAACAACTTTTTAGTTTTAGTTTATAGCATCTAATAGATATACTAAAAGTACATTAATGTGCAGGTACAGATATACAAGGAAAGTTAAGAAGTTCAATATTCCTGATCAATACACTGAAAAAAGGAAATAGAACATAGAATTAAAACTCTACTTCTATAACGGGTTCTTCACATCTTCTAACATGAAAAGTCTTGTCTAAAAACACTACAGCCTGTAAAAACAAGAGCTTCGAAAAGACAATGGCGTACAATTTTTATACTGTTCAAATATGACGTGTTCGCGTCCCTAACAATGGTTCATATAACAGCCCGTCTACTTCGAACAGTACATCTACCATAGGGACTCTAATGGTGTGTAGTGTACTTGTGCATAGTGCGATGGAATGTAGAGTGTGCAAGTTTTGGGGCAAAAAATGTAACTTGGCAAAAGGGCCTAAATGCATGTGTAGGACGTACCCTAAAGTAAAGGGAACTCAGAAAGACACCAATGTAAATTTTCAATGCTTCAACAAATGCTTAAGTGTTAGTTAAAGTAATTCAGAGTTTTCCACATCACGTGCTTTCATGTATGTCACATGCCACATGTATATTTTTAAGCATAGTAGTAATTGCACCAAAAATAGTTACGACGTGGCGCACTTAGCCCATCAGGTGAGGGACTGGTGCCACAGCGGAGCAAGTCAGTAATGCCTCGGACTCGTGAGGGTATGGCTGCATTTATATCCATGCTCAGGTGGCTACAACTTTTGCGCACCAGCCATGTAAATTCAATAGAAAAATGTAACTACCAGAACCTTTTTGTGTTTTCTGCCGCCGGAGACACCTACCCTTTTCTTGTGTAGCTTGCATCATCCATGGGGACCTAATTATTTCACACGTAATTCATTGTGGCATTCGCATCGTTTTTCTGTATCACCATGCTGGCCGATACTGTGTCATATGCTTTCCAGCTGAAAAGGTACGTAATTTCAAATAATGAAATATACAACAGAATGGAATTTCTTGTGTTATTTACGTATGTGACCTAAGCCTTCTCAAGGTGTGGGTCCTTACAATCCCCACTCCAAAGTCATGTGTCTTTGTAATCAAGTTTTTAATTAATGTCTTTGTACTGTGTGTGTTGGCGTTATGCCGTCAGATGACACTGGGTTGAAACCTGGCCAGTGGATGGTGATCCAGTGGTCAGAATAAAAATTAGGAAATTGAGGAGTGATTTTGTCTGGGTGAGATGATTGGAATTAGGTTGCATTACCCGGGGCGCCAGGCACTAACCAGACCAAGTGCCGTTGAAGTGGTAGAGCAGACTCTTAATTCACTCTGCATCGTGTGGCCAACAAACATTGGCAGCTATCCTTCCTCTGTGCTGCATCACTCCTTGTGCAGATTGTAGAAAAATGGTACATGTGCTATGTGGTGAATCATTCAGGCTATCCATATGCCTATACTACTTTACACAGTCCTATAAACACTTGCAAATAAAGATTGGTAGGAAAATTCCAACACATGTGTGATTTGGCTTGAAATTATAAGGGCCCGTACCCTGACATGCCTTGCGGCTTACCTCAATAAAGAACACTTGTTTAAACATAGTGACGTTTATTAGGCGATTTGCTACAGTTCCACTCTGGAAAACACTTTACATCGCAAAAGCTGGACATGTACCTGTCGGCAGCAGTGATGCTGTTAAAATGGTGCGAAGGCCCGGGCGTAACTTTGAGTGCGAAATAAAGCTTCCCCAGATGATGAAAACCTGGGGAAGGTGAGAGCCTGTGTTCCGGGCGGCGTGCGAAAAAAGTTATGGTTACGTTAAAAGTCTATTGCGATGAAAATGTATGGTGCTATATGTGAATGCCACTCAGGCGCGGAACCAACGGTACACGCGACCTGCCTCTCGAGGTCCTATGTGTTTGCTGAAGTTCCAACATGGTGCGCCCGCCGAGGCTGCATCGAAGTGCGCCATGTTGAACTACTTTCTTCACATGGCCCTCTGCAAACAAACTCTTACTCTTGCTACAATTGCTATAACATACTTAAAAACTCCCTGCATAAAAACAACAATTATATACTATAAAACGAACAAAATTAAGTGGGGATGATGACATATGGTGATAATACACTATAAAAACATTGCAATTACACTGATAAAGGAACTGTGGGCATTAAAATGAAATTTGTGGGTGTCCCTTCACTTACCCATGACTTCACATCACCACCCTTACCCTGTTACTTGTCATTAAGGAAATTAATGTACGTAGGTACTAATTCCTGAGATTCCTGCATCGGTGCGCATGTGGCCACAGGGCCACCATTCTGGCTTTGCTTTGCGTTGCACCACCTGTAACACACTGCACTGCACTGACCTGCATCGTGACGGTCACAGATGTGCTACCACGTGTGATAGAGTGCAGCTCTCAGCTGCAGCTACTGTGGGCAGCAGGCAAATGGTCTAAGACTGGAAAGCTCGACTCATGTCAGTGTTCTACACAAATATGCAAAGTGTGAGTGGCATGTGATCAGCTGTAATAGGCCACCATTTAAGAAACTGTATAAATTCAGAGCATCTGTAATATTCACTGACAGGATTAACCAACTTCAAAAATGGAGAATTATGTCCGGGTGAATCAGCCTGCAGCACCTTGATGCAATGTAGCAGGTCTGAATGGGGTTAGATTAGATTTTCGAGGAGGTGAGGTGTGAGGTATTGGAAATGTTAGGTTTTTCTCGACTAGGTGCTGCACATTACTCAAGGGCTGCGTCAATGATGATGATGCTAAAGCATGATGACTCCTGGATGTTCTCGGGGTGTGGTGGGTCGATCACCTGGGCCTAATACTCTGTCGTTGGTGACCTCTGGACCTATGCTGTTGTAGTAATGATAATATTGTTGATTACAGTTCGTTAAATGGTAGCCTTTCGACTGATTACACGCCCTTGTGATGAAGACAATTTTGGCGGCAAAATTGTTTACCTTTTTACTTGTGTAGCACTGTAAACTATTCTGTCTGACTTCACACCCATACATTGAAGTGTGCTGTGTATGCCCTCCCAATAGTCTGTTTGCCCGCCGCAACAATTTCCGACAGCGCAGTGTGTATGCACACTCTACGTCGCTCGACGGCACAGGGGTAAGTGTAGCGTGCCAGGGACGCAATGCAAGTACTGTGCAAATGAGTGTGATGTAACCTCAGAGTTGCTGCGATAGCGACCATGTGCACCACAGGCATATGAATATGCAATGAGACCCCATGTTTAAATGTCCCATTTAATAAGGGCATCAAAAGGCAAGAGGTGTCGTGCAAGGACACACGTGTACAAGAGACACCTATCCAAATGCCTTTATGCTGCAATAATCAATCACAAGTGCATACGTTTGTTTTTCTGTTATGTTAATTCCCATGTTCATTCCTATCCCCATCTCATTCCATTTTTCAGTGCATATGTTTTTTTTATAATAAAGGCCAGTATGCAGCATCCTGCCAAGTTTGTTATAGACCGTCTTGCGAGGGATGCCAATCATTATGTCGTTGCTCTCATTTCGCTCACTCGGGTAGCACTTCACTTTTGCAACTATAATTTAAGGTGTAATAGATTTAAATTAACCAGAACCGTTCTCGTATTAGCTGCCCGAGACTTCGCCCCTCGCACCCATCCAGTGTTCACATCGCCTGGGTGGACTTTATTCTACAACTTAATTCATTGTGTGTGACCTAGCATCTTATTTCTGTTTCGCCCATGCTGATGGACTAAGTACAGCAACAAGTGTAGGTGTTCTTCAATGGTGATGTGAAGTAAGGACACCTAATAAAATACATTGTAAAGGAAAATTCCACTTATATTTTTATTCAGGTCACAGCAAGAAATTTATGGCACGGGTCTTCTCCTGCCAATTAAATTGTAACTTATGCAAGAGTATAATGAAGTGCTTTAAGGTTCATATGTTTTCGCAAAGTATGTAACAGTGTCATACGGGTGTGTGGGGAGCCCAAATATTACACCATCCAGTCAGCGAGAAAACATAATAATTAATCAGAGGAGTACTGCAGTCCTGGGAATGATTTCGCCGTGGTCGTCGGCCACACTGCTCTGAGGAGAACGAGTTAGCTCTGTCGAACATAATAACATTATTTGGTAAATAATGTTTGGAGCCCTGGGTAACCACTCCAAAACCTCAACTTTCCAAAGTTAATATTCACCTCAAACCTAACCGCAACTCTCATCTGACCACCTGACACAAGTAAAAATGGCTGCCGAATGTGTGGCAAATTCTAATACCTTTCAGATATGTGACTCCCATCAAAAATATTGCCCAACTTTGTGGGCTAATCCTTCCCACAACCGATCTGCAATTTTTCCTGAGCAAATTCTATCGCCGAAATATATTCCAAAATATTTCAGTAAATTTTCCTGTGTATATCCTGCAAATACCTGCACTGAGGGAGTCACGTGGTCAATCAGTTGACCCGCAGAATCAGTGGCAGCGCCAAAATGCCTACCAGATGCCCAGATGCCGCCAGGAAGGACACACGTGGCCACTGAGAAAAAGTGCACAAGAATAACTAAGCACCGCCAATGTTCAGCACTATGGAGCATGGGCAGGAAAGTGGCCATTTTGTGAGTGGCATGACATCAGCCACCACCACCCCATAACAACAGTGGGACAAATGACCAGGGCGAGTCGCTGTGTGCCAACCCCCTCCACCATGTCACATCGAGGAGGAGCTAAGAGAAACGAAAGGAAGGATGAGAAATGAAGAGCGGGCAGTTCTTCCCTCTTCTCCTATACTCTCCGCACACCGGCGACTAGCTGACAACCCGCGCTGCACATCAGCTGAGCATTCGCTGGTCCTTGACCCCTGTGCTGCATCGAGCAGGGACAGTCACGATGCGTCATCTCACGCTTAACTCCTGCATCGCACTACTGTGAGCACGTGGTGTTGTTGACAAACACCCATGGATGGCCGAACACAACACGGTGCAGCGGCATGTTGTGTTAACAGTGTCTACACCAAACGTCTGCAGATGTGGTATACTAATACGAGATGGGCACATGCTTTTGCAAGTGGAACAAGAGGACCTCCCAGACAAACAACTGCATCACGAGCAAATGTGGAAATGTGACAGAGGAAAAAGTGGAAACAAACTATTCGGAAAATAAAACTTCCATAAATTATCAATATTTTTACCAAATGCATGTGGAAAGCTATTATGTGCAGTATCATGAACAGCACCAATCATTTGCAGACAGATCCAAACACAATCTTATCAGGAGTGCTTAAACAATGCTTAAGGAACCACAGCAACTGTATTACAATTTATTTGCGATGACTGTAGCGAATGTTTGAGACCACAAATGACCCAGAAAATTTTTGATGACTTACTAACCGAATTACAGCCCTGTTTCATTGTGTACAAACAAGAGGAAAGACAAGGGAAAGTGAACCACCAAGATCAACTGGGCAGTGATTGTGCTGCAATGGTAACGGAACAATTCACAGCAGTGAGTGAGGGAGTAAACACACAGGGAGTGCAGCAAGCGGAAACATACTGTCAGGCCGGAGATGATGCCAGCAGCAAAAGGTCACCTGCTAATGGCCCACCCATAACTGCTGACAGCCAGCCAGTGCCGAATGAACCGTTTTTCCCAACCATTGCCAACCCCTCCACTATTACCTCTACCATTCCAGCCAATGACACCATACCTGCCACAATTTTCTGCCTACCATCCTACGCAATTGTTTCTGCAAGCAATACCAATGATTTTTCCTACACCTTTCCTGTCACCAACACCGATAACATCACTTCCCACCAACTGCTACGGTGTAAACACAGACCCTAACTGGCCAGCAGAGAAGGAACAGCATAGGGAAATGAAGCAAATCAGCACTATGAATTTTGACAGTGGCCTAAAGCGGACCCCAACCTGTTTCCAGAATATGCCGACGTTCACTGGGACGGCAACTGAAGACCCTAGCCCCTTTTTGAAGGAGTGCAACTCGTGCTTAAGACATTATGATGTTTGGGAGGACGAGTGTGCCAACTGTATTGGGAACCAGCTGCAAGGAGAAACAGAGAAATTGTGGAGTTCTGTAAACCACTACAGCCTGGGATGAGAAAAGTCTATACACTCATTCCATTGCTGGTATGGCACCGTTTTCATGTCACTCCAGGTCCAAAGCAAACTACTTTAGTACGAGCAGCAACCAGATGAGCAACTGCTTACCTTCATAACTCAGAAAACACACCTCAACAGTCATTGGAGGGGACACGAGTGTAAGTGCCTCCGTTTTATCCTATGCCTTTCCGATGTGCGCAATGTCAGAGGACCTTGTGGTCAAACCTGGTGTGCTAGATGGCCCCAAGAGGGTTCAAAACGTGGGGAATAATATTCCCGAAGCAAGTGTAAAGTGGCGAGCGGCTCCCTAGCAGCATTAATTAATGAGACGCAATACAGCAAGTTTTGCCAGGTATTGCACCATAGTTTATAAGGGAAACTTTTGGTTTTTCCATATAAGGTATAGAAAAACCCACAGACGACGGGGCAAAGCCATGACCACAATAGTGAAATACATGTGACATCACAGGAAGTTAAATACTAACTCTTAATCCCGTTATTCGCAGTATTGAACTATTACATCATACACATGTTAGTTTTAAGAGGGCAAATTTATTCATCCATCGATAATCAGCCGTGTAAGGCATCATTTCATTTAATATCACCATTCAAATACGGTGATATACTCATGACGTCACATTCTCAGCCATACCAGGGGCTTCGACGATCATAGCTATGTCACCAACTTGCTAATAGTCAGTAATAATATTTGGACCTTATTCATAGTAGTTTTTAGTACTTACTAAGGAAAGATCATCCTCCGAACAAAATTTTTTGTATTAAGAGAGCCTAGTCCGAGGATCTTCTTGTTTTAGTACGGCCTAACTTTAAGTCTGGACTCAGGGTAAATTTAACGAAGTATTAAGCTCAAAAAAAAACATGGCGAACATAAATTTCGATAGTTTCGTTAATATTACGTATAATATGTTATGCTAAACATGTTCTCATAGTTCGGTGATATAGTCGAGGTGGCAAAATAAATAAAAAAGTGACATAATGTACATATCCTTTTTATTCACTGAGGTCCCAACATGACACATACATTTAGGCCACCACAATAGCTTGGCGAGCTCTAATGTCGTATGTTGTATGTTAAGTACTCGGTCGTGTAAAAGACGAATCGGGGTGTGGGGTAGCAAACTTGCCAGGTTAAAGGACTGAAAATGTTCCGATAAGTTAATAAAAAGCTATTGCAAGTTACATGATTAGTACACGTATTTTACAAAAAATGTTTATGATAAATAAAACACTTGGCGATGGTGTGATGTGGATGTGATGACAGGATCTTTATTGTACAATACTTAAAACTAACACAACTGAATCCTAAAATAAAAATACAAAATATAGGGTTAGGATTTCTGTGGGGCGGAGTTACTGAAAAAGACGCCTCGGCCGAGTGTTCAGACCTAACCTCAATCTTCCTGTCTAGTACTGGCTATGCTACTGGATGATACTGGTTATGTCTGAAAATATTCGAATATTTATTTACACTGTAGGCCAAACATTTTATGTTCCAAATAAATGTTCTGATATTTTCTGCGGGTTTGCGCTATAATCAAAATGTGTGGGTACTACACACATAACAAGTTACGTTTCTGTGCGCTGAGTGAAATACATACACAAGCATTGAAAAATCCTCCTTTGCCTTGCATATATGCTGACTATGCTAATGCCTTATTATTAACATGAACACAGTAACTTTATACTATAAATTAAATAAATACATCACAAACCCGCAAATCATGTGACTCATTATCTGTATTCACGTGACACACTACACACTAACATGTTTCACTTGGCACTTGGCATTAAATAAAATATAATACAATAAAAACACATTGCACTGAATAAGAATATAATATGTAGCAATGAATAAACAATAAACATGTGGTACCGCTTGTAAACATAAATATAACATTCAAATAGACTCTTTGAAAATATTACACCATACACAAATCACGCACTGATAAATTGCACTGATGCACTTAAAACACTTACGAGGAAGGCTTGCTCTGGCTCCTAGCTAATCACACATGGCGATGAAGGGGTCGGTTGTGCTAGTGCGAGTGATGTGTGGATCTGCCTGAGGGTGCGGACACATGACAAATATCAATATTTATAATAACAAATAACAAACATAAAAGGGCCATGAACAATAAGGGATGAAGAATAAATACACATTTACAGCACTCGCCCTGCACTAATGCACACCCATGCGCTCATGCGGAATGCTGGCTTGTCGGCACACAGCTGTTCTCTAGTGGCATGGAGGTGGATCACTTGCAGTATAGCTGGTGAAGTGGGTAATGACCTGGGGTTAGACATTTGGCACACCACATCATTACATCAACACCAACAGTGTTTGACACAGTACGAAATGTAATGGCTTAATCAGTGTTGTATGTAGAATATTATCCATTTCATTTACTTCGAGGGATTTTATGTTTCGGGGGGTGATGGTCAACTACCATTACCACCACCTCATAAACCCCTCCTCAGTCTAATGAGAGTGGACATCAGGGTGGGTCATGTCACACGGCTCGGGGGTGAAGCAACTTTTGCATGCCAACCATTTCACGTCCATAGACTTTAATTTTACTGGAAAATTTCCCTTTTTATACTTAGAGCACCCTCGGGTAAACCAACAGTTTCAGAGTAGACTAATGTCTCTCCCACATAATCTCTACTTTAATTTTTTTTGAGCATCTGGGCAAAACTTTTGTGCAGGACAGCTCAGTCTAGTACAGGGCCTCGTGCTGCAGATCTGCTTAACTTTGTTTGTACCATCTCATTGGATTTCTTTAATATAACTCATATTCTGAATACAAAGTATATGTGTACTTTATTCCCGCTTCACAGGGAGCATAAGGGCGATGGGCTCTCACTGAGATCAACTACCTGTTCCTTTGTCTATGTCTTGTAAATCAGTGTGTATTTTATGTGGTGAAGTGTTTCAATGTATGTTCGTTGGGAAATCATGCAAGGGAGCCACAATACCCCAGTTTGGGAGCATGTATATGTTCCGGCATCTACTTAACTGATGGTGTCAGTCCTTATGCATGACCTCATTAAGACATGAGGTAGAGGAATATCCTGAAACTAGGGTTTAAGAAGAGCTTCAGAACAGTTGAAGTAATCGTGAATTGACTGTATCTTATTTTTATTACAACTCAGACAAATCAAATATACTAACATCATTAATCATCACTTGTTAAAATTAATATTTTAATGGCTTTATACGAAGCCATGAGGATAATAAAAGCTTTAATAGAAAAAATACTCCTAAATATTGCCGTGAATAGACAGTTATTTTATTACTGGCATTTGCACATGTCACCTTATTCCCTAATTGGAACATTATACATAAATAGCAAGATTATACTTTAATTATTTTCTTAATTTTAAGAGTACCAGTATCTCCATCGGATGAGACTGGGTTCATAACTCATTTAACTCTCATCTACATAATTTAAGAAATACAAACTATTTTATGTTGTAGTCAAAAGTTCTAATTTACAATCTGTTTGAAAACTGAGACCATTCTTTTATCTATGACTAAAACAAAATAATATATAAAAAAAACTTGTTTAAACAATGGTAACTTAAAATGTGATATGCCACTCTTATTTATTTATGTTATTTTCCAAGGTATGTAGCATAATATTATAATTTATTTTACTTGCAATATGTTTGTGTTCACAAAATGAAAAAAATATTGCTTGTGTTATCTGTGTTGTTGTACAAATAGGAGTTAGGCTCCTGCTGTACACATGGGGCGAAGAAAGTACTGAGATTGCATGGAGGCCTGTTAAAGGCTGAGATACAATTTCAGGGGCAATGAGTTCAGGGAAAGAAATTTTGGAATACGTTGACATTACCCGACTAGGCGCCAGACGTCTCCGAGTGGTTACACCGATGATGTTAATGAGGCTGGATAGACTGTTGCTTTCGGAGCGCTGTAGAACGTTCCCACAAATGTAGATTTTCATTCATTGATGCATGATGCTCTGGTACTTACGTACTGAATATTTACTTAATATGTTTTAAAATGGTAGGCATATTACAGGTTGGCCTACACACCTTAAATTATATTATTGAGACCTTACACTCACACTTGCACTGATCATAAGTAAGATTAACTTAGAGGGTTGTGAGAGGCCAGTGTGCTGAAATGCCTTAAAGTGTTACACTGAAATAATGCATGCTGTTACAAACAAACGTATATTTTCCATTGTAAGTTACATTACCTGTTCTCTATAGAAGGATCTTTACATGTGGTGTCGGGTTTGGAACGCCATCAAGGCTACCCAGGCATGAGAAGGCCCGAAGCCAACAAATGAATTATAGGTGGAAATGAATCTTCTCCAGGCGACACAGCCATTCCTCACCAAGTCTCAAATGCTGCTGACTCATTCCATGTGGCCCACGAACCTACCTTGGCAGGTTTGCGCAGCACATGGGAAATAATTCCTACACACTTTGCATGAAAAACTCTTAAAATCAATTACACTTGCAAAACAATGGTACCATAAATTGATTTGAATAAAGAACAAACACAACATGACCCTTATACAACTTGCGAGAATGAGATGTGGATGAAATACGTAAATGATAAAACACTATACTTGCAAACAAACATGAAAACAACAAAATAGCACTTAACAATAATCAGTAGTTTCCTTAATACGGTATCAAACAGTGTGAGCCATTAAGCCCTTTTTGGGCGCCCTAATTTTGCATTTCACACCACATCGCCCTGGATTGTACTACGTTTCCCCCACATCGCTTACTCTACATCGCCGCACTGTTGCTCTCATGGCACTATGGAGAAAAATACTGTAGAGTGCTGATGTATGCAACGGCAGTGTAAAGGTGCGTGGCTGGACAAACTGTCTGAGTAGATGTCTATTGCAGATTCTAGCACAACTCAATAATTAGGCTAAAATTCAAGCAATTTAGAGCGAAATTCAAGCAAATTTCTCGATTTCCTGTCAAATCTTTCAAAGCGAAATTCAAAATCTATCAAATTTAAGGCCAAAATCAAAATCAATTTTCTACTTGTGATCACTCTTTGAGAGGGGTTCTTTAAAGCCTTATTTACAAGCTAAATCATCATATTTTTAATGAAATTCCAAGAATTTTCGTATTTTTCTTGTGATATTATTTTTGTTTAATTGATTTGGCTTGCAAATTTAGAGTAAATCTAGCCTTTTTGACCATGAATTTGGCCTCATTCTATCCCGAGAAGGACACTGATCAAAGATTGAACAAAGCATGTTTTAAAAAAAAAGAGCACCTGATTGAGAATGCAGATTTGGATCAATTAGCTTGATTTTGGGGGTGAAATTGAAGAGATGAATCATGTTTTCAGAATAAATTGAAACAAGTTGCTTGAAATTGATAAATTTGCTTGAATTTTAGTCCAATTATTGAGTTGCGATAGGATCTGCAATATACATATACTGAATTAATAAAAAGCATTTACATATAAACACAATTGACCCCTTTCAAAAAATGCTCAAATAAAATGGGTACAAATTATTAAGTTGCGCTAGGATCTGCAATATATGTCTACTGAATTTATAAAAAAGTGTTTACATAAAAACACAATTTACCCCTTTCAAATAATGGTCAAATAAAATTTGCACAAATAAAGTTGACACAAACAAAAGTGTTATGCTCGAAAAAATTTATTAAGAAAAAAAAATTATTAAGGGAAAAAAAAACTTCATTCAGATTTAACAAAAAAATTTTCTATTCGATCAAACATCTTAACATTACATCTGAAAAATTGTATTAAAATGTCGAAACAGCTTCTTGTTTCTGCAAAATAGTTTGCATGATCCATTTGGTAAAAAAAAAATTTATGTATGTTCAGTAATCCATACTTTCATATAATCAAATGATAAATTTTGTTGACTAAATGAAATAACATTACAAATTGTATGTGCTTCAACAGCTTTATCACAATCAACAGTAGTTTTTGTATTTGTTTTTTTTTCTTTGGCTACAGTTGTTAATCGCTATAAGCAAGAAATGCTTTATCACAAAAATTATTACCAATATGTAGATTCTAATTTTCTTTTGGAAAAATTTCATTTCTACCATTTTTAACACAAATATTTTTCACGTTACAATGGTCAAACAAACAAGTTTGTACATACTGTTCAGCACGATTTTTTCTACTAGTTTGAAACCCAACAATTACAAAATCAAGCATGTCAAATTGAAAATTATTAAACTGATATTTTATATCAAAGTTAAAAACAGTTGTTCCAGCAGGAACTTCTTTTTCTAAAAATTGCCAATAATCAAGGGTAATAGACATTTTATGGTTTTTAATATTTTTCTTTAATTGCAATGGCTGTGTTAGCTTCGTATTCAACAATAGGCCACATAATTTCTAATTTCTGAATAACAATTTTACCTGGATCAGCATAATCTCTATCTAGCATACCATATACTTTCTTATTTTGAAAGACAAATAAACAGTTGTTATCGGATGAACTACGAATAAAAGTAATTTTATAACCACCTTTCCAATAAATTTCACTGTTATCTCGAATAAAACCAAACAGATATCTCAGTGGATTAATTATTTCATTTGGTTTAGCATTATGAGTAGCTTTTACTTTATAATTATCATCAACACAAGATAATTCTAAATAATTTTGTTCACCGGAGATCTTAACAAAGTATTCATCACTGTCGAAGTTATACCCAGATTATCAATAGCCTCAATAATATGTCCATGTTTTGAGATTTCTACTCTAGAAAACTGAAAAGGAAAATAGTTAGAACAAACATCAATGTTATCTAACTTATCATAGTTTGCCGCATCTCAAACTTTATCTCCCTTTTGTAATCTAAATTGTTCATAAACATAAGCGTCATTTGGAAAAGAAAAGGCATCTTCTATAGGCATATCAAACTCAATTCTATTATTGTAAGCATTTAAATCCCCCTATTTTGATCAGTTGTGGGGAAAGTTTGGCTCTCAAGACTCTCAATACTTTAATAACTCATTTAAAAGAAAAATATATACATACATACATATATATATATATATATGAAAAATCAAAGGGTATTTCTCGAGTTATATTACTCATCGAGAGGTTCACAGATTAAAAAGTATCATGAAGTGGAATATGAAAGAAATATGAAAAAAGAGCTGCCAATGATTGACGAACTACAAAATATTGGCAAAAAAGTAGAAACAGTAAGCTAAGAAAACAAAATTCTAATAAACACACTTGTTCCTGTTGCAGCAAAAAAATTTATGTTATCTGCCAACTCCAGAAGAAACATTATTTAAAAGAGATTCATTCCCGAAATCACCTAATTTCGGTGTTACTCCATTAAAAAATTTGCCACATATAGCAGGCGTTTCTACTAAAAATCTCGGAATAGAAAATGCAAAAAGAATTAATGTTACTAATGAAAAATATGGTTTATGTGGAGTTGGGAAAGATTTTTTCATTGGTGATACAAAAGTAATGTTAAATAAAAATGCACTATTTGTTAAGAATAAAGAATATAATTTTACACCAGGACTTTGTAATTTATTAACAAGAAAATATCAATCAGATCTTGAGGGTAAATACACTACTAATGACCTTAAAGAATATACAAAAATTGTATTATTCACCAATGCTTTATTTCAAAATGTTATATTCCTAATCCGAACAGGGATAATCCAAGTTCAAGCGGTGCTTGGAAATAAAAAAATATAGTCAGTCCCATTTATAACGACTATATATAACGCCAATCAGCGCCAAGCACAGGCGATTTTGAGGATTTAATAAATGATTTTTAATCTGCAGAAGAAATTAAAAAATTGAACAATTCGCCAAAAGAATATATTTGGATGGATGAAATTAGAAAATTAATTGATAGATTGTTAGTTATTCTTGGTGAATCAACTACTGGAAATAAAAATCATTACAATGAAAAAGTTAACATAACGAATATGCTAAACAATAAAAGTTCTGATTTTGTTGTTAGTAACCAGAGAAAAATTTTATATCTAATAATAGTTTTAAATGTAATTCCGCACTCATTTTGGAAATGTGAACACCATGGCAAAGGTGTGATAAATTGGGCTTTAAACAATTAAAATTTCCACAAATTACATTTGCCAGGTTATAATTATTGTAGACCACTTAAAAAATTGAATGAAAGATTGGAAAGAGGTGCAATGGTTTGAATAAACTAAATGAAGCATGCAAATATGACGATGTTGCCTATAGAGACCACAAGGAATTAGAATCTAGGCATATAACTGTTAAAATTGTACAGAAATAACTTAAAGAAATTATGTTAGATAAAAATAATCCAATTGGTAAAAAAAAATTGATCTACTGATGTTGCCTCAACAATATTTGCAAAAAGAAAACGTGATTGGGGCATTAAAATATGTAATTAATCATATTTTTTTACTTATAAATGAAGGTAAAAAGATTAACTTTCGATATACCCATTGATGAATTAAGATATTTGGGTATATATAATATTTTTTACAAAAGATCAACTTGAGAGAAAAAATAAAAAATTAAAAGAAAACAAAGGTTTCGTACTACCTTTATCAATATCAATACTTAAAAAAAAAAATTAAAAAAACTGGAAGTGGTTTACATCACAGAGGACTTTTTATCAATTTTATTTGTAACTTTTGGTGCACTCGATGCTTTAGCTGGAGGAGTTAGTGCACTTAATAATTATGTTGAACAAACTTAAAAACAAAATTTAAAAAAGAATTAGAAGAACAACAGAGACACAATTTAGCAATGGAAAATAAAGATGGAAGAGGTGTAGTTGCTAAAAAAAAAAAAAAAAAAAAAGTCCAAAAAAATTAAATATATACCCATTATATAATGTCGATATTGAAAAATTGGAAAAATATTAAATATAAAAATTTTCATAAATGTTTATGTGATTGATAAATTACCAAAAAGTATGCACTAAAATGAATGTGCCGTTCTTAACTTCGATATCTAAACAAATCATGGAATTCAATGGGCTTGCTATTTTAAAGAAAATAATGATGTTTATTATTTAGATTCATTTGGAGAAAATATTCCTAATAATTTAATTAATTAGTTTAAAAACAGAAATGTTTATTACAATGATGACAGAGTTCAGAATTTTGATTCATTTATTTGTGGACATCTATGCTTAATGGTTTTATATCTTTTTTTTTCGAGGCAATTTAAGTTTAATTATATATTTTAAATGTTATTAAATGGCAGATATATTTGGGAAAACATTAATCAAATCTTTAAATAAAATTATTGACATTAGTGCTTATGCTTTAAAATCATATGTAGTTTCACAATGCAATTCCAGTATTTCTTCTTTACAAAGAAACTAGCCAACGGTTTTAATTATAAAAAATCCTATGTTTCTTTTCTAGTTCATACAATTGTTAATATAGATGAACCTGTAAGTAATAAAGACACGGTCAATAAAAGATATTTCGAAATATATATAGAGTAGATTATGCATTTAAAAAGGATGTAGATTCAAAATATAAAACTGTTGTTTCTGATTATGCTCTAAAAGAAGATACAAATTTACAATTCAGTAATACTATTGCTGATTGTATAAAATGAATAAATAATGCGAAACAGACTTTAAAAAAATATGTGGATTCAAAATATAAAACTAGTGTTTCTGACTATGCAATAAAAGATGATGTCGAATCGAAATACAAATCTAGTGTTTCTGATTTTAAAACACATGTAGAATCAAAATATAATATCATTGTTTCTGCTTTACGAAATCAACTAACTAAACAGACTGTTTCTGTTCAAGATCGTAGAATTAATAATATGGCTGATCCTGTAGACGGAAAAAACACTGTCAATAAAAGATACTTCGATAAAGAAATAGCTGAGAAATTGCAAAATTTAAACCAATTATCAATTTTTAATTACTGTGATACACTTGTTAACACAAAATATGAAATAACTATAGAAGCTGTTGTTGTAGAATTAGATGTTAAATTACAAAATATAAACTAAGCAGTTGTGAGTGATCGCCATACACTTGTTAATTCGAAAGCGGAATAAAAAACTCATATACTTTATTTACATTAAAAGTGGAATAATAATGTTTTTCACATAGACGATGATATTAATTTCTTTTCCTTTTTGAAGGATTTTACTGTTTATAAAATAATTTATGATAATTTATGTGATGATACTCTAACTGTTATTAAGGGAACTACAAAAATAGATTATAGTAAGTATTTTGGTGTTAACAGAGGTGAGTTTATAACTTTTAAAATTAAAATAATTAATTATCTAATTATTTTGTTGATAGAATGTTGACTACAATAGGAATATTAGTGAAATACAAAGATTAAGTGTGTGTGTGTGTGTGTGTGTGTGTGTGTGTGTATATATATATATATATATATATATATATATATATATATATATATATATATATATATATATATATATATATATATATATATATATATATATATATATATATATTTATTTATTTATTTATTTATTTATTTATTTATTTATTTACACACACTAAAAGGAGAATAGTTGGTGTTTGAATTGCAAGAAAGTCACTAAAAATAATTATATAAAAATTTAAAATACAAAAATAGGTGATTATTTCAGAAAAGTATACACTTGATATGTAATTCTAATAAATCAACATTTAAAAAAAAGTGCCCGAAGTAAGAGAAGGAATAACAAATGAATTATATAAACCAGCAAGAAAAAATTTCCAAGAAGAAAAGTAATTTCGTATGGAATTGATGATTTATGGCAAACTGATCTTTTTGAAATGGATACTGATAATTTAAAGGTATATCACATATCACATATCAACAATGGTTAGAAATGTATTATGTCAATTATTCATGGGTTTTTTTTTTTTAATTTGCATATGCAATACCGATTAAACATAAAACAGCCACAAATGTAGTAATTGATTTTGAATCTATATTAGTTAAAATATAACCAAATAATTTAAAAAGTGACAATGGCTTAGAATTCTATAGTAAAATATTTAGTGAACTTATTGCAAAAATATAACATAAATCACTATTCTACATTCAGTGACTTAAAAGCCAGTTGTGTGAAAAGATTTAATAGTACAAGGAAGAATAAAAGAGGAATAAATTTGCTTTGAAAGGCAACTACAAGTGGGTAAATATATTAGATGATTTAGTTAACGAATATAACAACACAAAGCATAGTACCATTGGCATCAAACCAATTGAAGTTAATAAAAAAATGAAAAAATTTAAAACAACAAGATTTTGTATACATGATTACTAAACCAAAATACAGAGTTGGAGATGTTGTCTGGGTGAGCAAGCGTAAAACGATATTTTGAAAACGGTTATACAGCTAATGATAACAGAATTATTTACCATTTTTGAAGTTTTCAATTTTGATGTGCCAACTTACAAACTGAAATATGTCAATGGTGAAGCAATAAAGAGTAGCTTTCATGAATACGAAATTATGAAAACAAAGTATTCTGATGAATATTTGGTCGAAAAAGTCCTAAAATGAAAAGACGATAAATTTTCTGTACAGTGGTTGGATTTTGATAATTCTTATAATTCTTGGATTAATAAAAAAATTGTTTTGTAAATTTAAATTTTTACTTAAGGTTGTCTGGTAGACACCATTTATATTTTATTTAAATACACAACAATACGATTAACAACATCGTCTATATCAAAATCAATTTCATCAGGATTAAATCTTAAAAATTTGCAATTCAATTGGGTCTCTATTATATTTTTGTCTTTCTATTTCATAACTAAGATTTCTATCTTTGTGGTTAAATTCGTCACACTCAATAGCTAATTTTATATCTGGAAAATATAAATTTATTGTATAATTGTATATAGTGTATTGTTGTTTATGATTTTAATGTCAAAACATTTAATAATGTTGGAGATAGATCTTGTTTCTTGTTTTCTTCAAAAACATTTATGTTTAAATTAAGTTTCTTCGAAATTAGTTTTACCAATGATTTATTAGCTATTATAGATTTCTTTGTCAATAGTTGTCTTGACACTTTTTCAGTGATGTAAATTGTAGCATCATTATTATATTTCTTAATGTTTTCAAGAAATATTTTATCTTCAATACCAGTATCTTCACTTTTCTTTATGTTTTTATAAGTATTTTTATGGTTTGCACAAACATGGTCTATAATGGCTTTTGTTGTGTTTCTATGTTGTAAAATGTCAGCAACATCTTTTCCCCTAAACCAAGGCTCATTGTTAAAATTTAGCACAACAGCGATCTTTTTATTGTTGAAAATTAAATTATTGAAATAAAATAATGTAGTATTTCCATTGTTATCTTCTACTTGTAGGTTCTCTAGTTATTTGGCTAGTGATTCGGCCATTTTTAAAGTAGGAAATATGTTTTTTTACGTATACTATTTTATAAAGAAAATCAAAAAATAAAGAAAATTAAATTGAAAATTTAGACCAAATTCATTGATAAATATAGCATTGCTTCTTACTCAATTTGGCGAGGGTTATTTATATCACTAATCAATTGTTGTTGAGTATAATTATTTTCAACATATGAAATTATTAGTTACTATAATACTCAATGTCTGCAGAAGATTTTGAAAAAAAAAAAAAAATGCTTGAAAGTGAGAAATATGGTTGAATTTAAATTAAATTATTGAGTTGGGCTAGGATCTGCAATAGACATCTATTAACCTGGAGGTGAGAGACCCAAGAACATGTCAGTATGTAGGGTGTATGCATTTCAGTTAAATGTCACAATTTCCTACATGGCCTTCATGTGCCTGATGGCTTAGTGGCTGGGAAATTCTTCGGTGGTATCAGCCAGCTCAGACAGTTACACACCCAATAGTTTCCTTCTGCGAACACGAGTCACTTGTCCCGGACAGTAGTTGGCAGACCAACAGGGTGTGTTCCTACATTTCCACCAGCTGCAGAGTCGATAGGGGCATTACTCATAATCACATCTTAATCCCTGTATAATCTGGAGTTCATCTTCTTCAGAGTTGGTCTGAGGTTAGTCCGCACGAACGATGGACTAACTGTATTGTATTAATATTCTTCAACTAGAGTAGGACTAAGTTTAGTCGAGGGATAATCGAAGAACACTGATTCCAGGTTGTCGCCATTGTGGGAGGGGGCAGGCTGTTCGTACTCGCCCATATGTCCCCACCGGAGTGAGAATGGAGAAGTGCTACATTTTGTGCCTAGCGCCACCAGCCATAACCCAGTATAGATTGGTAGTGTATGATCTCAAGGATTCTAAGATCCACTGTTTGAGTTCTCATTTGGCGAAGTAAGCAGGACAGTGACACAAGCAGGTTCCAGGGCTGTGATGAAAGTCCACACCTTACTTTGTGTATTAGATTAAGGAGGTTGAGTGACAATTTGACCAGCCCCACAATTCAGAATATGAGTTGAATACAGGTCGATGGCCTGTAGGTCTCTGGAGTCCTCAAAAGATCTATGCTGCCTGTAGAAGTTGATAGTGCATTTAATCCACAATGCCTATCTGATTTTAACAGTAATGTTAGCGAAGTTGTTAGCCACCTTACATACTTTTATACTTGCTCGATCTTGTGCTGCAAGTGGGTGCAAAGCCCTAAAAACCCAAAAGGAGTTTCATAATAAATAAAATGCAAGCATAGACTATAGACATTTACTTATTAGTTGGTTGCATATGTGCACTTATAATACACATAACATGTACGTGGACTCGGCACTCTGTCTGCACGATAATTGTTGCATAAGGAAAAGGCCTAATGTATGACCATAAAGGAAGTTTTAATCATCACATATTATGCCCTGTATATCATCCCACTGAGACTGACGGTCAGCCCCTTGGCACTAAGAAAATAAAAAAATGTTTCGCTTTTGTTACGTTAGCTATTGTAGTGAAAATATTTCACTCATTCATGAGGGTGCCGAGGGGGCCCATGTGAAGCGAAACTCACATTCTGCCAGTTCATTCTGAGTGTTGAGTTATGACTGGCTTAATGTCGGTGGATTCCGCAAAGGGTTGCTGAAGCTGGCACCAAAATTATGTTAAAAATGCATATAGAACCCTCTCGAAGATAAACAAATATGCACAGAATTATTCTACTCTACAAAAAGACACATTGGTGACATACCCATTCCTAATTTAAGTGTTAAGTAAGATATGTTGTACGACATCATCAGGTATGTCCCTAAAGAATTTAATTAATAATAAAGAAAGCAGTTAAAGGCAGTTTGCTGAAAAGAGAAGAAGCATGGTTACATGTAGACATTTGATAAAAAGAATTACAAACATAAATAAAATATTTGTTTTAAAATCAGCTATACCACTTCCTGAAATCTTGCTGGTGGGCGAGTACAAGTGTTTCAACCTGGATGATTGGACGAGTCCATCCTCTCAAAAAGAGGTGTGGGTAGCCACGCTCGATTTGCTATTAATCAAGAAATTACTCTGGAATAAATAGCTACTTGGTACGAAGCACATTTGGATGACACTGTATTATATTGCTCACTGTTTTAACTAGGTTGGTGTCTCGTGACACTTGTTTCCAGTCCATTAGGCTGGTCGACATGACATCGAAGGGAATCGCCGGTCATCACAGCACAAGCTGTCCATATGTTCACTCCAATGGATGGTGTGCCTGATGGCTATTACATTCAGGGGGACACCCTATTGGACTACTTGTTATTCACCCCCAAGAGTTACCTCATCAGATGAATAATGCAAGACTGCCATTTGAGTCACACAGTCCATGATGGTGAGGCGGGTGTGTACTGTTCTCGCCGGCACTATCATTTGTGCTCATAGCCAAGCGTTCGCCTCGTCCCGGTGTCGTCCAAGTGGTGTACATGACTGCGGAGATACAAGTGGTCATGAGAACACTCGTGGACAAGTGGTTCATGTCAAACACCCTCCTCTTTGGGGACTGCTTGTCTACACAGTCCGCCAGGTGTCCCATCAGACCATCAGGTGCAACAGGTGACCATCAGGTGACTGCAGGCGCCGGTGCAGCCTCAGCTGATAGGAGCTGTGTGAGTGTGGCATAGACCTCGCCAGTGCTGGCCAGGGTCTAGACCTCGGTAGTGTTGATGAGCCACTGCATATGGGCAGAAGAGGGTTTAGCCCCTCTGCAGGCCATGTATGCTGAATTGGTCAGTTATAACTTGGTGCCATAAATATAGTAGAGATGGAGTCTTTTTAATATAAATGTTCACATAGTATCTTCTTACTGTTAGACTATTAGGTAGGGTGAAAATTCTAAGAAGTAGCTTCATATTTTTTTTTTTTTTTTTATTTACAGGACGAACACAGACTCGCCTCGAACACATTTTGGAGTTCCCAGAATTGCAATTTCACGTGACTTGAAAGCAACCACTCGGATTCTGGTAAGCAGCACTAGATAAGGATACTTACGTCATCTGCCACTGGTCGTCCCAGGTATGTGCTTCCCATTCACAACACCCACAAGCTCTGTTACACTAATATACCTGACCACAGCGAGACTCTCCCATACAAAACTACATTTGTATTGATGCAGACACCTATATCATCACCTGGCTTCAGTCCTGGGATTCATAAAGACAATGCTATGGATTTCGATGACACCTTATCTGCTCCAACAGCACCGCTTGGTGTGGCGGGAAGAGGTAAAGTCCCTCTGCTGCCATCTCGTCTCCACTGCTATTGCTGCAGGTGCATGGGCGCCGATGTGTCTGTGTTGAGCATAAGAGCGAAGGAGGATGTTCTTTAGTCAGGCTGTCCAGGCCTGTACACTCCCCCCATGGTTGGTTCGGTATGCTGAGTGGCGCCTTAAAGGCATTGCAGTACAGCTAGGCGAGGAGCTTACCTGTGGTGAAATCCCAGCCACTGGTGTCCCCAGTGGCTCACCATCGCCGATGTCTTTTGAGGTGGGCGTCACAATGCTGGGAGTCGTGATACTGCAAGCTGGCTCGGTCGGGCCTGTACTGGCTGCTGTTGTGTTGTTGCTATCTGATGGAGACAATTCCCCATGTCAGTCTTGAATTTCCATTGTGTCCCATGTGAGCGTCTAGATGCCAGGCATCACAGGCGGAAACAGACGCCAGAGGGCTGTCCCACATTCTCAGGTCTCTAGGCTCCTGATTCGCTGCTTGGGGTAGTCATTATCGCCTCTCTATTTAATGCATGCCCCCTGGTAGGGTGTTGTAGTGCTGAGTATCTTGACAGCGGTCTCTTCGACTACCAGGTGAGAACATCTCTGTGTATTTTGATCCTCCTTCTGCTGCTTTTTGACGAGATATGTCATGTAGCCAAGGATTTTCACCACTGTGTGTGGCCCACACCATTTTGGAGAGAAGCATGTATAGTAATTCTTGGTGCTGATTGGCAGTTTTTGCTCTCTTACATAGACCAGCTGTCCGGGTTACAGTCTGTGGGGTGTGTGCATAGTCGTTGGAACACACTTCGAGATATAGCACGCCTGGTTATACTGGCCAGTTACAGGAGTGCTTCGCGGTGCTGCCACTGGGTTGTGCTGTCCTTGGGTTCGACCACACTCGCTGTGGGCTGACAGGAGAACTTTCCAGGCATTGGTAGTTCTCAGCCCTACAGTGCTACAGTAGGTGACTGGTCTGTGGCAAAGTTGACACACCTTCTGATTATATAGAGAGTTGCTGGAAGGTGTTCTGCCCAGACCACATGGGTTTTCCCAACCCGCATGTGCAAATGTGTCTTGGGGTCCTGGTTCCGGTGCTCAGTCGGATTAGACCATGGTGGGTAAATGGCCATGGTATTGTGTATCTTCCCAATTTTTTTGTGCACAGTTCACGCCACTGCCTGCACATGAACTGTGTGCCACATCAGTAGCACTCTGGGGTACCGCCAGTTTGGGAAGAACTCGGTCTCCAGTACACAAGGTATGTTGCTCACATCACTGTCCACAAGTGCACGAAATGGCATTGGTGGGCACCCAGATGATGTAAATTGATGATATTAGCAAATATATGATGATACATTCCCTTGCAACAAATGGTAACAGCTACATTCAAAGTCAACTGTAAGCAAAGTGAGTCGATCTTACATCATGTGTTCTCAAAGAGTGCATGACATCTTGCTACTGGCCATTAGGATTCCCAATTATTCTGTGTTAGGTACAGACTGCTGCCAGCTTTCATTCAGTGGAAAATTTTTGTTCTAGAATCAAAATAGTTTTGACTCTCTTGCAATTCGCAGGTAGGACATGGGCCATAAGAGAAATTACTGCGAAACTGCCAGAATGCAGCTTTACCATGTAAACATGCATAGTTTTTAAGGACATGGATTTTTGTAGAAATGTGATGCACAAGCGAAGGTTGTTGTACTAGAAACATATTGGTACCACCACATTCGTCCAACTTTCTGTGACCAATATTTTTCAGCACTTCGTTGGGAAACAATTTATATGTTGGGACAGGAGGAATTATGATTTATGTCCGCAAATTCGACAGTTATGCATATTCTATTATTACTGGACATTGAATAGTACTAACACATCTGTATTAGATATTACACATGTTTGCGATGCAATGATGTTAACAATACCAGAGATGTTCTAACTTTAAATAACATCTATAATTCAGTATTATCTGCAAGATCCCAAATTATTTTGAGAAGTATATTTCTCCTATTTCTAGTTTCACAAGAGATTTTCAACATGTTTTCTCTCAAATGAAATTAAATGTATATACACACAAAAAAAAAAATATATGTATTACAGACCACTTCTTAGTTAATTTCCAAAAACTGCCTCTTCATATGACTGATAAATAATTTTGTTTTTATGTGATACCTATTTGACAAGGACATGCTCGGAATTGGTCCAGCATAGCTTGGTACCATGACTGCAGTAGAGCTGGCGTCTTTTTAGTATAAATGTTTACATACTTATCTTTGTACAGTTAGCTTATGGGCTAGGGTGAAAGTTCTAATAAGTAGCTTCATTTCTTTTTCATTTACAGGACGAACACCGACTCGCCTCGAACACATTTTGGAGTTCCCAGCATTGCAATTTCACAACTTGGAAGCAACCTCTCAGATTCCTGTAAACTGCACTAGATAAGGACACTTACATCATCTGCCACTGGTCGTCCCAGATACGAGACTCCCATTCACAACACCCACAAGCTATGCCACACTAATGTACTCGACCACAGCGAGACTCCCCCAGACAGAAACTACATTTGTGTTGAGGCAGACACCTATAACATCACCTGGCTTCAGTCCTAGGATGCCTACAGACAATGCTATGGATTTCGACGACACCTGCCCTTTTCCTACAGCACCAAACACGACTGGATGTGCGATAACTCCCCCTGGATTCTTCAGTCCTACCCAAATGGTTGGTGCGAACTCTATGGGTTTGGCATTTGGGGCCACCATACCGGTTGCTGGATATGCTCTGCCCTCTCCTGGCCAGGGACCAGCAATGCATCAGACATTTGCCTGTCTTCCAGTGTCAGCAACATGTGCCACCATGGGCAGTGGTTTTTTTCCAGCCAGCACTAGCACATCGGGTTTATTACTCACTTCACACTCTACCTGCAGGGATCATGAAAGGCCTCAAGCACCACAAGGTACCTAGTTAAATATGCCTTGTAGATTAATTGAATTCATTGTATCATGCATTAAAATTGAAATCTGTATGTACTGAATAATACTTCTGACAGATTCTTTGCAACATGATGCTGACTCATGATTTGATTAGCGATGTGATTCGCATTTTGCAATGTGCTTCGATGTGGTATTTGTGTTTTGTAGTGTATTTCAAGGTTGGCCAACATCATCTGTTGGTATGGTAAGTCTTTATGCTTGATGTGGTTATTGATACAGTTGGTTGATCTGGTCGGTTGGTCTGGTATATCGCTCCGGTTTTGTTAGTAGGTGATCTGGTTGGTTGATCTTTAGCATTCGGGTAGGCCAATTAGGTCAGTTGTTCTCGTTGATTGGTCTGTTTGTCTGTTTGTTGGTAGGTTAGTCTGTCTGGTCTTTTAGGTCAGTTGGTCTGGTCGGTTGGACTTGTCGATATGTCTTGTTTGCCAGCTGATTGGTCATTTTGACTGGCAGGTAGCATGTCTGTATGTTGGTATGGTTTGTAGATTTGTAATAACTGTGGTATTTGCTGTGATGAATGTGGTTGGCAGTAATAGTAAATTCGTTTAATAATTTCTGTTTATCTGAGCTGGTGAATGCATGCAAGGTTTAACAATAAGTAAAAGAAATGCATAGTGAATGTGTTAAGTCAACTAAGCCCAATGCAACATGTCGGTGTTGGAAGTGTCACCTACGATCTGAGTTTGGTGACTATAACCAATGGTGGGAAAATGAAGGGAAGTGCAGTGGAGCATGCCTCTAATAATGCAGGCAGCTTAGCAGGAGTAAGCAATGATTCAGCCAAAGATGACGGACGACGGAAGGCCAGTCATGGGCATACCATTAAATGAACACTTGATCTTTACCATTGTAGTACAAGTAAAAATACTGAATAGGTGGAAATATGGAAAGCAGATAAATGGTTAAGAAAAATCCCACAGAAGTCTACTACAAATTTGTATTTTTTGTATCTTTATTTTATAATAATCGAACAAGTAAAGTATTAGGTCATTAAGTTCTGTCTCGCTAGGCTGTGAATAGTGTCTCCTTAATTTAAGCATGGACGATTTTTTTCCTCGCAACTTTGGGCACAGACTGTCTGTGCCCCTGTTCCTGTATATTTTCCTTAGCGAAAACACGCGAGACATCTCGAAAATAGCCGAAGTGCGAGGTACAAGCCACCTGTGTCCACAAGGTTCAGGCAGTGATCAGTGTGTGCGGTAGATGGCAGGTGCGTCTCATTTGCGATACTTATTTAAATCTGTCCCATCAGTGTGTTTTCGTTGTTATAAGGTATTATAATACTGTTGCTGTTGGTTTAAGAATGTGTCAATATTTTGAAAACAACAGTACATTATATGTATCACAGTTTTTAAAGTTGGTGTATTATTCAGTTTTTGATGTTTATACACATCGCATCGTTTTTCTGGTTGTGTTTGAAATTACGTCTAACATGCCATGTTAGTTCAGAAAACGAAGTGACGAACATTATTGATATTACGAAGAGATTCTTCATTTTCCTGTAACAGTTTCAGTTTCATAGGTATTATAGGAAAAGTGTGATTATAGAAAATCTACAATTTACTTGTTGTTTAGGGGCCAAGATGGTTGAGCAGTTAGACTGCTTCCCTTCTCACCAACGCCTACTGGATTCCATCCCCGGTTGGTTCACACCAGATTTTCCAAGTGAGACTTGTGCAGGACGATGCCGCTGGTTGGCGGCTGTTCTCTGTGATCTCCCACTTCCCCTGCCCCGTCATACTCACCTGACTTCACCCTCATCTGCTCTAAAGACCTGTGTGTTGAGTGCCGCCCAAATATCTTCACTCACTCACTGTTAGTCTTTTAATTCTTTTGTATCGAAGTTTCACTGTGTGTTATATTCCTGCTTGCAAATGGCAGAAACATATTCATAAAATATAAATACATTTCTGACACTGTACAACTAGCAGACAACAAACAATGAAAATTAAGCACAAAAATTACTAAACAAATCGTAAAATGTATATTTTATATAATAATTGTATATTGTCAGTAACTAATCTAAATCCGAAATAATGACAAGAAAACTAAGAATTTCTGTAAAAGAGTCGATGCCGAGACTTAAATTAAAAATCTTGGCTTCACCTCCAAGACCACCAACTTATTCTAACGCAAATCTATCACACCCAAAATAGAAACGATGCACATGATTTGAGTTAAAAAAATTCCACGAACAAAATTGGTCAGTTTGATAAGACAGGATATGATGATAAAACTACTTTTTTTTTTGTTTTTGTTGTGTTCTTTTTGGTGCTGACATTATGTGAGCCACTAAAAGTGTTGCAGAACTAAAATATTTAGATGACAATATTAAATGCATTTAGGGAACAAACTACACTTGCAAAATGAAATGAAAATGGTAATACTGGGGCAGGTAGATTTAAGAAATCAGTTTGATTAAGATTACAGAAAGTCAGTTAACAAACACAATGAACTAGTAGAAACAATACATAAATATACATAATTTCTACAATAATAGAATTCAGTAAGTTTGTGGCTTTTTTTTCGTCGAACCTTGCAGACTATATTGAAACTACTTAAAGTAAATACCTGGGTGTATTTAGAAATTCAGTGAAGAGTTAGTTCCATCTTACATCAATTATATATTATTTGTTATCTTTAAGCCCTCCATATAAATTATTCCTGGAGCTACCACTGTAACCAACCTTAGAATTAAGAGGAGAGTCAGAGGTCCTGGGTAGAGGAAAAAATCTAAGTGCATCTCAGGACTGAGCCCCATACACCTTGGAATGCAGGGAAGGTTCTAACTGGAAGGGAACATACTCGCTGCATTACTTGGATAGGGCAAACATGGCCGCAATTGGGTCATTTTTACCTCCCATGTTCTCTTAATCTGAACTACAAACAAGGAGGGGGAACAGTTGCCATAAACACTGTAAAAACCCCTCGACAGAAATGAATTGAAATATTGTATGCAATTTATGAGTAGAAAAATATTTATACTAGAACAGAGGATGGGAAAGGATAATCATTATTGAAACGGTGTTTGAAACACTACAAGAGAAAGGTTAGACGGGAGGACTGTCTTTCTTTACGATGATCACACTGGAATATGTTAGCAATCAGGAGGGTGGGAGGTACCTCCCTCATGATGGAGGGGAAAATGTGCAATTGGGCATGCCCCCACACATGCTGCCAGTCGACACCAGAAACATAAAAGGAGGAAGAGAAAGGAGGAGGTAGTGGAGACTCCCTGGGTGGACAGCCTGCCCCCAGGCCTGGGTATTTATTGATCCACTAGAGAGCACAGTCGCAGTGCCAATAGGCAGCTGCAGTCGACCATTACACAGAGCATTCCTGCACTCCAGAATCACGACTGTAATATGTTGTGTGAGAATGTGAGACTTGTTTACCTTGTAGTGTCTTCTTCATCTCCGAGGTGGCATATCTCTTGAAGGCTTGAGGAGAAGTCCCATTCTCTTGAAGTGTTGTGCAATGCGACACCACAGCCTCCCAAAATCGATTTGGTTATTCTGGCATACATTTTGGCTGTATGGCTGTGAGCATATAGTGCTTCGTAGGGTTATATGACAAAAAAAGGCTATAATGTACCAGACAGAATACGAAGATGTTCAGGTGAGAGAAAACAATTTATCACTTGTTATATCTGAAATAATAATGAGATGAAGAGCAGAGACATTGTGCGAAACTGGCCACATTATTTTGATGCCTATCAGGATCGGTGGAGTGAAGACCAAGTCCGGGCATGCTAAGTCAGTGCTATATGTTGGGAGCCACAGAGTCTCGACGTGAATTGTTATGGCCGACGTTCACCAGCTAACCAATGAGGAAAATCTACTTGGGTTAACACGAGACACTTAGGGTGTTTAGGTAGCTGGACACACTGCTCTCACCAGTGGGAATTACTGGTCGCTTGAGGTGTCGAGGCTACTGACAGTCCTAGTATCCAAGACCAAGTTAATTCAGCTTCTCAAAAGGGCTGGATATGCGAATATATAGCCTCTGCCAGTCAAGAGGACCCACACCTCCTCGTGCTACAAGCGGGTAGCTTTCGGGCTAACAAATGTAGGCACACCCCGGGAGGGCCCTGGTCCAATTTTAAAGGATTATTCGTATCCCTTGAGTAGCGTAGATTGTGGACATTCACAACAACTTAGCTTGGTGGTGGGCGAGTTGACTCTTTAAGGGTCAGGTATAGGCTTGACCTCAGAGGTAAAAGGATGGTGTAGCACGGGTTGGCCATACCAGGGTGAGCAATGAGATCCTCGGATTTTCCAAGCTCGGCCTAGTGGGTTGGACTCATGCTGGCCGTGGTTTAAATATTCGCTTTTAGTTGCTCTGGGGATAACTGGCAGTCGAGGAAATCCAGGATGGTTGTTTCCAGAAGTGGCACTGCCAAGACACAATGGATTGTGGTGTCTCGCCTATAAAATGGCTATGTTGCCTGAATAACAGGGGATATGAGCCACGGGCTGTCCAGCACATTGTCTGATATGTAAGTCTGTATGGACCTTCCCATCTGCTACAGTACATGACTAGGTGTATCGTTAAGGTGACAAATGGCAAGTGCTGGTACATCTAGTATGGAGGGGCTTACACTTTGAAGGCAAATGTGTAATTCAGTGCAGCCAGTGTGGGACAGGAGAACTCTCCAGCAGAGGTAAACCTGGCCCTGTGGTGAGATGGATCCCAGGCTATGATTGCCTGGCCCACACAGGGTGCCCTAAGCAGGACTTAAAACTGTTAAATGCGAGAATTAGCACAGGGTGTCTGTCTGAGTTGTGGGCTTCTGGTATTGACAGTGTTGCTTGTCCAGCCCCGAACCCATGGGGTGTAAGGATTAGTCCAGTGCAACCCTTGGAATGCCAGGTAGCATGCCTCATGGGCAGGTTTAAAAGCCTGCTGGGACCAGGAATGGGTTACTTATGGTATATCCAGGGCCTGCTAGCTAGGGTTTGCTCCTCTGAGGGGTTTAGAACCCTTTCCCAGCTGGGGCGGAGAAAATCTGCGAGCTTCTCTCATAGGAGGTCGCTGCCCCAGTGTAAGGCAAACATCAGCTGGTGAAGTATGGTAACATCTAAATTCTCTACTCCTGGTTGCACTGCCCTGTTGGGTCGTCTGGGTCGTGTATAAGTGTGCATCACTAGAGGGATCTGCTGCTCGTCGAGTTCTTCAAGGCTCCTGGAATGAGTCTATATGATTTCTGCCCTGTGACCCGAACATCAACATAAAGAAGTTCAAGGAAGCGTGGGTAAAGGCGCGAGTAACTATGACCATGGTCGAAAATAACGAGATAAAATTTCCCTGTGTCCCCTGACACCTGAATACAGTGAAGTATGCGACTGGTGTAATTTTGCATAAACTGAATATTTAACACACAAGCTGGGATATTCTGGTTTCCCAACACACCTTATTAAGCACTGAGATACATCTTCAAAACAATGCACATGTACACTGCAAAGAAACTTATATGGTCGTAGACACGTGGCAGGTTTTTGGTGGAATAATGGTCTGTCGATCTTAAATCTTGTTAACAGGCGAGAATAAAAGTACACTAACGCATACACTGAGTAAAGTTGCTGAATATACAAGATTGACGATGCGATGGTACAGGATTGAAATTTACTATGGGCATGTGGCATAAAGCCCCGCATAAATTTATGCTGAGAAAAATTGTCTGAGAAGTAATCGAAAAATAATTATGCAATTATATGCTGGAGAGACAGTGAGTCTACTCCAGTAGGAAGGTAAACTCGGAGGTGCATGCTAAAATGAAAAATGTTCCTGTAGAATATAAGTCTATTGTTGTTAAATGATAGTTCAAACACAAAGTTGCTTCACTTCCGAGCCCTCGTAAGGCGACATGCCCTGACACCTGTTAAACCAAGACTAAAGGATTGGTGAGGCATGAGTGATGCTGTAACCAATGCCACACCAGAAAAAATGTTCCTTGAATAAACAATTATAATGGATGATGTGTAATATACAACTGGAAGAAACACTAGGAAATTTACACTTAATACAAGGCACTTAAACAAAACATCGGCACTTACTATAAAAATTACATTTACTTATTTTTATATTTTTAATTAATTTGGCAAATTATGTGGTTCTTTGGTCTGAAGGACAAGCACATGTATGTTTACCCTTTTTACTTTGAAATTATGTGTTCTGCATTAATTTGGCACCTCACAAATTAATGTACAAGAAAGTTATATTTTTTTTGCAGAGGTTGAATGGTGCACATCACAATATCAACATCAACATAACAATTTACACATTATAGAGATTAGCAATAAGAAAATGGCTCCTTGCCAGTTAATTTTTTTCCCTGATGTTGTGCAAACTCAAACACTATTCACTTTTGCATAAATATAAAGAAATGCTGAGATATACGAAGCCACGTGGTAGGCAATTGGCACATTTACTGTGACATGAGTTTAATTTGGATCATGCCACATTCATTTGTGGGGGATGATTTATTGTGTGGCTAATTTTAATACCTGCATCACTTCACTTATCACATGTTATGAACAGGTACGCCTAGTGTTATGAAAAGATGCTACGCTAATTCGCTTTCCTGTCGGGCTGGTGTTGGCCTCTGGCATTAGGTCGTGTAGCAAGCCCTCTGCTGCTGGTAGTTCTTACCTTGAATGCTAGATCGTGTGCACGGATCGACAAGGGCTAGACTGCTAGCTGCGAATGGCCTCAATTTTTTCTGCATAGCATAAAATGTCACACGACCAACAGCCAATGATGAGCGAGCAATGTGATGTCAACATTTTCACTATCAGCGCAAAATGTATGAAAATGATGTAAACTATAGTAAGTAAGAGAAATAGAAAGAGATTGGTGCTTGTTACAATTTACCACAAAAGATTTCACCACGAAATAAAAAAAATTATGTGGAAGAAATTGAAAGGTATTTGACTTGACATTTCTTATGCCAATAAATTAATATTGTCACCAGTTCGCAGTTATATATATATATGCTTATATATATATATGCTTGTAAGGTTAGTGGCCATAATTGCTAAGCACCTTCAGGTATATATGGCACTCCCGAGTCGAGCGAAAGTAGGTGGGCTCCAGGTCTGCAGATGACTGCCAAATACTGCCTAGTAAAGCTGAAGCAAGTAAGTGTTTGAGTCTCTATGTCTCATTTATAATATATTGTCCCCATATCCCCATAAGATGCTACGAAGATGCAAGAAGAATTCCATACTGCACACTTAGTCAATATGGCATTGATGCCCATAGATGGGTAGACATTTTCTGCAAGTTCATGGTACCTGGTCACTTTGCCCTCAATCTAGTATATCGTACCCGGCTAAAATTTATATACTGTATATGCATGCATGCATACTGACATGTGGGGTGGATTGTTTGGTCATCAGAGGGAATGTGAGTTTATGTGGATGTTTAAGGTCTGGGACAGAGGACGGCCAAGCGGTGATACTTCCCTTAGCATGCTAGCGCAGAGAGTACAAGAATGGAGGGCATGTAGTAGGGAACCCTTAATGTGGCCCCTTCTGATGATTCAGCATCAGAGGTTCACCATAATTCCTCATGCCGATGTAAGTGCCTACTTACTCCTGTACTGAGATTGTTCCAGTCCACCTCTATGCCTTATATAATCGCGATGCAATCATAAACAACAGGTTTAAGTGAAACAGTCGTGAAGCAGTTGGAGAAAAAAAAAGAGACATGAATCAAATTTAACACAGTATTTTATTTCATTTTCACCCTCCGAAGAGGCAATAACAATGATTTCCCCACTGTAGCTCATGGAGCTCTAGCACTACAAAAATTGGAGCGAAGACTAAATGGAAGTTAAAGTATGAAAATTACGCATCAGGAGTGAGCTAACCTCTTGGGGTGTGGGGATGTACACTCCCCAGGCTAAAAGATCACTTAAATGTTTCAGTGCAAAATCTGACTATTGATACGTTACATGATTATGGCAAAGTTGGTGAAGGCGTGGAGCGACTACGCATGATGTCCACCCCATTCCATTACTAATATGCGACTAAAACATCATGGTACTCATACCAGCAGATATGCACGACACTCGTGAGAAAATTATGAGAGACCAAGTAAATGATTGACAATAAAATTATATGGAGTGATGAAATGATAACATGTGAACCCCGATGAAAATATATTAAAAATGACCACTTATTTAATTTTGACGTGAACCACGCGTTCATGTGCCTCTCGTGACTCCTTTTACCCCTGCAGTCGCATCAACCACACCAACTACACCAGGCCCAACATCAACATAAAGCCAAGAGTGTGTAGTGCAGGTTGACAGGTTTGGAACTTACACCTTTCTGCTACCAGGTACTACGTGGCTCAAGAGACTGTACTACTTGATCTATTACAAGAGATAACTCTTGTAATAAATTAGTAGGCAATCCCATATATAGTGTCACAACACAGCCACAGCCGTTATGCGCACAACGAAATAAATGTGATGCCGAAGCAGCAGGTGTCACTGCATCCTTCATGAACAATCACACAGTGCTACTAACAGGTCTGCTGCCCAAATAACGAGTGATAAGTGCTCCCTAGTGCTCCGATTCAACTTGGAATAATTTTGCATTCACGTCCGCAGTGTCAATTCAGTTTAAACTAATTGCAGCATAAGAGTGCTCGGTGAAGTGATAAGGGGTGAGAGGAGATCGTGAGGAGCAAGGAAAGTGAATGTTAGGAAAATTGTAAATGCTTTTACCTGGTAGATGCCAGACATGATAGCAATAGTGGTGCTGTAGAGCAGTTGACTCTTGCAGATCTCTGGATCGTAGACCGAATCACCACCTTGCAATCCTTCAGTGTGGGAGTAGTGCTCCAATGATTAAATTATTGTAAATTAATTATGATGTTTATGAAATTTCTGGCCTATATTAGGCTGGCACACACACTCCAAATTAACAAAAGAATTATACGACATGTTAAATGTGATTAAACACCCAAAAACACTTTATGAAAAAGTTAAACACTTTTGGCGGGAGTTATGGGGGGCCTGCGCCCTGAAATGCTCTGAGGCTTGACATAGAAAATATGTGAGTTTATTTAACGTAGTTTTACTTGACGTAAAATTAAAGCACTCCTCTAGGGAGGCAACATAAACTGGTGTTGGGCTTGGCCTGCTGGCAGGACTGACAGTAAAAATGGTACAATGCCGTGAAAAACTTATTAAATAAAACTTATTCTTCCCTAGGCGATGCAAGCATTGGGTAAGTGAGGGATGGTGTCACTGGGCGGCTGAACAAAATGAGGTTTCAGAATAATTAAATGTCTAATGAAACCTAAATGACTGGTAAAACAAAGGTTACTGGTGACCCAGAGCGCACGATGCAGACACGACACACATGACCGTCCTCTACAAATACCTTGTGAATTCTGACTCACTCCTCATGACGCACTGCCCAGCTTAGTAGGCAGGCATAACACCTGTACCCACTTTTTCACGAACAAATGCTAAACACACCATTCTTGCAAATAAACTCTTACATAAATTCTCTTGCATTAAAAATTAAGCAAATAAACACTTGAATAAATGTTATGATGAGGTGAAGGTGATACACGTGATATGTAAACAAACAGACTTACAATAAACACTTTAATAGAAATATCACTGAATAGGGACTTTCTCGGGATGTCTCCCTTGTCATCTGAATTAGGGTTTATGTAGCATCTGCCATAAAGTCCTTTCTGATATATCCTACTTTCACTTGTTGCACTGTGTGGCACTAGGCTATGCTGCATTACACTGGTTTGCACTGAGGTTACACATTCTGTATGCTGCACGAAAGCATCGTCGCACTATGGTGCACACACACAGTAGAATGTGGTTGCGTGCTGGGCTGAGGAACGTTGTGAAGTGGGCAAATGATCTATCAGTGGGGAATGCAGCATGCATCAATGTCCCATCCCCACTATGAGACTATTTGCAGCCACACATCTTCACGTAAAACAGGTAAACTGATGCCTCCCCCACTGTCGTCGGTGTAGCATGTAGAGACTCCTAGGTTCCCCACTCATGCTACTGGAACATTGGCTGCTGCTGTTCCAGGCGGTTTTGCCCAGTGTGGGGACACTGTGGCGCCCTCGCATGTTACAGAAGCCTGTGGCTGTTGTGGTCACTGTCGTGACTGGCGAAGGTAGAACGAGCCGGCTGACCTGCTGCCCTCACTATCACCGTTGCTTCTGCTACTCCTGCTTCTGCTGCTGAATCCCCAGTCATGCTGCGACCAGTAGCGACCCGGGCAGATGACCCTGGTCCCATAAACAACAACCAACAAAACAATGCAACAAGCATTGGTTCATCAAGTGAGTGGGTGTAAAGCAAAATTCATCCACATCTTAGTAAACATGAACGGTAAAACTTCCTATCTGCTAATTGACATGGATGCATCGCACAATTCTGTTCAGCCTCTTTTTGTCAACCCAAGTGACATAACACCTAGTAAACACATACTTATGATTGTCACAGGTCAGGTGAATAGCGGAGCACTAGGCCAAACAACAGTCACTGCAAAAGTCAGGGATTTGGAATCCATAATGAGCATAATTGTAACAGCAGACATGAAGGAAGAAGCAATATTAAGGATGCCTTGGTTACAAGAACTAAATACCATAGTAGAACCCATGGCCAGGTGGATTAATTTCGGCTCAAAGGAGCGGCGTACAGTATACAATGTAGACAGAGAAGTTTTTAGTTATTTGCCCCCGATATCACTAGATGAGTTTGACCATGGAATTCCGCAGCAACGTACAGCAGCGTTCCAGAGTATACTGAATGAGAGGAGGGAAGTTTTTGCGAAAACAGCTGTGCTCCGCAGGACAACCGTAGCCGAACATTAGATCCCGCTATCGCAAGAAGGGCCTATTTATGCAGGACAGTGGAGTTTCATGCATCATCAATCGAAAATCATACGCAGGCAGGTTAAAGAGATGCTAGTGGGTGGGGTTACTGAGCCTACAAGCAGTGAATATATCTCAGCAATTATCTTGGCCCCTAAGAAACACAGATGTTGACTCTTTTTTTCGACTTCCATCCGATAAACCAGGTAACCTGTAACGATCTACCACCGTACATCAGTGTGAAAGATGCACTCGCCACACTCGGCAATGCCACGATAATGACGTCGCCAGATCTCTGCAACAGATACTGGCAGATTCCTGTCAAGCCAGAAGACCAGGATAAAACTGCAGTCACAATACCTGACGGCCAGTGATGGAGTGCAGCAGCAACAACCCGCCTACCGAAACGGCTGTTCGACACCGTAAGCCTATACCTGATGAGGCCGTACTACCGAACACATGGAGGAAAGAAGTTCATTCTGGTGGTAACTGATAATTTTTCGTGGTGGATGGAGGCTTACACGATAAGCAGTGCAAGAGTAACTAGCATAGTGTAAGTCCTCGGACGACAGTTTTTTCCCCACTGGGGATATCTGAAACAAGTACTGACAGATAACAGCACACAATCCTTGGGAAGAAAGTGGCAAACAATGTGCACCTGGTGGGGGCTGCGGCATCTGAAGATGGAAGTATACCATCCCAGTGCTAACCCGATGGAGCGCCGTAACCAGGACCTCAAGGTATAAATACGACCCTGTGTGGGTGAGGTGCACACAAGCTGGGCAGACCACCTGCCTGCCACCCTCTTCACATCCGCTGGCGTGTGAATGCCGCAACCGGCCGGACACCTGTAGACGTACTGTTGGGCCATAACTTCAAGCTACCTGGCGAGAGAGACTGGTCGTGGGAAATCTCTAGCGAGAGCACAAAGGGGAGTCCAGCAAGAATAGAGATAATGAGATAGAGATATAAGGAACTATAAGAGAGGCAGGAAATATACACAGCTGCGTAGGTCCCGACCATCATGAAACCTCCACCCATGCTCGAACCCAGCCAGCAAGTGTACGTGAAGGCACCCCCGCAATCTGCAGCGCACAAACCTTCTGCACAGGGCTGGCAGTGCGGTGGACCAGACCGCACCGGGTCATAAAAGTATTAAGACCAACCACCTATCTGGTCCATGTGGGCAGGAAGACCACAAGATAACACCAATATGTTATATGCCTATCGCCCGGAGACGTCCGCTGCAAGGACGGGGCTAGTGAAGGACGGGCCCAAAGATGGTGCATCACATGCCGTGGCCGCAATGCAAGCAGGAGAGGAGAAGAGTGGGGCAGCACCTCCTACAGGGGATCTGCTACTAGAGGCTGGAATGTCGCCGACACCGGACAAGGGCACGTCCCAAAGGCACCCGGAAGACAGAGGCCCAGATGATGGGGGGCTCGTCACACCAAGGGTTGACGCCACCCCAGAATACCCTGCAGACAGTCAACAGGCAGCATGTGAGGTGGAACATGCAGATGATGGAGAAGATGCATGAGACCTGCAGACTCATGACAGCACTGTCGAGTACGAGCTCCAGGAGGGGAGACAAGAAAGTGAAGTAGGTCAGTACCTGCCCCGAGGCCACCAGCAGTAGGAGTCTAAGGCTCAATGTCTGCCAGCGCACTGGTACCAGGTAGGGTCCGTTCAACAGCTGACCCTATGGCGATCGACGGCGCAGTGGCTACAAGCGCAACCCGACAAGAGCCAGAGCTGCAACCAGCATGATACCTCTGGGTGGGTGTCCCTCAGGAGACGACATAACGCCTGTCAAAGGGACGCCTCTCGTCGAGGAGGACAGCAAAACAGAAGTAGCAATGGTGCCAATGCCAGTTAAGGAATCATCCGAGGGTGATGTCAACCCCCAAGTGGTCGCTAGTCCGACTAGCTATCTGCCGCGATGCAGAGTTGTGCACGAGGACAGCAGCAGTAGCAGCGATGGCAGTGGTTCGTGCGGCTCGTACGAGCTCCGCCAATCGAGATGCGGACAATGGTCACCTGCGGCCTGCTGCACATGAATGAGCGGAGGGACCTAATGGCTATGGCAGAATGGCAAGGGACGACGGCAGCATTCGGCAGTTCAGTAGCGGGAGGAGGGGTTGGCAAGAGCCCCTAACCCTTAGGTCCAAGGCGTGCATACACGTGGAGATGCGTCTGTCACTTGTGATGTGTGCGACTGCAAACAAGCTATATGAGCGCAGCCCTTGTGTGCATTGTGATGATGGGTGCAAGTGCAACGCAAAGGGACCAGCAGCCAAGTGTGCTGTGAGTGCATTAATACACATGTAGACCCAGCAAATTTCTTTATATTTTGTACACCAAGGACAGTAGTGATAATATACAATAGACCACATTTTATTCTTCATAAAGACTCCTGCCACAGCGGTCTCAACGATCTAAGTGTTTTCCATAGTATGTTGCAAGATTTTTGCTATGTTCACTCACATGTATTCATCCCCAATCATTCATCTTTTGCAGTGTCCTGTTTTTCTGAATCTAAATTACAGATATTTGTTTTTAAGCAATGTGTAACAGCTGGCACAGAGAGGACGTGCCCAGATGGTAAGTGTTATTTGCAAGAAAGTAGTGTGCGCAGGGTGCCAGCCCACCAAGCTGGCCGGCACGCCGTACGGTAGAATTAGTAGTCGTTCGTCTTTGCGAGGAGTGTGACGTGTCACATCGGGGCTCGTTGTTTCGCATGATTGGGCGTCCAGAATCATGTTGTACTAATCGTTTAACTTACAATAGCTTCATTTAACATACTGGAACTTTTCTCATTTTCAGTTGCCCTAGTTTTTAGCCCCTCGCACCCACCCGGTGTTTGCATTACCTGGATGGGCATAACTCTCATGTAATTTATATGTGACCTTTGTGTGGTCTCGCAGTATTACCCACGCTGATGGGTTTGTGTTCCGCCATCTTGTAAGTGAACTCCAATGGAGATGTAATTAGAAGCACTGAATAAAACTCAGCAGTGATGTAATTTCCATGTGTGGTTTATTTCGGTTCGCAGCAATGCATTTAAGGTACGGGCTTTCTCCCGCCAAATTTCCTTCGCTTTGTAAATGCGAAATGTAAGTTAAATGATCACAGGTTTTTATTTCAAGTAACAGTGTTTTTGTAAGGGCGTATGGGGAGCCCAGATATCCCACAGCACCACTAGTAAGGGAAATATTCTACTTTTACTATTATTATTATCAGAGGAGTCAGCTCCACCACTGAAGGATTTCGTCGTGGTCGTCGGCTGAATGACCCTGAGGAATGAGTCAGCTCTCCGACCACACGACATTGTCAGCCCAGCAATATCTGGAGCACTGGGTTCCCCCTGCAAAAATCCAACTTTCATTAACCACGCCTCAAAACCGAATCTCTATCCTTTTAGGCCAACCAATCACCATCAATTGGTTAGCCATCTTATCAGTCACATGTGCAGTGAAGTGTGACCCGCCAATTGCAATAGAATGTCATGTGCGAATACATGTTTGAAAATTCAATGGCCTTTTTAAATATTTTTCATCGCCCGCGCGAACAGGGCAAACATCTGTGTTATTTTTAAAGAGTGTTTTACAGTGTTGATTATGTCTTGTTTTGTTTCTGTAATATTTTCTGCTGACCATATCCAAACTAAATTTCAAAGAACACGTCACACAGCCACGATGTGGGTGCGGCGTGCAAACTGAAGGTTTGTACAATTTTCGCACATGTTTGCTTACATGCCTCTGCACACAAATCAAAATTAATAAATACTTTCATATTTAGTTAGTACTAAACCCAGTACAATCACTGTATTTTCCAGTATTATTCATAAGTGGTTTTTGAACCACATGCACATTTAACTTGTCATTATGGCCACTGATGAAATTTGCAGAATAATAATAATTAGATTTAAGAGCGTAAATTCAAGGGTTTAGTGTTATTGTTTCGCCGTGTGTTTAAAAGAACTGCACATGAATGTAAATAAATTACGATATGTGCAGGCTGTACACAACCTGCAACTTAAACCCAAATTTGAAGGTTATGTCGCCAGTCGTGTAGTAAGTGTAACGTCTAAGTATCTTTTTATTCTGTAATTCTTAAGGGCAATATGTTAAATTTTCATCTAGGATTATATCATTTCAATTCATTCCTTTATAATTTAATATGTTGTTAATAAATTGGTCACTTGGCATGGTGCGGGAACTGCAGCCACTGAGCAGGCAGCCCATCGCCATGTTTGACAGTAGCATCTTGATCATCAAGTGAAGTGGATGTGTGTGTGCATCCTCCTCAGGCAGTCACAGTTTCGCACCAATCATGTAGTTTTTCAATATTGTAACATATTTTTCTGTAACCTTTTTTTTGCTGCTTGGGGAGTGAGCCACTTCACAGCTCTTTCATTGTGAATATTGCCGGGGTGTAACACAGTTTTTAATTTTTATCATGGCCTAGTGCCATATTTACAGCTTTAGTGTGTTCCGACTTTAGCAGGACAAATATCAATGTAAGTGTTTCTGTTGAAGGAATAGCAAAGTTAATAGCGTTCATTGTGATACATCGCCTCTTTATTTCGCTGGCCACTTGTTGGCACTTTAACCGGCTTTTATAAGTTTGATTTTATGTCTTAATTAATTGCGACTGAGGAAACGAAAACAGCCTCCATGGGAGTGAGTAAGCGTTTGGGTGAGGCTTACAGCCCCCACTAGACTAGGCCTTGTGGAATGTAACTCAACAAGAAAATTGCGACTTGAAAGATGGTGGGGGTGAGGGCCAACACCTCGTGTTAGCCCAGGAATTTATTATATCAGGTGGAATAATATAATCAGTCTACTCTCTACAGCATCCAGAATGAGGGATTACCAGGGAAGGCTAAGCCTGTGCCATCGACATCACAACTCCACCTTCATCTCATGCTCAATCAGTTGGCTCCCAGGTGGTCGAAACTCAATAGGGAATTCCTGGGCCACTAAATTATTAGGTAGAATGACTTCGCCAACTGTTGAAAAAATTAAAATTACTCTCTTTAATAAAGAAAGCTGTATATTTTATAATCAATATAATTTTATTTAAAATATGCTTAACTCACCAGTAAATTAAGTTTATTTATTTTCATCATCATGACGTGAGCCAGCACCATAGGCTGTTCTCTGCATCTATGAGACCAACACTCATCAGTCACGGGAGTTATCGCTAAGAGAGCTGGTGTGCTCAGCGCACTGTTCCCAATGTACACACAAAGATCACCGATGCAGCGATAGTGCACGATGTGTAAAAAGTAGAGCAATTAAAGTGTTTAATATTGTTAAAGGCAAGTAAGCATGCAGAGTGCATTTTAGTTCTAAAAGCCAAATACTCAGTATGACTGCGAGGTTTATGTTTAAATTTGATGTGTCTGTTCTAAAGTAAACAAAAATGTTTTATGTACGTTGTGTCTCAGCTAAACATGTGATTAATTTGAAAAGGTAATAATGTGTGTTGTTGATTTTAATGAGTTAATAGTTTCTGAAATATATTATGGTTAATTGCTTTGTACCTAATACAACACACATGTTCATTCCCATGCATGTCTCGCATAAATATTACAGTAAGTCACTGCCATCCATAAAATTCGTGGCGCAACTTATGTGTATTTTTATAGTGTTTTGTGTGTCATTTTTAAGAGTATTTTAATGTCATGTAGTGCAAATATGTTCTACGTGTGCAGTGTGCACATTGGTTTCAGGCTACGGAAACAGCACTTTACCCTCTTATCAGTGGCGCAATGTATAATAAATTACGGTGTAATTTTCCAGTCTACGTATCACAAGCGCCTATTGATATTTTCATAAATACATTATTATATAAATAAGAAAGTAAGTATTGGGCAGTAGCATGCTTGTGGCAGAACAGTCTTTTGAGGTTAGGTTGTTGTGGATGCCAGCAACATAACGTAAACTTTGACCAAGCTGGTTTTCTAATCCTACTTTTACTGTAAGTGTATAAGAGCAGCAAATGTGAGAACTTTGATAATGAACACTAAAAAATCACTATTAAATTAGTGAAGTGTGATACAAAACTCCAAATTGGACAATTTTTTTTCCTACAATCAAAAGAAGAAACTGTTTTTTTGTGAATGTTGTAAGGATGTAACTTTACCATTAAACCACCAATTAGCGGTGTAACAAATAATTATTTTATTTCAATATTATAGGTTTTAAAGGTTAAATGACAGTGTTCTTGTGTTTTGTCTTGTCATTTGAGTTCATCTAAGAGCATCATTCATTCAATATTATGTAATGAAATAAAATATAAGAGTTTTTCGTAATTTGATTGGGGCGGGATGGCCAATAAGGCGGAAGTCACCCGATGCCAAGAGAGTAGCGGGGTAAACTCTCTGGTGCGTGGACGCACATCGTCGCATACTCCCTGGACTTTCATCATTTTTATATTAATCATGTAGTGTATCAATAGTTATGCTTTATTATGGAACCTTAAATCGTTTTTATCCGGGGAGAGTGCCACACAGCAACCCAGCACGTCTTTCTTACATCTGGTATTTAACTTTTGATGTAACCATTGTCTACTTCGTGCCATTTCAACAGTTTAAGCGTGCTCCAACGTTATAGGATCTGTGTTCTAATAATTGCCTCATACGAGAGAACAAGTTAAATAAATCGAGTATGTTTGGAAGTTCAGTGTTCGATTTATTTACTCAGGTCGCCTCAGAATCTCTTAACCAAGCACAATGTGTGGTAAGGGATGGCCGGACCAATCCCTGAACGATTAGTATAAGCATTTAGAGAAAGCTTAGATAGTGTCTACAAGACCAGGTCAAGGATGGCTATAGCTTCACCATTAATTAAGACATCTACAGAGATGCCTGCACATCTGGGGGCCGCATTTAAGCGATCGGCCCATGACCCTATGCATTATTTAGTGCTCTACACTGAGGGGAGCGCTGGCGCCCGCCCGGACATAACCTATAACAGCCATTACCATAATAATTCCCCAAGTGCTGCGTACAGGGAAGATGTCAATCATTCATAAAATATATAATTTTTATGTAGGCATTCCCTGTCAGTGCCTGAGCGTTGAGTGGTTCACTTGTTTTATTTCTGTTGTTATGTTCATTGGTGGAGATGGTGAAGGGTGAAGTTGATGTTTGTAACCAATTTTCAGGAATTGGAATTACTAAGCATTATTGAATTCTCTAATGTTAATTCCTAAGAATAAATGGTACAAGAGTTATTGATACCAGCGGCAATGCCTTTTTAAAAGAACTAAATATTTACAATTAGCATATTCATAAATTAGTATGCATTTAACTGATTAACCAACCTATGTTGACTCTACCATTAGTTGTTAAACACACATTTACTTCCATCGTACCGTTTGTTTGTATATATTCAGCATTTAATTATAACTTTTATAGCAAATTGTTATTAGCAAACGTAGAGAAAAATAACGACCCACCAATATAGCATTGAGCTTCGTCTCTTTATCTTACTTGCTTTGAGCTGGTGCCCTTACCTGGCCTTCTCCTTCATAACCTATTCAAATTTACTTCTCCCTGGAGTCCAGAAAGCAGGCCCAGTTATGTCTATATTGTGTTTTGTTTTTGCATTGAAGTTAAAATTTTCTAAGTTACAATAATTTGAATGCAAAATTCATACGAGCAAAATTTTCCACTGCTCCATCAAAACAATACGAAACGCGAAATTCCAAACAATCGTAAGAACTTCAAAACAATGCAGTATCATGAAATAGGTTAAACTAAATTCCCCTGTTGCCCTAAAAGGGGGGGGGGGGCACCATCCTACCAAAATTCCTTTCCAGCATATTTATCATGAAATATAAAATAAAGACAACCCCAATAACAAAATAAAACATGTTTGAATGTCAACCTAGCTTTAAAACCCCACTAATTAATGGATATAGGTTAGCTAATGTTTACCGTATTCGTATATGCTTTTACATTCAGCCTAACAAAAAAAATCACATGTATGACGTTATGTGAAGAATTTGCTTTGTTGATGCGATGTACATGATAAATAAGAATCGTGATTTGCCGCCACCATTGAAATAATTAATTTATGAAAGTAAATCAAAACTACGGAATCAAATAACTGATGGAATGATACTGATGGTTCTATGGACTCAGGGATAGGATCACACCCTCAGAAATCTTTATTTGGGGAATTAAATGTTATCAGGATGGGCGCCAGTGCTCAGTAGGGCGAGCACGAAAAGAAGTGGAGTCGTGTTGTCGACCGCCCTGAATGTGGCTTCCTCCGAAGTCCGCCGCTGGTCTGCGCTGCCCATAAGTTTTATGGCAGCCTACTTCATTTCTGCTGTACATAACAAGGCATGGGCTAGTGTGCGTAGTTTTGTCCTGTCACGAAACGTTCCAAACATTAACGTATTCCCAGAGAATATACCAAGTGCCTTGACTAGTGAGGGCTGTCAGTCTCCCTTATATGCTATACACTCCTGCAGAGGTTGTTATGGTCTCCTCCACACCATTAAATTACATGTTCAGATTAACTTTGAATCTGCCATGAAGTGGCCGGTGTAATAAATAATAATCTTCCAAAACACGTGATAACATTGTTTATTCCAATACCTTCCTTGGAAGCACTTGCAAATTTTGCCTTGTTTTAGGAGGGTGCACACTACTACAGAAAAGGTGGCAAAAGTTGCCTACATGAAAATATACGTATTTAAGTACCAGGCTGTGAGATGGAGCTCTTCCCGGTCTAAATAGAAGAATTAGGTTCCTACAATTGACTTTAACTATTGACAACTACATGATTGATACAAAGCAATGAAGTACCCGGAGAGAACACTGACATACGTCTGTCTCACACGGCACTCGAGAAGCGACTATCTAACATGTTGGTGGGCTGTGTTCTGCCTGGCTCTAACTCCCACCACCATGTCACATGATAACAGATTAAACTCAACACACTATTTAATGAAATGAAGTGGATGAACATGGCCCTAAATGAAAATGAGACATATAAACATTACACTAGAAAGCTCACTGATTATTAAAAGAAAAGAAAATATATAAAAACATAAACATATACTTACCACTTAAGACACCCTGACCTCACATTTGTGGGTTATGTCTCTCCTGTATACTGCTCTCCTCGTGCCGGGATTTCCTTTCATTCATGTACATAACACTCAATTTATTCATACAACATTTTTAAAACACCCTTCATTACAAATTCAACATAAAAGGAACATTTATTATGTTGAAGCAGGTTTTTCGGTACGTGGTTGATACATTATGCCATATGTGTCTATCGTTCATAGTCCATGTAACACAATACTGGTTATGGTCAGTAGCATAATGTCCATAATACTGTTCAATTAAAATTAATGTAAATTTAAGAATATTTGCACCAGGCGCACACATAAAACCAGAATAAAAATACTTAAAATAATATAACACATGCATCATGCTCCAACGCATGGTATTGTGACTTCTTTACAAAACATTAGTTGCACATTGCTACACACTCAAGACAATTAAATATAATAAAAACATACCTTGTTGTAGAAAACCCTTATAGAATAATAAAACACACAATACACTTAATCGCAAAGGCGATAAATAATAGTTGGAAACTATTTCAATTATTCTGCAGTTGTCGCTCTGGTGCACGTGGTGAGGCGTGTTCTGTACCACATGGTTACACAGGAACAACAATAATATTTACATTTTAAAATAGCAAGAAAAATTACATTAACATATTTAACACTTCAGAAACAATGAAAACAATGATAATAATGAAAAACACAACACTATAGGGCCACGAAAGAACAAAAACAAGCCCTATGTACATATTCATAACACACCTATTTATTTATACACACTCATGTGCACACACGGAACACTGGTTGCACTCACTTGCTCTAGTGTGGCGCTGAGCTGCACTTAGGCGGGATCTTCAAATATGTGGTGAAAAGTATAGGGGTCAGAAATGTGGTACATGTTAATACCTAAACACATGGGCGATACAAATTCATAATTCATTCTTTGCAAATATGCAGTTATAGTATTAAATTGAAAATAAATGAGTTAAGTTTCTCATAACAGGTAAGTTGAATGTCTCACTATATGGCAGACGGCAGAAATACAGCGACATTAAGTGTACCATTTTTGCTCGCTGCCTGGAATAAGGAGTGTCCAGACATCCCTTCTTAGACTGTGGTATGTACCGAAATAGAGCTACATGGTTTTTTTTAGTGTATGTAGAGATACCTTGTTAATAGAAGTAAAGATGCAAGTTATAACCTCTGAATGTGCTGGGGAATCATCCCTTAAAATAACATAACAAACACAGAATGGTAAATTAAAAAGGCAATGAAATAAAAATAGAATAAATACTCAAATGCACTGCATCGCACACAAACACACACATACATGGAACACTTCTAATGCGTTTCACAGCTCTCACTGGCGGTGGATGAACTGCAGCTGGCGATGGGACAAACTGTCTCGAGGATACACCATGTGGTACATGTCAGTCTGGTTGGAAGGTAACACACAAATAATACCCTTTTAATAAATTATATAACATGATTCTGTAAAACAGCTTATTTGTTTTACAGAGAAAATGTTTTGAATAGCATGTGTCGCTATGTCATACTGCTTATGAGTTGTGTGGTAACACATGCCTACTTACGTGTTCTGCTAATCTTCCATGTCGCACTGTATTAAGTAGCATAAAATTATTGAACATTTTAATATATTTAATTGTGTACACAGTATGAATTTATCACTACATGGCGGGTGGTTGGGTGAACTGTGTCAGGGAATGCTACGTGGAACACTTCAATATATATATATATATATATATATATATATATATATATATATATATATATATATATATATATATATATATAATTTGAAAATATTTTGTTAATTGTTACTTATAGACACCATTTTTCAAATTATATACATATTTGTATAAATACACACACAAAGGGGCGCACACACATGCACATGAGACACTCTCACTTGCTCACTTTCTCTCTGTCTGTCTCTGACCCTTTCATGAGTACTGATTTAACCTTTTCAAAGAATTATGTGCACACTAAAATATAAGTATTAGGCAGTAACTGAAATGCTTCCATCCATTTTTTCTTGTGGTTTCAGGGTTTTCTGCAAGTCATATAGATAAAACAGTTTTGGATGTGACAAATGAAATAAAGGAAACAGTTTTTAATTTCAGGTAAGATCTCTACTGTGTAAACCTATTAATTTTGCTTTAGATAGGAAGAATAAAATATCATTTTATATTTTATGCTAATTGCAATCGTTTTATCACAGATAGAATGCTCTATAGAGGATAAGGAGAAGTTTGAGCAACAACTATAAAGGAGACTAAGGGCCTTATTCAAAGTCCTTTTTAGCCTGACTAATGAAAGAGCAACCTCCGACCAAAATTTTTCGTATTCAGAGAGCATTATTTCAGCTAGTTCGATGATCATCTTGCTTTAGTACAGCCTAACTTTTAATCTGGACTGAGGATAGGTCTAACGAAGTATTAAGGTTAAAAAGAAACATAGCAAACATAAAATACGCTAGTTTTGTTACGGCCTGTATTACCACCGCCTGACAAAGTCCTGATTAAAAGTCATCTGCTAAATAGCTCAAAAATGCATATTACGACTCGCTGATACTGCCTTTTCGGCAGACTATCAGCTGATAAAGCTATCAGGTACTTCGCCCACCTCATAGCTATCCATCAGCATGTCAAATTGTGTGCTTGAGCCTTATGATGCCCAGAAACGAGACACCCAGGGCGAGACGCCCAGCACGAGATGCCCAGCACCGAGATGCCCAATCAAGAGGGCGACCAAACATCAAGGCAAGTCACACCAGCCACCTCAGGCAGCAAAACCAGAACTCCCAGTTCTGGAAGCCATGGTAATACCATCAGGAGCCTGTTTCCTACCACGAAGACCAGCACATAGACTCCCATAAGGGATGTGGAGAAAATTGAAGAGCACAGCAGAGAGTTTCCCACACCCAAAAGCAACAACAGAACGGCCATCACTGCTGGCCCAGTAGGGTCCCCCTACAGCGTAGCGACGCCCCACATCGCATTGCCAACCACCGAAGACATCGCAGAGGGTGAGCCACTGGAGATGCCTGTGGGGCAGAGCTCCCCACTGGGCGGATCTCCAGACTGCTACATCATGACACCTTTAAGGGCATACTCAGCAGTGGACTTCACTTCGGAGGACAACCGATAAAACGAAAGGGAAGTGTAACAGGCTCCCACAGCCCTACACTGGTGTATCCACCTTTCTTCTCGTCAACTCCCACAAGACACCGGCAGCAGCAGAGGTGATTATGAGGTGGCCGAGGAGGGGGACTCCACCCCTCTTCACAGTTCCAAGTGGGCATGCCGCCTCCACCACCCAGCATGCGCGGCTTGTGGTGCGGACACCCCCGCCCATGTATGCATACCGTGGCGCACCAGCACCGCGGGAGTCAACACCTTGGACCAGCACCGACTCGCAGAGGCCACTCCGACACCTGAAGACACCCACCACCTGTTGTGCTTGAAGGCATGATGGGTCATCTGGGGGATTGCGGAAGTCAAACGGTCACCAGAGGCCACAAGTGTGTAGTGGAGGTTAACAGGAATGGAATTTGCACCACCCTGCAAACAGGTAATATATGAGTCAAGAGACCATCATACTTAATTTATTACAACAGGTAATTCTTGTAATAAATTTGTAAACATTCCAATATGGTGTTTAACCCAAAGCCACAGGAGTTAGGTACAGGCCAAATGCAATATAGTGTGTTAGTCAGTTAAATAATTATTTTTATTTATTTCATTCTTTGACTTGGTCCATTTTCAATATTAAATTATAGTGATTTATTTCCATTGTTTTTCCATGCAGTGTTTATTGCATCGCGTGCACATGCATGAGGAAGTGTTTGTCTACCTTTTTATTTTCATGGCTTTTTTTAATGTAATATACTTTCTTGCAGTGCGTATGCATATTTGTGAAGTTTTATGTCTAGCCCTCATGTTTTCCATATTGTTAATTTTGTTTTAGCATGAAGTGTATGCATTGTTTTTGTGCAACATCAGAATTATAATTTCATTCAGTGCCACAATGCATTTTTATCATGTGTGCAATGTATCTGTTTTATTAGTATGTTCTCCAGTACTAGCCAGTAGATCGTCCAATGTTTTCTAGGATTATTCAAGTAACCACAGTCAGAGGCCACAGGCCTAAAGTGAACCTCCATGACATATGGCATAACAGATTTATCACATGGAAAATTTCTTTTTTTTATCTAACTGTTTTTATGTACTCTTTCATACATTAAATTAAATTTCTCAACTCCCAGTAAACACACACATAATAAGCATTAAAAACTATAAACGAGGGCAACACATGCTTGCCACGAAAATGCCTGTAAGTTGAGGTTAAGTATCACATAAACCATATAAGTTTTTTCATGTGTGCTGCACAGGAACACTCGACCAGTCAACCAGCTCCACGACATCCATTGTTTAGTAGCATTCTCATGTTTGGGTAAGATGGTTGCCGTAAGAGGTGCCTTCAGCCTTCATTGCTTCTGAACCAATCATTCTTGTGCAATAGTGTAATTTTATTAATCAGGACATATAGAGTAATTTTGTATCGCACTGGAAGGAGCACTGTCGAAGACCCTGCTCGTTTTTATAAGACTGGGACTTAATTTTAGCACTTAAAATCATGTAGGCATTTGCACCTTTTTCATACAGGCGGAGCTCTCCGAGCCACAGTGGGGACCCATCATGTGTAAGTGCCTCGAACGAAGAAACAAGGAAATAAATCAGTGTCGTGTTTAACAGCGCACTACTTATTTCTCCAGCAGCATAATGATTGTTTACCTGTTGCCATGATTTTTCTGTAAAAGTTCTAAAGGTGTAGAGATGTCCCAAACTATCTTTAATGGGAGTGAAAGCATCTGGAAAGGGCTAAACGCCATCCACTCGCCTTGAACTTTGGAATATAGTTTCAACATCATCATTAGCAGTAACCAGACAGAGGATCATGGCTGCATTAAGGGTCATCGACCACCACGACCATGCATCAATCATGCTCGCCCAGCTGGCACCCACTAACCTGGTAAAATCATTGACAAACCACTCCCATTCAGCAAAACCTCATTTACTCTGACGATCCAAACCATCCAGTCATCACCCATTTTCACGTTGTATTCGTCCCACCCCTCAGGTGGCGAGAACATGGGCTGTCCTAGGAGTGAAACTCAGTGATGTCACAAAACCGTACCGGAAATGAAATACAAAGACATAAAATATTATTTGAATCATTTTGCAAAGGGTTCATTTATAAAATAAATCTAGAACTGTACCTTTATCTTACTCACAATGGACTGCATATAAAGACCATTTTGTATTTATAATTTTTTTCAAGTGTGGTGACATTCCCAGTGACATCACATTCTTAAGAATAAATGACACTTGCTAAGTCATGTGGATGTCACCAATATATTTATGAGTATTTTCCCTTATTTTGTGTCACTTTTATTTGTCTTTAAAATGTCACATATAATTTGCACTCCACATTTGGCGCCGGTTCATGCAACCTGTAACAGAAGTCGACACTATTTGTTTAGTTCGATCTCAGCACTCAACCTAACCGGCAGGGGGAAAGTTTAACTTACAATAGTACTTAAAAATACCAGAAACTTTTTAATTATTATGTACCAATGCACGGAACCACTGTCTTTCCATTTTCATTGGGACTTAACGTGCACTCGTATCACATAATTTTTCACGAACGGCTTATGCCGCTTTTGCAGCAACAGGTTCTATTAGTAAACTGATTCTTTTACAAAATACAAAGTCAAAATTTGTACGCAATTCGCAACTACCACATGGCGTGCTAACAAGTAACTATATTTAGAATGCAATTTAAAACTGGGTTTAATGCTTATGTATCTAATCATACGAAGCTATTAAAAACGTTTCGATAGAATAACTGTTCTGCACTTTTAATCTCTTATTTGCAGAAAATTTGTGCTAGTTCAGAAGAAACTGAGTAAGGAGATTGCGATGTGCTCTCCGAAAGATGTGCATATAAATGAAGCAAAGAAAGAGTCCTTGAAGAATTATCTTTATTCGCTTTCACCGAGTGTGACAGAGCAGATGAATGCTGCCAGCAGACTGAAGCTCAACATATTGAAGGTAGTCAAATTTATGCAATTATAAGCTATATACAAGTAATACACACACACACACACCATGTCCTTGCATGATTAATTGTAACCACGACAGTTACTGTACCCTAGGAGACTATGATAAAACTTGGAGCCTTAAAACTATCTACAATATCATAACCCAGTAAATTGTGGCTAATTCTCAACATGGATGCTATTACAGCAAATGAAGCACTCAGCATCGTACATATCACAGATTATTTTTAAGGGTTTGCACTTTTATCACCAGCACTACTGTAGCGAACCTCCTTGCACACCACTATCTTCTTGGACAAGGTGACACAGTTATAAACATCTTGACATCCACTCGGGAGGATCTGGGCTTGGTTTGAATCCCAGTCTGGCCTTCCTTACTTTAGTTTTCCATAATTTGTCAAAATAACTTCCGGTGAATGTTGTGGTGTTTCCTGACTACAGCCCATGGGCGATTCCTACCCAATTTCTGCTTCTCTGAGCAACTTACTTGGTCTCTAATTGCCTCGCTGTTGATGTAGTGCTTATTCCTGCATGCATACTGACATTAAAGGACTGCTCAGAGACGATGAATTCATCCGCCTCTCACTGAAGGCAGGAATGAGTGTTTGTTGTGCCCAGCCCCAGCTTGGTAGAGCAATTATGTGGGCTGTGGGCTGACGGCCATGGAGATCCCTGGCATATCTGTTGATGTGTTGAAATGGAGAAGTGCTGACATTGATCCTATTACTACAGCTTTTGCAGTTGTGCAAAAAGGGTGTCGGCCACTTTACATGCCCTTTTAATTACACGACTTTTACTCTGCCTAGGGGTAGGACCCATAATGCATAACACTCCTCACATCTTGAAGTTGTTCTCTGGCATTTAGGGTGTTGCGCCCGAAGTCACCATGAAGGAAAAATGTAATGAAAAGTGAGGATGGACCTCAATCGCTTTCATTGACGTTATTATGGTACAAACATATGCCGAGGGTAAACAGGTGGAGTGCATATCCCGAGCAGGAAGCTAGGCTGATGGCAGAGGTCAGTATGCGAAAATACCCGTGGCCTACTCGAAAGATGGCTGATGGCACTCTCAAAAGCTCTATGGAGTTTTTCAAAGAAACTCAAATAATGCAATCAGAACAATATTCAATATTGTATGCTTAAATCTACTACATAATTATGCACTGCACAACAAGACATATTGGCGACATTCCAGTGGCTATAAAAATAATAATTACTGACGAAAACATGCTGTCACGACGATATCGCCACACTTACAGGATTATATTATATGGATGGAAATGCATGATATACATTGCTTGATGTATGGAATATGTTGACACTTTGACAATCTTTTCTTAATTGCTAACAACTTTCCCGCAAGTTTATTTTCACAATTTGATGGCGCCCTGCACTTCCAACAACGTTGTTGGCATGCACCGTGTACTTTTTTAAACATGCACGATTTGTAGCGACCTTGGACTATGTGATGCACTATGCTGTGTGTCTTCATGAAACAAAGAGCTAGATGCAACTTCAATTTGCACCACAACAAAGGAATGTTTCTAGTGCCATGCAGGTAGCGTTTTAATACAAACGAACTCAAACGCCCAGGGATGCTGCATTCGCCTGGCTGACTTTTCTGTCAGGGCAAAGTGGTTAGTGTTTCCGGAGCCAGCCCTCACTTGAGAGCAATGTGGGGTGGTCAGCCGATGACCCTTGTGAATCCCTGGTGTCTGCGTCGATGCTGATGATGTTGCGGTATCGTCACATGCACTTATTGACACTGATGTTAAGGTGGTAGTTTCTACTCACACGAGAGCGTAGGATGTAGGCCTCCTACACATATTTTTACATACACTGATGTTACTCTGTCTAGGGGACAGGACCCGTAATGCATACACCTGAAAACATTTCAATAAATACTACATTTTTCAGCATTCATACTCCGTCCTCCTGCCTGCTCGCGAACTCTCTGGGGGATGTCAACTCCTGCCCTTGCAATATGGCTGATGATGTTTGCCGCATTGCTAGGTTGATCCGACGCCTCATTGTAAATAGGGCGGCGGGTAAATGTTCTGTTCATACCATATGATTATCTTCTACCCAGAGACATAGCTGAGTATTGAGGTTTTCGTTGTGCCTCTCGGTCGGGTTTGTTAGTGGCTGGTAAATTGGGGTTGTTAGGTGTATCACTAGCCACTGCGTGCATAAGTCTCTCCACAGATGACTGCTAACTGTGACCAGATGTCAGTGAAGATATTCTTTGGGTATCCCCAGTAAGGATAAACCTCTGTTTCCAAAGTGACACTGACCATGGCCCTCTCCCTAGACCGTTTGCCTGCAGCAGTGAGGGAACTGCACCGACAAGACGCACACTCTATGCAGAGCGCCTCAGCGTGCAATGTTGGTGATGATGCCAAGTAGTGTAGGGCAATGCAGAGTAGAGTAGGGCAAGCAAGCGGCATTTCCTAGGCGTCGCGATGTCTCCAGGCAGATCTCTCACCTGGTGATTATGAACGTTTCCAGGTGGCCTATCGGCGTGACTCTCAGGACAGTAGGGGAAACCACCAATGACAGTATCTCCCCCCCCCTCCTTTACAATTTTTTAAAATGTAAATTGCTACAGGTGCAGTACCTCATAGAATATCCACTATCTTCCCCTGGGCTGGGAATCAGGACACCCAGAAAGCTCACCAGGAAGTAGGAATATCGGGTTGAGGGCTGAAGCTGTGTGGCGGATGGGTTCTTTAATAGGCAGGAAGGGTGAGAGGAGTCATTAGGTCAGACCAGGGTTTGCTCCTGGCTACATGCAAGGCTGATTTTCACTTCCTAAAGCACTCTCGCCACTGCCTCCAACTCCGCCTCGCCCCAGGCCTGTAGTTACTCGACCACCTATCTGGTCGTTCGCTGTCGGGATTTAATTCCAACAGGGCCCAGACACCCATGTTACTGCTGCTCTTGCCAGAACAGTTGTTCGGTTAGTCACCAAACCAGTACCAGCTAGCACTACCTCAACAGTTGTATACAATCTGGCCCGACGAGGTCAAACTCGAGCAATCACTGTTATCTTCACACCAACTAAGACAAACACTCACCAGGACATCAGACCAACCCTGTTCAAGACCAACCATCTGGCAATTGTGAGCCCGTTCAAGCCAAGTAAACTCCTCTGACATGTTGTTGTTCCACGGCCCTAGGGGGGAGAAGGTGCTGATGCCAGTATCTTTCTGAGCTAGAGAATGTGAGGTATCAGAATTCATTGTCCCCTCTCAGTAGTTACGCTAGAACTTGAGACCAAAAACCTCCCTGACTCCGATTGTCACTTAGTCGATAGTTAAATGTAGTGTAGCTTTAGAGTTGACAGGTACAATTAACTCATGTTACTGCCCGTTTCACATCTGCAGTGCTTCCAAGATGCAGAGATGGTAAGATGTGTTCACAATGCACCACCAGAACTGCAGTGGACAAGTATGGAGCCCCTGCAGTACTTCCACAACCTCGCTGCTACACTACTCGTAGATTTCACAAGTATATCTACCACCATAGAGGAAGCCCGCCGGTACTTGCAGACATCATTTCAGCCAAGGAAGTTAACCCCAGAAGGTATTCTCTATGTTGACAAGATACCCTGACATTAGTAAAACACAACCACAAACATCCCCAGGTTATGAGCACAGATTGGTTTTTCTGAAATACGGCAGCAGTTGGATACTGTAAGTTGCTAAACGGTCTAATTTTGTCATTACATTACTTAAAGTTGAGAAGTGAAAACTGGATGGCTTATGGTATTACTGGAAGATCACTGACCTTCTTTACTTGGAAGATGTTTAATGCCTCTTGTCTCCAGGAAATATTTGCTTGTGTTGATTCATCAACATACTTTTAACTATGGATGAGGACAACTTAGTGTTCATGACACAAGGCATCGTGGCATTTGCAATGTTGATTAGTCAACATCCCAAACATTTAAAATCATGAGTCAGATTTTCTTATACTTAGATCTTTGATGATAACATGTTTTCAAACTTCTGTGTTCAGTAGTTATGGCAGTATACTTAATGTAAGATAGGGAAATATGGTAATGTAAAAGAATTACATAATTTAAGTGCAATTCAGTATCTTCCACTATAAACATTTGTTGAGAGTGTTGGTCGGGGCTTAACAGGGAGCTGTTGAGAGCCAGTGAGGATAAAGTGAGATGCAGACGGAGCAGTGGTGGAATGCAAGGGCAGGAAAATGAGTGTGTCATGAGAGATCTTGTTGGCAAATACACCACATTATCCATACGTTAAAATCCAGGACATTCCATCGGGAATGAAACCCGCTTCCCCCAGGTAGGAGGCAAGTATTCCGAATATCACATCACCGTTGCCCCCGGCAACATAAATGTTACAGTTAAAATTTTTTAAATAAAGGTATTAGTATTTTATTTACCCGCGCAAGTAAAATACAGTACCCATTACCCATAATTTCTGTAGATGTCACTCCACTACCCAACTACATACTGTCCTTGTGTTGGAGTGGAACAAATTTAAGGCTGAAAGCTTTCAAAAAATACATTGCTATTTTGAGCAAGTCTGGAATACTATAGGAAAGAGACATTCGAACATGAAGAAATTACAGAAGTTTTTAAGACCACATAAAGAAAAGGCGGAATATAACTATCTATTGGAAATGAGTTAGCCGCTAATGTAAGGGACTATTCCACACTATCCAAACAAGATGGAAAAACCATGTCAGTGGCTTACAGTAAGTGAAAAAGTAGTATCAAATAGCAGGATGGCTAGCAGTATCCTTATAACAAATTCCCTGGCATGTCCCTGACTTTTCCAGGTATCCTGTTACATTTACCTGACCTAGGTATACAGCAAATATTAAAAATATTTCTACATTATTTCCTAAAATATATTACAAAATCTTTTGTGGATAACAATAACATATCCTTAATTTAGGATTCCTCCCCATAAAAAAGGAGGTATATACACAGATGGCAAATGGAAAAAGCAAAAGCTGACACAGAGGTTAAATACTAGCGTTCTTAGAACCAGAAGAAAGTCATGATACAAGGACAAGACACAATACAATGTATCAATGCAATGAGAACCACTAAGTGTTTGAATGATATATTATTTTAGTATAGAAAACATTTTTCTTGCAAAATCTTACAGTTACAATTAAAACATATTTTACACAATGCCAATGATTGCTGCAACAACCAAACAAACAATCAGCTGCAAAAATCTGTCTAGTAATAGCTACAATTAAACATACAACAAAAAATTGTCCCCAGGCTAATAAATCTTGCTATGAAGGTGGAATAAGCTAAAGTAGCAATACAATTCATAAAATGGTGTGTAGCAGCAGTGCTAAAATACAATATTAATTTACTTTTTAAATACATTATAAATTACTTTAACTAGTAACACAGACCTCACACAAATTTCCCTGATATTTCCCTGACTTTTCCAGAAATGTAAAATTCCCTAACTTTCCCAGGTTTTCTCTGTTTTCCCTGATGCTAGCCACCCTGAGGGCGTTTCGTTACCTCCACAATGCGAAATATGAGCAGTGAAGTAGTTCCGATCTCTTCGCACAAACGTTATGTTGCACCTACTATGTCATTCTACTTCCGGCCAATCTCACGGATAACTTGCGCGAGGAAAAAGCACAAATGCTTCATGCGTTGACGTCACAGTGGTGGGAAAAAACCAGAAACATGCATATTTGGAGGTTAGCATCGGCGACGACCAAGGGCAAGTTCGTTGGTTTTAGGAAACGTGCGAAGTGTTGATTGTACTGAATGATTCTGCAACTAAATTATATATTGCTAATGATGAACATACGTGTTTTAGTGAAGTCGACTTGTAAGGATTTCCGTAGGTAAACACATTTTTAAGCAGTTGCGAATTTAACAGTAAACTTGCATGTTTTGTAAATAATGTATTTGTAAACTGTCATTATAGAAATGCACGTGGCCTAAAAAAGTCGCATTTTCAACACTTTTGTAGTGTGTGAATGATATTTGTTTCTTTGCGTATATCGCGAATTCAACGAATGTAAGGTTAACATCGGCCGAAGTGTGTGTATGTTTGTATTGCTGCATCTGTACGAATACAAACGACGTATGTATCTCGTTTTGTTTTTTCACTGAAGTTAAAATTTTCGAAGTTATAATAATTTTAATGTTATTTCCATACGAGCAAAATTGTCCACTGCTCCATCAAAACATGTCTCATGAAAGTCTTTAATCTAACCCTCCTGCCCACCTTTTTCCACTTTTCAAACACAGTTTCGTTTTTACACTGAAATAAAGTAAACCGAATACAAGCTAACGTAACTAGGCGAAAATAAATCAGGTTGGAATGCCAACCTGTGACATGTTAATCTGCAATCTGCTGTGAGTACGACTTTGAGGTTAATATGTACTCCTGGTGGCTGTTAAATATTTAATATTCTGTTAATTTTATTATTATATATATATATATATATATATATATATATATATATATATATATATATATATATATGACAATTATAAACAAGTTAGCCTGTCCAATCGTGCGACAGTAGCGCAGGTTTGCCATAGCTGTATATGTAAATGTCTTGCCATTCGTAAATAAATGCTCAAATTACGTACCGAACGTAGAGCATTGAAGTTGTTCCGTTCTCCAGGTCAGCATTAAATGTATTGAGTAACGGAACAACAACTGGCAGCTATGCAGTTGGTCGCATCAGTGCACGGAACGGAACTCAGCCTCAATAACATTACCAAAAGATTCACTACACACGTTTTTTCTCTCTGCAGACTGTTTTCCTTGTGCGAGATAGGCACTTTCTGCACAAATGTTACAGCATGTTTTTTTTTTTCATTAGTGAATTTAATCTGCTGACCTTGAAAAATGAACAAAAATTTTTTTGTTTACCCTGACATCAGTTACCTTAGTATTGACACATGACATCCTGTTGAAAGGAATACTTACATTCAGTGAGGCTGGTATTCGTGTGGATGCTGCATCAGGTGCACACTTAAACAGGGTTCACATGTTGCAAGATGCATTTCGCGCAAGATTTCGTACAAAATATTTCGTACGAGAATGCCAACTAAAGAGCATGCGAAAGGAGTTCATACACAGATAAATAAGATGAATACTGCCTTGCATAAAAATTAGTTGATATCGCTGGTGAGCACCAAACAGCCAAGATATTAAAATACAAAATATGAAGTTGCTTACTTCAACAAGGTATTTTTTTTCAATGCATTACCTCTAAAATATAATGGTTTTTATTTTATTCTCAGCAAACTGTCTAAACTTCAATCCACACTTTAAAGTTATTTTCCAGCAATGTTTTATTTCCCTGTATTCCTCTTCGCACACTTCAGATTATGATTTTCTTTTACTCTATGGTTGTGTTTACAACAGGTCACATGGCCAGCATACAAGGACCAATAGGATCGCAACTTGCATCGCCTTGCACGAGAAAATTAGGACCGGCTCTATCTTCTCATTTCGTGCAAGATGTGCCTTGCACAAAAAAACTTGTGCAAGAAATTCTCATGCAAGGTCGGCATCTTGCACAAGTTTGACACTCATCATGCATCAAGTGATCCCTGTTTTATATTATGGGGTTTTTGTGTGGAATTTATTCCTAGAGAGGTGCTGGGGCATGCCCATTGCACAGGACTGGCATGGTAGCTATGCTGCAGGGCACAAAGTATAGTTCTGACAGCATTATCTAGCATTTGGCATTTACTGCCTTCAAAGGGTTGAATGGGTGACAGATGTGATTATTAGCTGGGACGGCAGTGGGTACACTGGCAGCAGATGTGTGTGAGAAATGTTGTTTGACTGTAGGTCGAGTAACTAGTACTAGTGCTGCTGGATTAAGGAAGGTAATGGCTGAGTTTGTTCCCTTTGGTTGAGCTGAGAAATCGAAGCTACTAGGGCAGGGTTAGCTCATGCAGATGCCCAGAGGCAAGCAATGTCAGTTTCATGCACTCCTTCAGATCATTGTGCTTGGAGTAGGTCTCTGGGAGAAACGCACACCCTTCATGTCGGCAAGGTAAGGTGCGTTCCTTGTGACCTTATAGCGCGTCAGACCATGAGTGAGCCATCGGCCAGGCAGACACCTGGCTTTAATGAAGTCAACTGGGATGGTGATTGTCTACAGGAAGTATGGTACTCTGGATTGCAGCCAAACACACATTTATTTACCTTGTAAGGAAGATTACCCATGATGACGCACTACCTCCTATGTCGGTAAAAGCATTTGGTGGGAAGCTAACTACGCGATGCTGGTAGAGATGACCGATGCTGAACAAAGAGGATAGGGTAGATTAGTGCTGTGAGAACAACTTATAACTAGCTATCACTGGGTTCTATTGTTGCCCAGAGGGAGCCACAGTGTCTAACATGTAGACAATGGAATGGCGTACAGTAGCATAGTGCGAGGTTGATTAAGCAGAATGTGACAGGAGAATTCCCAGGTAGGAGCTAAAGAAACTGGAGTTTCCTTCTAGCACAAAAATGCAACGAAGGAGGGAATGTAAGAGAGGATAGACTAGAGTAACCATGGTGGCTAGCATGGTGAGTGTAATCAAAGCTCGTTTTGTCAGCGAAGGCTTAAGGCGCAGGCTGGTCAGTGTCTGAGCAACAGGTGCTGGACGACTGAAGACTAGTCTGGAGTTGAGCAGCATCTCCCTTTTTATACTAAATCTGGCCGCTACCCTGTGCTGGTTGGATGGCGTCTCATAGACGAGTGGTGGCTGCAGAGTTTATGGTTGGAGGGAGGAGGGAGGATATGGTGGCGAAAAGCATAGTAACTATCTGGCGTGACGTCACTGGCCAGAAGGAAGATAAGCGAGCGACAAAGCAATATTATGAGCAGTGCTATATAGGGGTGGGCGAAAGTACTCATTGCTCGGGATGCACAGTTATGGTGGGCAAGTGAATAACACAATCTGCCCTATCTAAAATGTTAATCCTAAATGGTAAACAGTATGGTCTCACGTGGTGGGGTTAATGGAAATGCAAACTCCGAGAACCAAAAAAAAAAAAAAGCAAGGCTATGTGTGGGAATGAGCTGAAGTCGTTAAATCATAATTGTTGAAAAAGTGGCATGCATAGGAACCCCAGCAAACGGTGAAACGCGAACTACACGAAATACTGCGAAATTGGACGTTATTTACATTTTTGCGATTTCGGCATTTTACACGAAAAAGACGATATCACCAAAATTTACATTCTTCAGAAACTGTAAATAATCGTTTACAATCGACTGCATCTAGACAATAGGTTGTACTGCCAACACTGCAATTTGCCGCTCTTCATAGTGTTTTGTAGTGATTATTTTTGTGCTGAGAACCCGAAAATAGCTACTATTTTTTATAGTGAAACCGTAATGAATCATGTTTCTACAGTTTTGACATCAAGAATTAAATAATGTCCAAATTCTGAAACATGTGTGCTGACTGAGTTGTGAAAAAGTACTTGGCTGTTCTAAATATGTGGTTATGAGGATACAAATATGTGAAATGTAATGTGACACGAATTTTATTTTCGTATGGAATTTATGTTTGTTGGTTTCAGGAAATGTACACAGTATTGATTTTATTGAATGATTCTGCAAATAAATTATATAATGCTAGTGACAAACAAACGTGATTTTAATGATGTAAACTTGCAAGAATTGCAATAGAAAAACATGCGTTCAAGGGGTGCAAATTTTACAAACAGCAAGTTTGCATGTTTCGTAAATAATGTATTTGCAAACCTTTACTATAATTATTGAAAGGCACGGGGACTGAAAAGCCGCACTTTTAATACTTAAGTAGTGTGTGAATTTTTTAATTTTTATTTGTCTATATAGTAAATTCGAGTGTAAGGTCAACTTAAGCAAACTGTGTATGTGGATTGCTGCATTTGTACGAATACGAACAGCAATGTATATATCATGTTTTGTTTTTTCATTGAAGTTAAAAATTTTCGAAGTTACAATCATTTAAATGTTATTTCGAAACGAATAATATTTTCCACCGTTCCATCAAAACAATATGCAACTCAAAAAGGCAACCCACCCGCAGGAACCTCAAAATAGTGCCATCTCATGAAAGACTTTTTAAACTAAAGCCCCCCAACTCCCTCGCTGTTTCCTTCTTTCCCTCGAAATAAAATTAATAGATCCCCAACAGATTACAAAAATAAAACAGGTTGGAATGCCAATCTAGTCATAACATCCTATATTAATTACTGGATGGAAGCTAGCTAACGTTAGACTTTCAGTGCCTGCCATGACAGGGAACACGAGGGAAGAGGAAATTGCAAGTGTGCATTGGATTCGCATTTGTTTACAAACATCCTTTTCTTTGGTGAAAAACAGCAGTGGTGGAAGGATTCATTGTGACCATGCTACTTTTCTAGAACTGTCAAAATTTACCCCATATGTCTTCAATTGATGTTTTCTTCTTAAATTAATTAATTGTACTACTGCTGTTTCTTGTATTTAAAATTCCTTTTATATATTTTTTTCAGACACTAAACATGAGCATTAATTTTCTTTCAAAACATTCTAATTAACCAAATTTTTTAAATTTTCAGACACGGAAACTTGGTTTATTTTTAAATATGAATGTGAAGAAATTCACATGCTGTTTTCAGGACAGTGTACCTGTGTGGCTCCTCCTTTCCATCAATCCTGTGGTGTTGAGGGGAAGGGCGACCAATTCTAGTGCATTTGGGTAAAAAGTAGTATGTTGCTCATTTGAGTAAATTTTCCTGGGATCACCCGTAAACTTGTTACACAATTGTAACTACAGAAAGGTGCTAAGTCTACAGGGAAGGTACTCAAGTTAAAAGATGGCACACATTTTTATTTTATTTTGACGGAAATAAACACGTGGTGATGGCACTCTAACTCATTGTCAGCAGTGCTTTTATCAGACGGAACACTACAAGTGATGCTGCGATGGTCTGTAAGGGCGAAAGGAGAATGCAGTCTAGGATGCAACAATCTAGATGATGATCTCTTGAATTTTTGATGTACTGACGATGTAGCATAATTGCTGACACATAGCGGGGTACACTAGCAAGGACATGACAGGATTTAGTCTTAAGAAAGCCTGTAAGGAAGGGTCCTCTACAGATACGTGTGTAACTGTAGGAGGGTACAGGATTTGCAGGGTACATGGTGGAGAGCTCATAACTAATGTCGGAGCAATGGGTGATAGACAGCTGAAGACTGGTCCAGAGATGCGGGCTGTTTCCACTTTTATACTAATCTCGGGCCACTACCTCTACTGATTGGGTTGTGCTGCTAAGGCGAGGGGTGGTCGCTAAGCTGGGGTGCGAATGCATGACTTGCCTCTGTGACATCACTGGCTGGATGGAAGAGAATGCGAAACAAAAGACGAGCGATAATTACTATAAAGGCGACCTAGTGGGGAGTAAAAGAACTCACTGGCTTTACGCATTGTTCTGGCCGGTGAATAAAATAACCTGCAAGGCAGACAGTACAATAATCTCATTATAATGGGAGAAAGTTAACTTCCAACTCCGCAACAATTAACCTAAGGATGGAGCAGAATTCGTCAACACTTCAGTATTGAAAAAAATGTCATGCGTCAATATTAACATAATTTTTAGAGCATAAGAGGCAATAGTATTCTGAAAGTACTGATATGTTACAAAGCTTACACAGTATATTGAAGCAATAAATTGAAAAATCTTCAAGTCTCGAGATGAGATTGGTAAACCTCCCAAGGACATGTATGTGAAGCATGGGAACTGTCACAAAGCACTTCGAGATGAAACAAATCTTTGTTACTGTACCCATGGCATTATTGAAATGGCAGAAGAGTTAGTAAAGTCTACAGACTACTATAAAATTGTTCTTGAGTGCATGTCTTAAAATCAAGGAAATCTATAAACTGTATACAGAAACAAGCAACTTCATATTTTATGATCATGATATACATATTTTCAGGAACCCAGTTTTAGTTCCATGTAGTCATCATACACATTTTATACCTCCATGCCCCATGTGTCCTTAAGTAGGCGATAATCTCGTCTTTGCCCAAGTAGCAGCAAGTTAAGTCAACATTTTTGACTAGATGTAGGCCTTTGTTTCGTATGGAAGACACCATTTTAAAAAATTCTTAGAAATGTAAAAAATGTTCTTTATAATGAGACAAATATAGGAATACACAAAGAAAGCATGGCATCCCTAGGTTTTCGTATGTTTGACACCGACTTTGCCAAACCTTTATTTTAGTACCAAAATTAAATACATGCCCAAGTAATCTATAGCGGCATAAATATCTCCTGTAGACCAAATTATACATGTGGAGTTTTTATACAGTTCACCCTACATGTGGGTAAATATGGTATGCTTTCAACTGGTATTTCATTCTTGGAGAGTTTAATCCATACGAAAACCTCAAAATGCAGTACTGCATAAGAGCAACAGATCTGCAAGAGGGTGTGTCTGTATGTGGTAGAGCTACACTCGGCACTGAGAAGCATCAATGACTCGCTCATCACGCTGGCAGCACGCACTCACTCAGTCCACATCGCAGCACAGGGCGAGATCCAGCGCTACCTTGACCTACGCAAGCGTTACCTCCACGACACCATCATCAAGCCTGCCAAGGACCTTCGGGGGCCTTCCACTCCAGACACGCTAGTTGGACCAACACCTTTTCAGGTTTGTAGTTCACTTCCTTTCTTAAAACCTGGCACGTGACATCATGTTGAATTGTAGACTGGTTTTGTGCAGATGCAGCATAAGACACACCTTTATATGCTGATGTTCTTGCATGGAACTTAGTCCTGGCGAAGTGCAGGGACACGCCCATTGTGCAGGACTGGCCTGGTAGTTTTGCGACAGGGTACATTTTCTGGTTCTGAAAGCGTTATCTTGAGTATAGGATTTCCTGTCTTCAAGGGTATACCTGGGCAACAGACATGAGTGTTAGTTAGGTCGACAGGACGTACGAGAGCAGCAGTTGTGGTTGCAAGAGGTTGCTTGAATGTAGGCTGAGTAACTGGTGCAAGTACAGCTGGAATAAAGAAGGTGATAGCTTCAGTAGGCCATTGGTCTGGCTGGCTGAGGAAGGCAGCCAGCCACGGGTGCACTTCTGAGCCTACACATACTGGTTCAAGAAATAAATCCTTAGGCACCTCTGGTAGGATGGGGTTTTGCAAGTGACATAGTGCCAAGTTTGTTCCCCTGGGTTGAGTTTAGCAATTGAAGCTACTAGGGCAGGTGTTAGCTCATGCAGACGCCCAGAGGCCAATCAGGTCATTATCACATGCTCTTCAGATCATGGCACTGGAGTAGGTCATTGGCAGAAACACACACCCCTCACGTCGGCAAGGTAAGGTGGTTTTCTTGTGATCTCATAGCATGTCAGGCCATGAGTGGGCCATCGACTAGGCAGACAACTTATTCCAACACGTCGCGCATATGCACAGTGTGTGGTACAGGTAATGCCTTGCCTGCCAAGGGTTACTGTGTGGGTGTTGTCTAGGCCAAGTTTTTCCAGTCTAGGGAAAATCCATTTTTCCGGCACTAAGGTGCAGAGGAAAAGAAGTGAGCACCAAACCAACAACCTGGTCCGAGAGCAGTGTACCTGTGCAGGCTCCACCATTCTACATATGGTGTAGGTAGAATAGGTGGGTCCGTATCAGATATGTGTGAGTAGCAACCATGTGTTTTGGCTCGACTTAGCATTTTCATGGAATCACCTGTGCTCCACTTGCCTAATTAAGTCAACTGAGATGGTACTAGTCTACAGGAAGTGTGGTACTCAGGATTGCAGCAAAACACACATTTTATTTTCATATAAGGAAAATAACCAGTGATGATGCACTACATCCCACGTTGGCAAAAGCATCTGCCAGGAAGCTGATTGTGCAACGCCGGTAAAGGTGACTGGTGCTGAACCAACAATGAGAATAGGGTAGGCTAGTGCTGTGATAACAACTTTAACTTGCTATTGCTGGATCCTATTGATACCCATAGGGGCAGCTGTGTCTAGTGTGTAGACGACGGAACAGTGTAACTGGCGCAGTGCTAGGTTGACAAAACAGGATGTGATGGGAGAACCCTCGGGTAGGGCGTACAGGAACTGAATTTTCCTTCTGGCACTAAGGTGCAGTGAAGGGAAGTAGGTAAGCAGCGATAAGCTAGAGTAACCCTGGTGGCTAGTGCGGTGGGCGTAATCAAAGCTAGTTGTAAGCGTAGGCTGGCCAGGGTCTGAGCAAAGGGTGCTAGACGACTGAAGATTGCTCTGCAAGCGAGCTGCATCTCCTTTGTGTACTAAATCCTGTCCGCTATTCAGCGCTGGTTTTCTGGTGTTTTATAGCCAAGGGGTGGTCGCAGAACATGGGGTGGCGAAAGACATATCTTTCTGGTGTGAGGTCACAGGCCAACTGGAACGAAGGCAAGCGAGTGACGAAATACTATCTAGCAGTGTGCATACATACAGATTCACGTGACAGGGTTAATGGCAATGCAAACTTTGATAACTCAACCAGTAAGGCTATGCATAGAAATGAGCTGAAGTCGTGAAACCATCATTGTTTAAAAAGTGTTATGCACCAAGCCAGTATTTTGATACCAGTTGAAAACAGAGGTTTCTCGCATGGATGGGACCCTTGAAGCTGCAATAACTCATTACAATTGATACTTTATAGTATCAAGTATCTCATGAGAATATACAAAAGTGTCAAATTTTAACATTGTGCTAATGGTATTTACCATGGACTTTTTTTCATGAAGCAAAAAATTATAGAATTCCCATAATGTTAGAATACTTTGAATTATCGCATAATTATTGCTTCCGCATCACAACACAAGGAACAGACGGGATGGGAGGGGAAGAACAGAAGCTGAAAGTCCTGTGACAAGTTGTAGTTCTCCCACAAGAACAAACGAAAGTGGGAAGGGTGCCGAGGTGGTTGCTAGGCAAACATTTTTACCTCTTGTCAGGCGTGTAAGGGGAGGAAGCGACATTGGGTATAGCCAGGACAAACTACAACCGAGTGTACTCAAGGGTAGCATTCATATGCCGACCATGAGAGAGAGAGAGAATATGAAGATGGCACTCTACCCTCTCACTATGTGTGTAAGGGGAGAAAGCAAAGTGAAGCCATGCCACACCACATCTTGCACAGAGCTGGACTGGATGGAAGAAAAGCTGCAGCTCTTGTCACTCAATTCATTCTTGGTTATTCAACATTTTAGTAAACAAACGTTACAGTAACTTCCTTGAAGTTTAAAAATAAAGTTAGAAAAATGGCAGAATTGCAAAACAAGTGTGTACTGAGCCATCATTTAGCTCAAAGTTTGATTACAGGCTTCCCTGTGTAAACAATGTTATATCAAACCGAAGCAGACAGGATTGTTGCTTTATTATTGGTAAAGGACGTTCGAGTTACAGGCCGTCCACTGCTCGTTTCAAGTGTGATGAGATGCGGCGAGCTGGACCATGGGGGGAATTATGTATGGTGGATAGGAAATATTACTTACCAGGGTTAAGGGCTGGTTAGAGACTCCTCCTCTAGAGTCGTAATATCCGACGACCGTTGGTCTGCCCCCACGTCTACATCTAGAAGATGTTATCAGTTGAAAGTACCTTATAGACCGCCGTATACTAAATTCCAAATCGCATCTAATCAGAGATGCAACCTAACTCACGAAGGGTTATTTTGGCTACCCAACACCATTATTTAAAAAAACACGTGGTCAATGTAAAGTTACAAGAAAAGATTAAGTAGCCGATAAGTGGTTAATGATAATAAAACATTGGTATCTCACCAGTACTTATTTATTACAAGTTCTTCCCCACCGGGGCATTGAAGTTTACATTCCACCATTTTAGCCAGGCAGGCTCTTTACAGACGAAATAGCCATAGCGCCTACAAGCATAAGTTGCATAGTACGCCTCGGCCGTGTAAAAGACGAGCCGAGGGTGAGGGACAGTGTACTACGGGCGAGCAATAAACAAGAGGTTCCAGTAGACTAACGTTAACTAAGTAGAATTACGTTATGATTCTCAAACAAAGATGAAGTGCTAGGAGCACCGTGGCACGGTGGTACTCTCACCAGATCTAAGACGCTACTTCTGTCTGTTTGGTGCGGAGGCCGCTCACTGGCCGATGCTGCTGTCCAAACATCACGTGACATAATTTTGCATAAAGTTAAATAAAACAAATGAAACGGAATGGGCTCTACAATGCCGATGAGATGTACATATCAATTAACTCTTAACAACAAAACGTAAAAACACGTATTAAAAATATAGAAAATTAATACTGATGTTCTAACAGACAACCTAATCCATGGCAACCTAACCTCAACATTGATACATACAAATAAACATTAATTTCTTTATAGGGTCTGTCCCCAGTCAAGTTTATTACATCTGTATTATATGTGTTAGTGGCAAAACATGTAAGTTCATATTAATTTGCATAAAAACACTTCCGAAATACTTTTAAGATTTTACATTAGCTATTATCCTCTTGGCCGTGTGCACCAGTCCACTATAATGCATCATTTTTAAAGGTGGTAGGAAAGTTCAGTATTTCACTACTGCCAGTACAGGTCGAACACACGTTAAAATATAAAATTCTAAAAATGTTTTGCAATACATTAAAAATTATGTTAAGAATTATCATAAATATATTAGAGATGTCTACGTTACACAGTTGCCTCGACTGTGGCCATTCAAGTAAGTGTTGAAAATGGCGCCTCTAGTTTACGAAAGGTCAACAACATAATAATTGTGTAAACAGGATTGCACTCAAAATCATTAAAACAATAATAACCAAATATAAAGAAACTATTTGTCTCGTACTTACTTGGCATGGGTAAAATGGTAAAATAAAACACTGTCATAACATATGGCACTACATAAACATTGTTACCCAAAATGTAAATACCACAAGTAAACCAAAGCATGTAGCACTCGGCCTGACGTATGGACACTGACATTGGTTCAAGTACATACCCGGTTGCATGGTAACCTAACTTCACATATTTTTACACACTGGCGCACAATACGGAACACTGATACACACATAGCATGAGAACATTTGACACATACACTGATACTTGTGGCATTGTAGGATGATGAAGTACACATACAAAAATAAACACACATTGCTCATTCGGTAACATCTGACATAACCCTACTTACACCTTCTACACACCATTGCACTTAACACAACAGGCACATGGCACTAGTTCGTTGACTCAGGTGATCCACTGTGATGATGTGTTGCATTCTTGATGTGTCTGCCGACACGACGTGGTGAACGGCCTGAGGCCTGAGCGTGGCCGACGTCAGTGTCAACAACACTAGAAAATTAGCAATTTTCTTGTACAAGTTTGTCCATGAACAATTTTAATTTGGTATTGAGTATCTTGAGAATGTTTTGGTATCGAAACTAGTATAGACTATTGAGAAAATGTGGTATCGATGCTTCCCTAGACTTTTTCTACATGGTTTTCCTTCCTCAGAGTTTAAAAATCGTGACATTTGATATATGCTAGTACCATCTTTACTTGGGAATAACCCTCGGACCTGTATAACTCCCGCCTCTTTTTTTCATTATCGTTGATCAGGGAATTATTTGGGTCCAGTTTCTATGGTTAACAAAGCCTTCCATTCTCTCTCCTACTGAGAGCACGGTGCTTGGCTAGGGCGAGTTGGAGCATGGTGACGTCTGCCACGTGACTAGCACTAGCCATCTGTACCAAACTGAAAATAAGAAAAAAAATTAAATAAGGCGGATAAAATATTTATGCCGAAAATAATTTACTGAACGACTAAATACATCATGTATCACTAAGTCTTTTAAACTTTGGTTAACATAGAAGCATCTTATTTATTGTTAAAATGAGATTATAATTTATGTATAAATGTCAGTTATTCATTTATAATTAATACGAATTAAAAACCAGATTAGTAAGTAGGTGTATTGGTGATGCCTAGTCAGAAATAGTTCTCATGCAAAATATTATTGAAGTGAGTGTGTACAATGTGGTGCATTATCCCTTGAGTGTAATTCTGTATTTCCATTTCCAAATTCAAGAAAAACATATTTCACTGCATATCTTACGCATAGGAGAGTTACAATATGCAGCTGCAAGATGACAGGATTACAGATACTCTCTGAAGGTATTCATATTGCCAACTGTGTTGTTCTGTATGGAAGACAAGGAGTCTGGCACTTGCACATTGTCATGTTAATGCTCCCTTCTGAAAACATGGCTATGTTCCTCCCTCTACCCACATACATACACAACCACACACAAGCAGAGAACGAATTAAAGAAGCCAGAGGGATGGCTACCCCCCATCTGGGACATTCTACTAGAAGGGGAATATCTAGAAATAAACAGTGCAGGAAGAAGGCCTGCTGCTATTGTGTATTTAATCTCCCTCTTTCTACATCTCACTGGTTTCTCCTTCAGCCAGAACAGGTATTTCATTACAAAACAAGTACGACCTGTATCTTATCACAGCTCACAAGCCAACCACTTTCCCATTGAAAATTGTGATAAGGTGGTTATAGATGTTATGTTATCAGTTCATAAAATAAGCATAAAATTGTTATCGCACATATTTACACACTCACTGGTGAAAGCTAAGACTCGCCATGTCATTCTTAACTAGTCAATCAGGCCCATCACACACGATATTTCTGTCGCAATTGCTTGACTACACCTGTACATCAGCAGGGAACAGCACTCTCAAGTGCAGCACAATACAACCTTTTGCAACCTGTAATGAGTGTGTTTTATTTCAGCCATCGGAACACCAATGGCGTTTGGACCAGTACCTTAATTTGCTGACATCCGAGAATGCTGAACAATTAGGCTGAATGTTTTCCAGTATGCCCAAAATTCTTAGCTGAGAAACCAAAATTTTATTTATGTATGCTATTACTTATGTAATTTAACTATTTTGAGTTTAATAAATACTTTTCACAAATAACTGTCTTGTAGAATCAGAGGTCATTTCTATTAAATTGACACCTGACCGGTTAACTAAGACCTGAACACGGTCGTCGTGGCTTTATTTGTGCTTAGGTCATAGGCGTGTCTAGGGTTTTCGGTAGGGATCGCTTCCAGCTAGATATGGCAATCGGACACGTAGCCTTGTGCAGGGGAACAAAGTTCTCTAGGTTTTTGGTGACTAGTCCCTTATGCTTATACCCCCTCTTACTGACCATGTTCTTGGTTACTGTTGGAGACTGGCAGGAGGTGTTAGGGTTACTTGACTTACTGACGTCTTGATGGCAAGTGCTGGCTGGCTGGCTGGCTGGCTGGCTGTAGATGGTCGATGCTGGTGTAATAGGTCAGGGCGGCTGCGAGGACACTGGGCTTGACAACATGAAACTTAAGAGTTCCACCTTGCTGTAGCTGAACTTCAAAAGGTGATGTTGGAGATTCCAAGTCGTCCCTCAGTCTCGTTCACCACACCACTTAGGACAGGGTGGTAATCAGAGTGTGTACGAGTAGGAGAAGAAAATCGTATACACTAGGGCTGGGCAGATACCAATACCGATACATCGACCGATTTACCCAAAATCGGTATCTGTTACAATCGGCCATGGTCCAATCAAATGTTTCATCAAAGCTAATGATTAAATCATCATATTTTTGACTGCGTGAACTGAATTTCACCCAAATCTGTACACATATAGTATTAAGTAAAGACACTTGACTTTTATAGTTTTCGACCACGCCGGGCCCTTATTTCCAAAATGGCGGCAACTTTAAAATTAAGGAATGACAAATCTCTGAAACAATTCAACCGATTTATACTCAATTTTGTATGCTGATAGCGCAAAGTGTAAGCATTGATTTCAGTGGAGAATATTGTTATATGTCCGCCATTTTGGAAAATAATGCCATGTAAAAAAATAAAGCTTTTACATTATATCTCTAAAACAACTCAACCAATTTTGCCAAATTTGGCAGGTACTATGATAAGCCAGGTAAATATAAGTAACTGAACTTTATTAGGCCTTGATTTTCAAAATGGTGACCCTTGTAAATATTTTACGATTATTTGGCATAACTACTACACCGTTTGACCAGTTTCAAACAAATTTCGTAGGCTGGCAGTATATATTACAAGCAACATATAAAAAAAAACAGTTTTGGCTGCCATTTTGTAAGATAGTATTACATGATAAATTAAAATTACATGCTCTCAGAAAAAAAAATTCTACCAAATTTGCCAATCTAGTAGTGCTATGGTAGACGATTTAAACTTATAAACTTTGAGAGGGTAACACATACATTTTCAAAATTGCGTTCATATAAACATTTTAGTAAAGCAAAACTAATACAGATACTGTGAGGTACATCTGCCGATAAACCCAAAATTGATCAGTTACAATCAACATGGTCCAACCAAATCATTTCATCAACCCAAATGATTTAAACATCATAGAAATTACTGCACTCTGTTATCTTGCTGGGCATGTTTTCACAAATAATTTATTTTTTGTAACCGAAAACCTTTTTTCTTTATTTTACTTTTATCTTTTAGCAACGGTGATTTGAAATTAAACAGAAACTGATACGGATGGCTTTGGTGTTGCTACGTATTTAACTTGATGTAAGCCATACATTGTGAAATTCGTAAAATAAAATTTAATCTGCTTTTGAAGTCATTAAAATTAATTTGTAAAAAAAAAAAAAAAAAGCTTAACGTTATAATAGTCATTGTCATACACTCACATAAACGTCAACTGTTTCTATATTGTTCCATCGCTCCCACATTGTATACTGATATTTTTTTCGCAGTATGACAATTCACAAATCAATTAGTAGCAATATTTATTATTTTATGTACGAATCTTGATTCGACTGAGCCAAATCGCTAAGGCGGTAGCGCTCATTCATGGGCACAATCATAAAGTTCATATTATTTATAAACAAACATCTCTAACCATAAATGTTGGTGATATGAAGAAACTTAATACTACGCATATATAAAGCAGATCAATGCAATTTACGCACTGAACATTTGCACGGTATTTAAAAATACTGCCTTCTTTACTCATCTTCTGTGTTTTGTGGCTAGGTTCTTGACAAATACGGCATTTTCAACTATTGGGCAAGGTTCGTGATTGTAGTCGGCTGCTTAAGTTGAAAAACCAGTTGAGAATGGCAAACATAGTTACTGATTTAGATTGTGCCCTGGAGTTTGATAAAGTGAAGTGTTTTTATGAACAGACCAAAGTGCTAAACTGCAATGTAAACATTGAGTGGGCGGGAAAAGACCATGCTTAAATACTGCAGTGTCGTATGGACAGTGATTTATAGTGTATATATTGTATAAGGAATTGTATGTAACTTTTTTGTATTTATTGACATGTTTTTCCACATCCTGGAGACTTTGTGCTCATTTTAAAGTTACTCCGACACAATATAAAAAATTTCAAACGAAATTATTTGTATTGTCATTATCTGCAGGATCAGCCACAAAGTCTTGGTATCAGTACTATCTGCAAAATGGGGCTTGAACTCACCTCTAGTATACACACACACACGCATTGGCGATGAAGGTCTATCCAATAACCCAAGTAAGGTGGCGCAGTCTCATACCGCTGTAGGGGGAGCTAAACCAATCCACTGCTTGGCAGCATGATGAGCAATCCTTTGCTCCTCCCTCCTTGCGCCGTGTCTCATCTTATATGGCATAGAGTAGAAATGGATGCTGAGAACAGCAGGTAGAACATCACGGACATAAACCCTAGAATAGTTTCAACCCAGTAACGGCTTGGTAGCACGAGCCCCGGTGCCTCAGAAGATCCCCCACTCTAGCGGGCAGATCAGAGGCGTTGCATGCCTTGGGAGCCACCACTGCTATTACTGGGTGCGTGTTCTCAGCCAAGACCAGGCCGTAGCACCTGAGCAAGTATCCCTGCCAGCATCTAGGTACTCGGTGGGGGGTACAACTCTGGTGTACTCTCTCTTCCGGGCATAAAAAGGTATTCCTAGTGGTAGGGGTTCTTCTATAATATTCCTCCAGTACCTGGGTGCTTGGTGGGAATATAATAGGTGACCGTCTAATGGGTGTGTATCGGTCTAGAGCCTCCTGAAGGAGTGTCTCCAGCCGTAGCTAGTTGGTAGTACATTACAGTGTCCCCGGTCGGTAGTGCACAACTCGCTGTTCTCCTAGCAGCTGACACTCGCTTGGTAAACACAGTGACATGTGCTAGCTCCAAGCAGACGGGTGGCTGGAAGTAACATACGTTAGCCAGGTCCTAGGCTAATTGGGAAAGTAGTAAAAACTACCGAAGATTAATTAATATAAAAACAAACTATCTAGAAAGCGGGGTGTCTATAAGAAACGGTGGTTGTTGGTGTGTGGAATGTGTCTAGTTATTAATGAAGAGCTTCTGGTAACTGTTGTCAATTGACGTCACTGGAGCGTCAGGTCGCAGGTGCTGTAGAGCTCTCACGGTGACGACAAGGCTGGCAGCCTCTGGTGGCTGCTGAAGATATCGCAGTAGTCATAGGCTTCAGCACAGGAAGTGGTGGAGTAAGCTCGAAGACTGGAAAGAACAACTGGCGTGTTCCGCCGCGCAGACTTATATAGTCAGGGTTGCAGGTGTCTCGGTGGATGCAGGGGGGGAGGTGGGGTGACGTCCCACTGATGCAAGGCCGGAGTGTGGGGGTAGCAACCCTCTCTTGGCCTTCGCATATCTTCGGTGGCAGCATGTAGGCTCTCAGTGCACTGGAGGAGGGTATTTACATGCCACTGGCTTGTGCAATCCCTCGTATCCACGTGTCCAGTTGCCCTGCAGGATTGTGGCAGGCCACGACATCCTTGTACGGGTTGGCGCAGGGTTCGACTCTCTCACGGGTAGAGGTAGGGTTTACTTGGTTTGAAGAGAGATGAGTCACAAACGTAATTAATAGTAGTATAAGCGGTACATGTCAAAATTTTAAAGTTTTCATAGTTAATTGTAGTTGAAATTTTAGTAATACTGTACTGATGTCGAAACTCTTGCATAATACTTTTAAAACATTTTGCCTTTCAAGTTGGATGTAAATCCAAATTTCTTCCACTTTCATTTAAAGTTTCACAATTTTAGAAAATTTTAATTATTGGTATAACTTTGCAATTGGCTAAGCAAAACATTTTATTTGATGTGATCACTGAACGGTTCACTTTCAAATGAAGCAAAGTTTATACACACACCATCACGTTTAATGTTCGCATCTCCTAGCGTGACTGTCCCAAGTTTTGACTCTGATACCGCAGAGTACCTAACGCAGAGGTGGAAAAGCATTTTACAACGCGAACTCCAGTTGCACCTACCAACAATACGTAGGAATGCCCTAGCCATTGCACCAACCACAGCCCCACCTTGGCCTGTAGTAGAAGCTTATCTTCTTTAACTTACTCAACTATGCCTCACTGTTGACTGTAAGGAAAAGTGTCATACTCTACAGTACAAAACCGATAGCCAGGTTGGCAAGCTGTATCTTTATGCAGTATTCCAGGTATCATGCTACTTTTCCCTAACCAATGTACATGACAAAATTTCAAATTATTTTATAATATTTATTCAAAAACTATAAAATTTTGATATGTGACATCTTTTTGGTAACAAAGGATAGTCACGGTCGGGACCGTTTTATTTGGCGCGAGGACACCCACAACCAATTAATTGAATTCTGTTTTATTTAATGATGTACCGGTGCCTGGCTGGTAGCGTGGATATCCGATATGGCATGAAATCGGGGACAGCGAGTACGACCTTTTATTAGATTGAACTTACTTTCACCTTTATACTTGCCTGTGAAGCCTGTTGGCCTTGCTGCGACACTGATGGTGGCTGGCTAGTGCTGGCCCCAGGACCTGGTGCGGGGACTGGTCGGCTGCGGCACTGGTGGTGGCTGGTTGGTGCTGGAACCTGGTGCGCGGACTGGTCGGCTGCGGCACTGGTGGTGGCTGGCTGGTGCTGGAACCTGGTGTGCGGACTGGTCGGCTGCGGCACTGGTGGTGGCTGGCTGGTGCTGGAACCTGGTGCGCGGACTGGTCGGCTGCGGCACTGGTGGTGGCTGGCTGGTGCTGGAACCTGGTGCGCGGACTGGTCGGCTGCGGCACTGGTGGTGGCTGGCTGGTGCTGGAACCTGGTGCGCGGACTGGTCGGCTGCGGCACTGGTGGTGGCTGGTTGGTGCTGGAACCTGGTGCGCGGACTGGTCGGCTGCGGCACTGGTGGTGGCTGGCTGGTGCTGGAACCTGGTGCGCGGACTGGTCGGCTGCGGCACTGGTGGTGGCTGGTTGGTGCTGGCAGCAGGACCTGGTGCGCGGACTGGTAGCCCTAGGTGGGCTGTCGGGCTGGTTGCCCCTTATCCGGAGGTTTGCTATGCCAAACAGAACTTTCTCGCACCTCAGGATAGCTTGGATGATAGGGTGAGTTTCCTTTGTGGTCTTAATAGGGGCTTCGAATAACGATGGTAGACGAGATGGGAGGTGATGACTCTTCAAACGTCGGGCGGCTTGAGCTGACTTCCGGGGTCTAGGACTGCCAAGTGCAATCGGGGTTGGGTTAAGCCCTTGTTTATATTTGGAGGCTGTAGCAGCCTTTTCATCCCTCTTTTAAATACAACTCCAACAGGAGTGGGGCAGGAGGAAGACTACTACTAGCCTCGCGAAGGTTAAGCTGGTGATATTTGTCCCTAGCTATGTGTATTTCCAGATGTTGAAGTTGACAGACCAAAGTGGCACCCCTTGCTCCTTTCCCGTCCTGCACCAGAAGTGCGGTGGACACAGAGCATCAGATTTGTAATGGCTGACGTTTACAACACCTGGGTGTGGATCCAGGAGTCAGGCCCTCAGAACCAGACAGATACAGTTGAAACTCGAACCATTGGACTCGCATGAACCTAAAGTCCGTGTACAACAAGCATTTTCTGTGGTACCGAGCAAATTCCTACGTAAATTAATGCTAAAAAAGTCTGTTTTTGCAGAACTCAAAATTGAATTTATTCTGCATTTATTTAAGAAAAATTTATGTACCATCGCCAAAATAACATGCCGCAATCATTAAACAACGAAGTATTAACAAAAAAGTGTAAGATAACTGTACTCACCAAGGCATACAAAGTTGGTATACAGTACAAATGTAAATATGCACAGGTAATACTAATAAAAATCACAAATAAAATAAATTTTCGACACACATTGTTTCACTTACATTTCACTGCCCTGCATTTACTACTACAGTAATCCCTCGCCAACTGCAGTATCTTGAAATGCGGTTTCAGTATGTGCGGATTGGCAAAAATTGTCGCAAATATATCAGTTGTCATTTTAACCAAGGGATTGAGTTTACTTCGGTAGACGAAGGAATACGTACTAAGCTAAAATATTAATAAAAATACCAATATTTTTGCTTTATTTCAAGTGAATATTTAGTATAAAAATGATTTCAATAAGTTATTTTTAACAACACTTTTAGGCTGTTGCTTTAAACAAACATGCATGTTGAGGTTATATATGTTATTTCTCAGGTCTAAAATCAAAGTCCACATCATATTGTCAGAAATTTTGAAGATTGACTTTAATGAACTCAGTTTGTGATGAATGCTGTATTGTCTAGTATAAGTAACGTATTTGCCCAGTTAAATTACCTATCTTATCATTTATTATTAAAGTACTTCGTTTAGTGTTGTACTTCATTTCTATGCTGTAGACACCTAATAACACAAAGTGCTTAAAGTGTTCACATAACCAAATTAGGGATGTGATCCTCAATACTATATAATACCGAGTATCGCACGAGAATATTGAAAAGTATTGAATTTTAATACACCATAACTCATTTTCTCATACCATAACTTTTGGAATGCATGCAATAATTTCTGAAATTGCACTTTAACTTTTGGATTATGTACGGTAATTTCGAAAAGTGTACCATATTTTTAGTACACACGTACCACAATAAACCATATTTTATTCATAGCATAATATTCACAGAGCTGCGAGCACCTTGAGGGTTTTTTTTAGGCAACCCATAGATACCACAATTATGATTTTTGACATTTGCTTTTATGTTACATTATTGAGGTAGAATAAAAATAGGTTTCGAGTGAGCAACTTGAGTAATTACTGTATACCACAATTATATGCTGCACCAAAGTTTTTCATTTAATTCATTTATATCCCATAAATCAGTTTTAAGGTATATATTTCAGTTACAATAAAAGCAAGTAGAGAGTTGCGAGCAAGCGCCGATAGGCACGAGCGAGCAAATTGTGTAGTTATACCATAATTATCATAATTATATCATATATACATATATATGATATATACCATAATTATCTGATGCAACTGCATTATTAAATATTCACAAAAATAAATACCATAGTAATCTGATACACCCGACATGGCCTAGCCCGTGTATCCACGGGCTAGGCCACGTCGGGTTTTTCAGATGATTACAATATTTATTTACCTTTACAGTAATTTCCTTGAAGTCACAAAATAAAAGTGAATAAACTGTGAAATCGCAAAATAAGACTCTACTGAGCTATAATTTTCCTCAAAGTTTGATTACAGCTCTTACTGTGGAAACGTGATTGTATAGAATCGAAGGAGATTGTGTTGGTTTATCATTGGTTAAGGATGTTTGGGTTACAAGCCGTCCACCATTTGTTTCAAATGTATTGTGGGTTTTTGTATAGTTTCAGTGTATGTCAACGACACTAGTAAAATGAACAATTATCTTGGCCAAGTTGTTTTGTATTCATGACAATTTTTATTTGGTGTCGAGAAAAGTATTGGTATTGAAATTGGTATCGAGTATTGACCCATCCCTAAACTGAATACTTAAATGTAAGTAATAAAAAGTATTTCCAAATATTGGGACTTTGGAATTATGGTTGTGCTCATCAAAACTTGTATCCGCATCGCTGTAATCAGCAGTTGAGAATCGGTATTGTTGATATCAGCCCATCCCTAGTAATAACATCACCACCTTCCTTTACAAATGCTTTTTTTAAGTTGTAAAAAATATTTATTAAATACTATTAAAAAGTTTTCTCTACGGATATGGCACACGAGAAAAAAAATGGCACGTAGATTGAAAACTAACAATTTCAAAGCCAGAAACAAAGTTACTACACACAGATATACTGCAGCAATGCTAAAAAGATGGGATATACGAAGATAATGAATGCACACCACAATTCGCTGACCTCTCACAATTTTTCCTGATATTTCCCTGACTTTAGCCATCCATACCATACTGAAAATAAGAGTGGAAATAAAAATAATTGAATAAAATATGTGTGGAAAAATAATGTACTGAATGATAACAGACATACCATCAATGACTGTGCTGTCAATTGGCGGGGATAAGGATGGAAGTGGGGAAGTAAATATAAACAAAAAAATAATGAGCATTTAACAGTTTATTTCTAACATGGCATATTAAAAGTATAAAAATAACATCCTAATCAAAGATTATTTGTACTATAACGATACATAATTAACTACAGTACATAATAAACAGATTTTCTTGGCACAAACTGTGGAATTCGTTACATAAACACATACCATATGTGAAGCAAGGCACATTAAAAATTGTAAACATATACAGCACACCTGTACAAAAATTACAATACAAATTAGAGTTGATTAGTTTTTTTACTATATTTTCCTCTCCTAACAACTAATATTGATTACACTATCATAAAATTTCATAAAATAGTTTCATTAGCATCGAGGAAACAATGCAGTAATTTCCGCTGTGACTACAATTCAATAATCTTAAAGCCAATATCATTACACATACTACAGTTTCTGATGTAACCATTATGGACAGAAAAATGAAACAAATAATATTTAAGTTACAATTTCTAAGTAATTCCAGTAAGTTTGACAAATGTCAGCGTTCACAGATGACAAGTCAATATGTACTACGTATGTTAGTAATGGGTCTAGATGATTTTTCACTCCCTTAATACCACAGTTTCATCCAATAAAACCCTAAATGAAACGATCAACATTTTACCTTTTTAACGTAAATTACTAGTTACAGGCCTGCAGTTTTAACTGATTTTGAACACTCTACGTGCACTTTGCTCAAAGTGGCTGCTGCGTACATGCAACAGTAGTACTTACAGTGATGTGTGTCAGTTTCACTGATGCATTTACTTGTAAGATTCTTACAACAAAGGCGAATAATTAGGTGAAATATTTTACACATATACCATTGCTTCAATAGTGTATGTGCTAAATATTATACCACTGGCGCTGGTACATATTTCTGTTCCTGGTTGTATGATCACATGCTAAGTCCAAGACCATTATTGAAAAGAACCTTTGTAGCGAATTGCAGTTTTTGTGCACGCAATACAAATTTGGTGACTTTATTTTGTGTTTGACATTGATATCACAATGGTGAGGAAACAAAAATTATCGCAGATAGAGTAGTTTTATAAACAAATGTATAAGTGTGAGTGGAGAAAAGAATTACCATGGTTTGTACATTCCAAAACAAAACAAATACATTCTAAATATGTAAACATCCTTCATATCCACTTTTTAAAATGCAATTTGCCATTTTTTTTAATTCCAAGGATTTTACAGGATTTGACCAGACAATTCCAGTATTTTAGAGGATTTTTATGTACAGGAATTAGGATTTCAGCTTCAGGGCTGGTGGCAACCCTGTACTAGTACATAAAGCTGTGCCAATTCAAATTGGCATCTGCTGTTTTTGCCAATGTTTACTGCATTAGTGCTTCTATCGATATATGAACTGCAGATAATTTTCCGCCGATTTGACAAATATAAAATGATGCTGGTAATTCAGAGCTATTCTTCAGTATATATATAATTGATAAATATTGCTTTTGTGAAAACAAAGTTTTCACCGCCATTACAGGACATGTAAGCATTGGTGGGAATAAATGCTCAACTTGCACTGTTTTTCAAACAAAGTTAGTAGTTTCTGTCCCAAGTTCTACCTGCAGTGGAATAATCTACCAGCGTGACACACATGAGGATCAGTATCTCAAGTTGAGGGGAAGATGATGAGGTTGTATTCACAGCAGCGCCCATCCACAGAAGGCGATGGCGAGGGTGACCAACAAAGAGAAGATGACACAAACATAATGCAGATTTTCTGCCACAAAAAATCCTTGTAACTTTACATTTCTTTTTGTAAAAAAGTTAACTTTCAGGTTCATAAATTACAGAATATGCAAAATATGTACTATCAAACCTAATTCTTTCAAAAAACCAAATATAGGCAAATGATATGTGCTTGGGTTCTTGCTACACATTTGTGTTGGTATAAAAATATTTGTTGTAACACAAAGATTTAAAATTACTGCCAGTTACAGAATTGATTTTTAACATGAAAATGTTACTAAGGTACTCATAAATATAGTAAAACCTTGTTATAATGAATCTGAAGGGAACACTTTCACTATTCACTGTATATTTGTCTGTACGACTGAGTTGTCTGTATGATGCAAAACTGACAAATTCCAAACCCATGTGCCCCCCCCCCCCCCCCATAAATGTGAAGTGCATCCAAACAGCACGTTTTGCTAACTGGGTATATGAAGTCACATTTTGGGCAACATCATACCACAGTTATGCAGAAAAGACTTCGAGTGATTTAAAAGTAACAAAAAAGACTGCAACGCCGCACATATGCTAATCAAAAACAACTTGAATACAGCCCGTGTTGTACATTTACCTCAAGGTGATGTTATGTGTATCTCCCTCATGTGCAGGAAGCTGTATCCACTGCCCCTCCCCTCTCATCCAGAACACCATTGCTGGGTCTTTCTCTCCCCTGCCTCCCCCCCGGCCCATCCTCTAAAACTCCGACCCTCGTCAAGTAAAGCTGGTAAACTGTTACCCCACAGCAGGGCGGAGCTAGCGACAATAAACACAAACTTTGTTTGAAACAACGGTGGAGGTTGAACATCTTTTTTCACTGATACTTTCATTTCCAGATAACATGTCCTGGTGACCAGCGCCTCTTTGTTAGTTCGGAAAACATTCAATTTTCACAATGGCAAGATTCGAACAAGAATAACTCAGAACGAAGGCAAAGTTTTATGTTTATGAAATCTGCGGAAAATTATCTGCAGTCCCTACATCAGCACAAGTGCCAATTCCGTCAACATCTGCAAATCATTGGCAAGACGCTACCTGAAACTAATATTCTTGATATTTCTCCACTAAACATAATTCAGCATGCAACTTCAGTAGACCCCTGGTTTTATAAGGTTATGCTATTCCCAACAGTTGCTATGTATAATCGCTACCCCCGTAAAATTATAACTAGTCAATTTTAACTCCTTGAAAATTCAAAAATCGCATTCAAAGTATGTTTTTTTTTACCTAAATTCTAAAGCCATGTTACATAATCAAAATAAATACTAATTAAATTTAACAGCCAGATATATTTTGAATAGTGACACCTCTGAAGAATACACTTGACCTCCATTTTCAATAGCTTCTTGGAGAAAATGAGATGATGCGCGATGCATAACGACATATATATTATACACGACTTTACCTCATCTTAGCATCACCTAAGGTGGGGTTTGAACCATTGAACCACTTGCTACCAGAGCCTAAATTATACCCTAGGTCAGGGGCACCCACGGACACGTCAGACGTCACCCCCCACCCCACGTGTGATACAAGCCAAGCCAGGCCAGCTAAGCGACCTAGGGCTATGCCTGAGCTCATGCACCTGATGCAACTTCGCATGGCACGGAAGTATGCTTCTAGAGTGGCCCGAAAGATTGCAGCAGTGTGCAATGTTGTGACATTTTTCTATCTCCCTTTCCTAATTTTCTCTTAAATGGCTTTGACAGCTATTTACCCTTTCTGGCAAAGCACTGTTGTCTTTCCTTAATTTTTTAAGGGAGTATTTCTCTTTTTTTAATCGTAACTTGATTTAATTCTAATTTGGTGTCACGTTAAAAGTAAACAATTAATGCTGTCTTAGAGAAAGGACAAAGATTGATGTAATCTACATTCATGTAATTTTGTAATTGTAAATACCACAAACTGTGGTAAAATATTGCATTGTTTATATTTTTCTCTGTTCGCTTCTCTTCAAGCAACCAATCCATTTTGTTGACTCTCTATAATACCTGTGCTTTGTGTTCATTCCTGTAACACCAGATGGCAGAGTATCACTATAACTCTAATTGCTTCGTGACATTTGTATTACAGTATACCTGTGTACAGTACCTGTATTTTATCGCATATAGGCCACACATTTTATTTTAAAAATCTTATTGAAAATTTGGGGTGCAACCTATAAGTGAGAAAAATGATTTTAAGGTGCTGAAAAAAAAATCAGCGAGCTCCTGATTAACCGTATTAATCGAGACCAGAGAAAACACAAAAGATTGTTGTATTAAAAACCCGGATAATCGAGTTTACACATTTTTACTATTAACGGAACAGTGATATTGGCTACAAAAATTATGATAAAACATAGTACCTATTGTACATTTCAAAGCAAACACAAATCATGCACTGTATATGCAGGATTTAAAATGCACGCTACTTTAACTGATATTTATGTTGCACAGAGTGTAGTTAATTCACAGCCTTTTGCAGACGCCAGGCAAGCGCATTGGGCAGGTGACGCAGAGCGATAGATAAGCTGTCCGTAGTTGTGTGTGTGTCCCTTTCTCACAGTGCGTCACTCAGACCCGTCCTTTATATGGCACAGTTAGTTGACAGTTTATAATGCAATGCAATAAAGACTAGTCTACAATGGGACTTTAAATGAGGCCACCTGGCATTTAAACAATACAGTACAATCCCCATTAAAAAATAACCCTTAGAGTACAATAGCTTATTAAAATTTTACCGACTTACAAACGCACACAGAAGTTTTAAATTACCGAAATGTGTAGTTTTTTGTAAACATGTTAACACTTGATATGAAAAAAAAAAAGTAAGAAAAGTTAAACCATGCCTTTTCATTTACTCCAAATTCACGGCCCGCGGCTCAATTTCCATCCTCTTCAGCGAACAAAATCACTTTCAATTTGAATGAAATCTACGGTGTAGGTACTTTATCTTTCCATCACGAAACTGTTGCACTCCTTCACTCCCACAACATCAAAACAACACTTTTACTCGTGTATAGCGTGTCCTTTTTTCTAAAAATAAAGGAAAAAAATTCTGGCGTACGATGGTAGTGGTAAACTTGTCGGGAATGTTAAGTTGGGGGGGGGGGGGGGGGAAGAGGTGACGCTGTTTATTTTGGAGGGAGGGGTAGTGTCACATGCCCATCGTGTGCATCTGCCATCCTAGACGCAGGTTGTGTTGTACAGGATATACAACCACAAAGACAAGTGTGACATATAATCAAAAAATATTATTTTTTTTTAAAACACTCCTGGAAAATAAGGGTGCGAGCTATACGGGATAAAATATATTACCAAATGAGTATGGAAGAAGTTATGAGGTACCAGGGGACCACAGCCAACCTGATGATGAGAGCCCGCATGAGTCTGGAGATGACGGCAAGGGGGCCCTTCGCCACGCATGCTGTCCAGGTCCCAGTGCGGAGTGAAGGAATCTCTCAGCAGACGATGGAGATAAACTAGGCCAGGTGAATTCAGCCTTGGCATAGCTACCGAGCCCAGGATCGGCCCTGCTTATACTGAGAACGTCCCTGGTGCAGCTACATCAGTTCCAGGTGCCGAGCCACCCAACCCAGTGATAGACTCTATGTGGTATGAGGTAAGTCTGTTTTGCCTCATGTCGCCCGCTGAGAGAACCACGATTGGGAGCCTGGCCTGAAGCTGACCGTAAGTGCAACGAGCCTGCCCGGCACTAATATAAAGGGCTGGACGTCCCAGTGCCTCGACGGCCTGATGCCGGTACCAGTGTAATGAATGTGCGCGAGTGTGTACAGTGTAATGAATGTGCGTGAGTGTGCAACACAGACCAGGAAGGAGACCTCACCTAGCTAAGCACTAGGCCCATGCCTTTATTACCTGTTTCGACTTGTGACTTTGTAAATATGGATTGGATAGAATTTTAGATCAGCAGTAATTTAACAGCAAAACCTTATGTAGTTTATTTTACAGACCTCTTAATACTTGTGTGGAACTCATTTTAAATTTTCCATGCGCCTGACTTGGTGCGCATTCTTCATTTGTCAGTGCTGTCTCAAGGGTTGGCGATCCTGAACTACACGAAGAAGAGCAGTTTTGTGTTGGATATCATGGCGGTAAGTTGAGTCGTGTGCAGCTGCCACCAGTCGGTCGTTTTATGTTCGTTATATGTTCCACTAATGGCAATTTAATTTTAGTAGTAATAAATTCGGCAATTTCTGGTCCTCCGGACCGCATATTTGCTGGAATTGTCTTATTTTAGTGTGCAATTACATTGTTATTATTGCTCTCTGTGTTGGCAGCAAAACAAGTGTTTGCTACAGTGTTTTTGGTGTGCGTGTGCGTCGAGAACAATACAAAACAAGTTTTCATTGTAGTCCTGTGTGTACACATGTCTGTGCTCATTTTTTCTCTATTGTGTCCATGTGTCTGTGCTTGGGTTCTTTGTTGTCATTCCAAGCCTTTGTTCCTGCTTCTCGTTTTTATTTTTCTGTCTTTCAAAATACTGTTAAAGTACATACTTGTTTTGAGTGGCGAGTACAGCTAGCAAAAAAGCCACTAATTTTTTGGAAGTTGTTCAATTTACCCGGTCATTTCTTTCATTTAAACCGGTCATTTCGTTCACTTGGCCCATTCGTTGCAAAGTGCAATTTTGTGCGCACTTGTATTTTTAATACTGTTTTGCGTATATTCATTTTTTAAGGTTTTAGGCCTCTCCAATTGATGCCATATGACTCTGTTCTCTGCATTTTTGTGGAATACTATTGACAGCAGTCGCAATGATGGTTTGTTTCACACCAACTATGATTTCCATGGTTTGGTTTGAGTTAGTGTAGTTACTTGGCTGCCGTAATTTCCTTTTCTTATCTGATTGTTGTTTTTGAGTTCTTGAATTCTCGCAGTCACAAGACGTCTGAGGCACAGGTGGCGTTTTTACATCTTTGTGTGGCAGAAAGTTACCTCAAGCGCGCCCACGATCTCGCTCAGGTTGTTATAAGTAAGCCAGGCAAACAGAATTTGTTTGTTGCTACCACTCGGGACTTGCCTAAAGTCTGCGAGAATTTTGATGTTGAGTTTATCACTGCTGAGCATGCGGGGGAAATGGTAGAGTTTGAAGAGAAATATTTATTGCTAATGGAAACTGTAGACGCCCTCGCATTGAGCACCAAGGCACACAGTTCAAGAATTTTGATGGTGGACCCAGGCAATGGCCTAATTTTTCAAACTTGTTTGCCACTCTGGGGTCGCATAACAGAGATGTGTCTCCTGTTGAGAAACTAGCTTCTCTGAAGGGTACACTTAGTGGCTATCCACTTGGTATGACCCAGTCTAATGTCTGAGGCTAATTTCGAGGTTGCTTGGAAATTGCTAGTGGATCGTTACGAGAACATCAACTTCTTGTTAATGTACATGTGGAGGCATTACTTCAGGCCCCTTCAGCTTCCTTTAAACACCTACCTCGTTGCGTCGACTGTTGAGTGTTATCACTGAGAATGTGGCCGCACTTACGGCTCTTGATGTCCCAGTACCAATAATGTGCAAGTGTTTAGCTACTCAGCTTCAAACACACTGGGAGCTCACACTTAGTCCTGAGTTACCCACACTAACTGAATTCATCTCATTTCTTGAGAAGCACTGTTGTGCCCAGGAGACACTGAATGCAGCAGCCACCAAGACCTCTGGGGCAGACACACTGCAATGCCCAAACCCACTGAAACAGATGTATTCTGACCTAACAGAGGGGCATATGGAGAAGGTGCCCATTTCAGAATTGTCATCCTCACCTACGTATTACATCCCACACCATAATGTCATCAAACCCGAAAGCACAACCACAAAACTTTGTGTCGTGTTCGATGCATCTTCAAAGAGCACAACAGGTGTGTCGCTTAATGATGTTCCCTTGAGCATTGATGTGTTGTTGAAGGTCAGGCTGCATGTCGTCGTTTTTACAGCTGATATTAAGGAAATGTATCGACAGCAGTATGTCCTAGCCATCAGGATCTTCAATGTATTGTGTGACCCTTTGATGACAGGGATTTGGTGGAGGATTATCGTTTGAAGATGGTGACGTATAATGTCTCCCACTTTGCACCTTGCAGCAGCTGGCTGAGTATGAGAAAGAGCAACTTCCTGTTGCTACAAATGTGCTGAAGTCAGGCGTATATGTTGATGACGTGGTCACCGGCTCTAATTCTGGTGGTTCTGCTTTGGTCCTGCAAAGGGAGTTGATTTCATTGCTTGCTGTTGGTGGTTTCAAATTGTGAAAGTTTGTCCGCAACCATCCTGCCTTAATTGACTGGGTCCCAGTGGAAGATATTGAGGCTCCAGAAGCCCTGTTATTGTACCATGACAGTCATGTTGTAAAGGTGTTAGGGCTGCAATGGAATCCCAGGTCATACTAGATACAGCCTAGTTGCAAAGAGACCACCAAGAGAAACACCTTGTCAGAAGTGGCAAGGATTTTTGATCCTCTTGTGTGATTCTCTCCTTTCACCATGCTTTTGAAACACCTCATCCAGACACTCTGGCTGGAGAAACTTGATTGAGATTCTAAGCCTCCACGTAATGTTGTCGAGAAGTGGAGGCAGTTCAACAGTGAGCTTCCACTGCTAGCATCAGTTATCGCCAGACAAGTAATTGGCCCTGCAGGTTCCTTGTATGAAATGCCTGGCTTCTCTGATAGCTAAGAGATTGACTACTCTGCAGTGGTTTATTTATGCCTCACCACACCTACAGGAGTCGCCACACATTTAGTCGCTGGCAAGTCAAAGTTCGCTCCGGTCAAGGTTCAGTCCATCCCACGGTTGAAGCTTTGTGGGGCTTTATTGTAAGCTCATCTACTTCATCATGCGGTAGAGTTGTTCACCCCTGCCATCACCTTGTCGTCTATCAGCGCCTGGACAGACTCGCAGATTGTTCTTTGTTCTTTCTTGGGTGAACTCGTCCCCTCACCAACTGAAAACTTGGCGCAAACAGGGCGAGTGAGATCCAGGAGTTCACCAATCCATAGGATTGTGCCTCTTGTGAGTTCTTGCCCTCTCAGGTAGTAGGGCATCCCCTGTGGTGGACAGGTCCAGCGTGGTTACATGAACCATCTGCTCAGTGGCCCTCCTGTTCTGAAACTTTAGTCACTGACCCAGTCCTGCTTGAGCAGAAGGTTACGGTTTTGGGAACATTAGTTTCAGCTGACGAATTTGACAATCTACTCTCACATTTTAGCAGTTTGACAAAGTTGCTTCGAGTAATGTTATTGGTTCTGCGTTTTATTCACAATTGCCATAACTCTCGTGCAAATCATCTAACAGGGCACTTTACCCCTAGTGAGTTGAACAAGTCCCTTCACGTTCTATTGTTGCATGAGCAGTCTGTAGCGTTCAAAGAAGAGCTTGCTGCAGTGCAGAAGGGATGTCTTTCTCCCTCGATTCGAAAAATCGTTCCCTTTGTTGATACAGGTCTGTTGAGGGTGGGCAGTAGACTCCAGCACTCTGACCTCCTCGTTGATCGCAAGCATCCAGTGCCATCACACCGTGATTGCACTATTGTGTGCGCAGTTGGATGGCAAAACCATCATCGTGCTCACCTCTGATGGGCAATCTGCCTGCCATGAGGGTTCAACAGGTAAAGCTATTTGCTAATGTAGGGGTGGATTATGCAGGGCCCACTCTGATAAGGGCCAGCAAGACTCGCAAGTCATCTATGTTGAAGGCCTATCTCTGCATATTCGTTTGTTGTGCCACAAAGGCAGTCCATGTGGAAGTTGCCTCTGAACTATCCACTGATGTTTTCCTGGCTGCCTACAAACTTTTGTTTCTCACCGAGGAAGGTCTTCAGAGCTCCACAGTGACTATGGGACGAACTTTGTCGGGGCCCACAACTACCTGATGGAACTTCAGCAGATTCTGACATCTTCCCCTCACCAGAAAAAGAGTTGTTGATGCTTCGTGGCACTTCAACCCACCTGCTGCCCCTCACTTTGGAGGCTTGTAGGATGCCGGGGTAAAATCCTTCAAAACCCTTTTGGTACGTATTATTGGGGAACAAATCCTAACCTTTGACGCATGTTGCGTAACTGTCTTAGTACAAGTGTCTTTTGGTTGGTGCTATATCAGTCGCGCACTACACAGTTCCTAGGTTACTTCACTGGACCTCTTATTGGAAACTAACATTAGCCACGTTGGCTGTCTGCTGGGCACAAAGTCTGCATCAACAGGTCTTGCAATATGGCGAAGGACAATAGCCCACTGGGCAATACTGACTTACCGGGGTTCTGAGTGGTCAGTTTCTGCAGAGCAGAGGTGCTGCAAGAGAGGCAGTTGAACTCTGTCACCTTCCTTGTCTGGCTGATCGTGGAGCTGCTGTAGTGGTCAGGCAGGTATTGAAGATTCTACTGGGTGCCTTCCCAGCCGTCAAAATTACAGTTGGTGATCCCGATGCTGGTGTCATTCCTGGTAACCAGAGTCCAAATCACTGAATGGATCCCACTGTTCGTCCTAGTGGGGTTCGGGAAGTAAATAAAAGTCCCAACGGGAGAAGTCGGTCTCCCCGCATGACGGGCGGTTCGAGCTCGGCCCCTTGGAGTTTCAAAACTCGGAGCAGAAAGGTTGGCGGCACACACCTGCTTGGCAATACTAAACTCTGCCTTCTTTACCTCTCTCTTAGCTCCATGCCTGGCGTTAATGGCACAGAGGCAAAACAACACTCAAATATCCCCTCGGTAGCAGCAAGCAGTTGAAAATTACCCTGGCTACAGTGTAAGTCGACAGTGGTTGACGGTGCGCTCCCTAACTCCTATCACTACGGGTAACTGGTATTCGAACCTGGAGCTGCAAGTCGTAAGACCGCCTTCCTACCACTGCCTGGTGTAGTCCACAAAGTTAGGGCTACCAGACCCAGGAAAATACCCCTGCCAGCACCCTCGGCGCTCCGGCAGCAATACAACCTGAGGTGGCAGTCCCGTCCTGGTGGGGTGTGTACTTGGTGGTTGAGACTCTACCGTTCTGTCCACTGGGGCATACAGAATGGTTGGCTGTCGTAAGATGAAGTGAGTGTGGTGATGGACAGGCTCCTGAAGGGAGGCTCTCATACTACTCTTGAGTTCACAATAGTAAACAGTCCAGTCCTTTGCTTGCTCCTCCCGAAGTCAGAATTAAGTGAGATGAAGGATTTACCTCTACGACAAAAGTACTCTTGGATAAGGTAACAGAACTAGTATATATTGTGATAATAAATACTGGGTGACTCATACTCTAACCAACCAGAGCGTATACGGAAGTAATGCTTTGCAAATAACAGGCGGAGGTGACCCGCTCCTAGAGCTACTTAAGATACAAAGGACATCAAAACTAAATACTACGCAAATAAACCTATCTGGTTGTCTAGAAGAGACGCTACCTTACAGGGGCCACTACCAGCAAGTAGTGTTGGCTGTCGACCCAGGAGGATTGACAACGGAAGTGTTAAGTATGGTCGTTATCATCAGGTAGACAAAGAGCTTACTGGTCGTTGGAGATTGCAGAAGGTGTTGAAGCCTCTGGAAGGTGGTGGCTGCAGCCACTGTTGGTAGTCAAAGAACTTGAAGTTCTTGGAGAGGACCGCAAGGGAATATATCAGTAGAGAGCCCCAGCACACCAAGTGTTGAGGCGAGCTACTGGAGATGATAACTCCCGACCTCAGTAGCGCATGGCCTTATATGTGGCTTAATGACAGGTGCGCGCCGGGCCAGGGTGGGAGGTATGACGTGCCTCTGTCACGTCTGCCTGGAGTGAACAGGGTGGGAGAACTACCCTCGTGTGCTTGGCATATGGCCTTGGCGGTGCTTGGTCATCTTCGGCAGGTGTAGCGACACACTGTCTGCTGGGTGCTTTGGATAGACTGACGAAATACGCTGCTGTTTGTAATACTATAGGTTTCATGTGCAGGGATCGTCCACTTGGGTTTAAATGATCCTCTGTGTACTCATGAAACAATGTGCTGGGCTTGACCCTTCCTCGGGTTTTAACACTACGTAGCAGAGAGAAGGCAGGTCAGGAACAATCCGGAAACCAAGCATCATCAATGTCCTTCCATGGGATCACATGTTATAGACATCTTGGAGTAATTTCCTGGGGTTGACAATGCAGGTTCGGATGAGTTGTAGTCGATAAGTAAAAGTCCATTAAGCGGCACGCGTCACCTTTGAGGAGTTGTACACTGTCGTCATGCAGGTGGAAGCTGTCCTGAACTCCAGACCCCTGTGTCCTCTAAGTTCTGACCCCAATGACTTTGTCACCCTTACACCAGGACACTTCCAGACACTTGAGCCCCTTGTCGCTGTGCCAGAACCTAACCACGAAAACGTGAGCCTAAACCAGCTTCAGCGCTGGCAGCTGATCGAGCGGATGCATCAAGACTTCTGGCAGTGTTGGCACCGGGAGTATCTCCATACTCTCCAGCAACGATCAAAGTGGCAGAAGCCAGGAGCAAGCATCGCTCTCAATGAGCTTGTGTTGATCAAGGACGACAGAATACCGCCTCTGCAGCGGCATCTTGCACATGTGGAAGAGTTTCATCTAGGAGATGGTATTGCACGAGTCGCTACAGTGCACACTGCCAATGGAGTCTTCAGGCGTCCAATTGTAAAATTCTTCCCACCTGAACAGTGCTAATTTTATTTAAATTTTCGGCATTTCAAGGTGGGCTGCATTTTTGGACTTGTGACTTTGTAAATATGGATTAAATAGAATTTTAGATCAGCAGTAATATTAAAGCAAAATCTTATTAAGTTATATTTTACGGACCCCTTAATACTTGAGTGGAGCTCACTTTAAATTTCCGGCATGCCTGACTTGATGCGCACTCTTCATTTGTCAATGCTGTCTCAAGGGTTGGTGGTTCTGAGCTACAGGACGAAGAAAGCAGTTCTCGTGCTGGATATCATGGCGGTAAGTTGGGTTTTGTGCAGCTGCCGTCAGTCTGTCGTTTTCTTGCTGAAATTCGTTATACAGTCCACTAGTGGCAATTTAATTTTAGTAGTGTTAAATTCACCATAACATTACCTATAAAATTTATAAAATTTTGACATTGTAACTATATATTTTTTCTTTCAGCTCATCGTAGGACCGCTTCTTTAAGCGGCAAAAATTGCATGAAATTAGTTTTGAACTCAGGAATGGAGTTTCTAGTTCTAGTCCAGTAAGATAGGAGTGTTTTTCCTTGGAACTCAGGAATGGAGTTTCTAGTTCTAGTCCAGTAAGATAGGAGTGTTTTTCCTTGGAACGGCCAGCGTGCTGCTCGTCCACTTCACAACACGTAACTGCTGAAAAGGAACTTGTCAATTTAAGGCCGTCCACCACACAAATCTGTTTTTCTTGTTTTCAAGAAAGGCAGGTAGGTAAGTGGTTTTAATGCCTCGTCGACAGTGATGTCATTAGAGACGGTGAAAGTTGCACAGCAAAGAGGGATTGGGAAGGAATCGGCCATGGCCTTTGTCAGAGACCCATCCCAGCATTCACTTGGAGTGATTTCGGGAAAACCAAAATCAGGATGGACAGACAGTGAATCGAACCAGGGTCCTCCCGAATGCGAGTCCAATGAGTTTCCACTGTGCCACCTCGCTCTGTGTTTTCAAGAAAGCCTCTGCTTTACCAGGATGGCTGAGCACAGAAGACATGACAAGTTTATAATTACTATGATCTGGATAGATCTTTTAGGGCCAATGCAAATACAAGGGTTTAAGTATGTATATAATTATGTAAGTTTGCCAGAGACCACTTTGTTACCTAACTTAACGAGTTTGAATGATGTGTAGATTAGTATAGCATATCAACATATAGATCTCAAATCAAGTTAAACTTGTCCAGTAACATGCTGTCCATGGCAGAATTAGGAAGTATGACAGTCTGTCTATTATTTGCGCCAACCCTAAATGCCATGGACTGTGTGAACAAAGTTTTTAACCACCCAGTACACTTTGAAGTTTTGACTTCTATCACTAATTGTTTGTACGATCTGCAATGTTGTGAGAAAAAAAAATGTACATTGCAATAACCATGTCTTCAGCAGTGTTTGTTCCCCCAGAACCTAGGAGTAACAATCCCATTAGTAACCAGACCGGCACGACAATAAACCGGTTTGGGGGTGCGTGACCTTGAAAGGCGAATGATCAGAGTTAGACTGAACGGGAAAGGATTAGCACCAGCTGGCTGCATGGCTGCACGGAGAAAACTGCAGAAGAAACTGACCGGAAGGGAATTGACATGTGCTGCATACTGCTTTTATTCTGAAGTGCCGCTGTCGTACCCCCTACGCCTTCTTAAACCAGCATTCTCGACAAGAGAATAGCACACGAGTTCATATGTTCCGCATGATGAAACCAGCAGCAACCTAGTAGCCCCGCAAGACACATTGCCGGCCGGCCGGGCAGCGAGCATACACGGCCACACATTGGTACAGTGCAGAAGGGCTTTGCGCTCGTGGCAGTGGCGTGCTAGGCTAGATTCAAAGATATATGCGGCGACGTGCCCATAATTCAGCCCCGAAGGAAGATACCAGCTGAGACCACCACGCTGATGAGACCCAGCCGAGAGCCTGTGAAGGGCCACCCAGCTGACTTGACCTCAACCTATCACCGGAACAACCGCAGCAGGAGCAAAAATACCTAAGTGCCGGCGTTCATCGCTCAAAGAACATCCTGGGCCCTTGTGTACATGATGCCTGACGTCCTTAACTACCAGGATAGTCAGTGGGTTTACACTTCTAGTAACGCTGGTATTTGATCCTGCTGTAGTTTGCTGGGTACACATACAGACAGTGTGTCTGTTTCATGCCGAATAAAATCATGCTATCTAACCCACAACTTAACTGGCGTACTTTTTTGTAAACACAATTTAAGAGATCACTTTATTGCTTACCCACTCCCCTCTCGTGGTGGGACTGGAACAGAAGGAGAGACCACCGCATCAAGATACCACCTACAACGCAGCCGCCTTCAGTCCAGTCACAGACCCACCTCTCCCCTGGTGAGGACAGTAAAACCTCCTACCCCTCCCACACCCGAGGACAACAGCCACCTTGGTAAGACAATAAGACAAGAGTATAATAATCAGCCTCCAAAACTCTCCCCCCCCCCCCTTCCCACAATTTTTAAATACTGTAGGAACATTACAAAAAAACCTCAAGAAAATATGTTTATCCAGCTTTCTGATTCAACATACTATCGTAAAAATAAAAGACAGTCTATCACTGGCATTACGTTTTACCAGTGGACTTGACATGACATTGCAATACAAATTAAATATGCAGCTGATCATGGCTTGGGTTGCTTTAACGTAACCCTCCATCATCCACCCCCCAGTTTTTCATATTGTAGTGTATCAATAAAAGGCAACAGCATCGCTACACACATATATTATTGCTAGTTAACACATTTTTCAACCAATTCTGGGTACGATTTATAGCATTTTTGGCAAGATTGTATATTATTTCTCAATTTTTAAAATATTTTGATAGTGCCCATAACAGAGTGTGTGAAGAGATTTGGACGACTCCTAACATTGAGGTTTAGAGAACTGATGCGGGTGATGTGAGGCAAGTATAGAGCAATGATGGAATGCAAGGGCAGGAGAAATGGGAAATCCCTGAGAAAACCAGCCTACCAGCAGCATAGCCTCGCACGATTCCCACATGCAAAAATCCGGAGGTGACCCTGCCGGGAATCTATTAACCTGGTTCGCCTTGGTGTGACGAGAGTAGTCAAACCACTACACCACCATGGCACCGCCCAGGAAAGACCTTGTAAAATCAATGGCTTCTGCAGTTCAATGGTTAGTGATTTTATGGCATATAATGACTGATTGAATGTCTTGGTGTTCAAGTACCGAGAACTCAAAAAAGTTTTGACTGAAAAAATCTAAGCTATTAAAATAGAGATAGTGCAATAAGAACTTAATAGACCTATGTACTGAAACGTTTTATGTGAAATCGTTGTTTGTGCGTAAATGCATCTCTGTAAATAAACGTTGCAGAAATACACAGTTTTGCCGCCAGAAAGGATAAAAAAAACTATTGTCTACGTCGCTTTCTTTTTACTTTTATCATATTCAGCATATTAACGGAGGGAAAAAATTCTGAAAGTGGTCAAATATCGCATTTTGAAAGCTTGCCTATGAAGTTTCTTTAAGCAGTAAGAGAAAAGTATGATTCTACTTGGGTAGTTTGATCTGTGTACTTTCATGGCGTGTAATAAAACCCCACAGTTACAGATCTAATTTACATAGTAAAGCGCTAGGATGGAAACACTGCACGCCTTGCGCGTAGGAGAGATGAGGCAATAGGCGTGCGTGTTAGTATCGCCTGCATCGCTCCCTCGCCTCTTGACCTTGGATGCGCAGCTACATAGTCCCAAGTAACATTGTTTTATATTGCATGTGAAACTACATACATACACATACACTTTATATTATTGATGCTTTCATATATTACAAAAGCTCTTACTATACAATCAAGTTTACCATGTTTCATTGCATAATGGTTGCACATCTTGTAAAATTTCCTAGAAAATTTGGGGTAAAATACTATGTACATAATTGGTTAAATAATACTATATTTGTGTGTGTGTCATATATATATATATATCACAGTTACAGGACCTGTTTGCAACATAACATACAATTACATTCTCAGTTGACACTTTGCGTTGCTTCTTTCCCTTACATACCATGCGAATGGGGAGGACTTGCTTTGTTATTTTCAGTTACCTTTCGGCACACACTGATATTGCTCTAAAAAAATATCGCTTCCACCTCTTATACGCCTGATAGTAGGGGAAGTGGTTGCCTAGCAACTACTGTGGCAGGGTGTCCAATGAAGTTCCATTTTAGAATTCTCAGTTTACCAGGCAGAATCTTACCATTTTCCCTGTCCTATTTTCAGGACAGAAACCTTACAATACGACGTGTGAAGCTTACTGAACTATGCAATCACAACTTTGTTTGTAAGTTCCTTGGCGCACCGGATGTGGTCCGAACCAGTGTAATATATCAGCGTGCTTACAGGTTGCATCCCTTGTCGCAGGCAGTAATACAGACCCATAGCAGTAAGCTATTCCACATCACCCTTGAAGGGTCAAGTAGTTGAAGGGCGCACCGAGGGATAGCGCCAATCGTGCACCGGCCACCTACAGACAGCCCTTGGCTCCACCCAAGGACAAGTGACTGACCACTCCCTCCATTCTGCTAGGCGAGGGCAAGCTGGCAGGTATTTATACCTACGAAAAGCTCTGAAATCGGCTCTTGTAAGAGCCACATCAGCCCCGGCAGCTCGCTCCACTGCCTCCTGTGCCGGAGTTCTCTAACCGCTCTTCATAGCCTAGACAGCCCAGAATCTCTTCAGCTGCATTGCCAGCATCTACCAGACCTTCCAGAGGACCTCCCGTTGCACATCTTGGAGAAGTCATCAACCCCCCCTTGCCGGTTACTCCTGGTCACAACCATCCCACAACACTTTAGGAAGAGGGTCCTCAAAGTCCCTTCGGACACGGCACAGAGTACATAAGGGAAAGCTAACAGCTACATAGTTGAATCTGCCACCCCCTAGTTTATAACCAGGTCTCTTTCACCTGGATTTGTTTAGTTTACACTTCCGGTCAGCTCAAGGTAGTACGGGCCGTGTCTACTCCGCTAAGGAATAAAACACGAGTTCTCACCTACTTTCACTTACATTCCTCAGGAGACTGTGACCCCCGTAAACACCTCGTTCACCAGAGTGTAGCAAGAGACCGGGATTTAAAAACCTGATTTTACCGTCTAGTGTAGGACTCGTACGTTAAACAAACACACACGCTGGACGGCCACCCATTCGGTGCATCCCGGTATACCGAAAGGCAGAGCCACAACCACTAGGAAGACAACCCATAAGGATGCTAGACAGCGAGGCCAATGTTAACAATTAATGTTGCCGGAGAGGGGTGTGTGACTAGTTCTGGAGGCCTGACCACCTTGAGGTGCACACCAGCAGTTGTTGTCGGGACGACTCAAGAGAAAATCCACTCTCCAACCACCACGTCGCTTGTGTTGCCGGTTGGGTGAAGGTACAACTCTACGCCGGACTGGCCGCAGATCAGGCAGAACACTCCTAGTTAGGAACCAATTGTTGACTGCTCCCTTTTATGAGGCCGGTCATAGACCCTCTCCATGCCTTACACCAAAAGGAGTGGTAAGGACCTGCAGGAGAGAAAGGCCACAGCCACTTACAAAGCTACCTGGGGCTGCACCCCTTCCAATAAAACATTCTGCTACGATAACCCCCAGGACCGAGCTCATGCCGTCCGACAGTTGGAGAGGCTAGATCTCCCAGCTCCCTCCCCTTCTTTCTTTTCAGTCACTAAGAAGATACTCGGGGACACCACATCCTGTTATTACTGCCTTTCGCCATGGGGAGGAGGTTCCACTGGGCATTGCCTGCCCCTGGTTCCATGAAAACCGCAACTCCAGTCCGGTCTGGACGTTCTCCGGCAGTTCCAGTTACCGCAGCATCTTCGGAACAGCCAGCTCTGTCTGTGCTTCCAGCAGCCGCTACCCGCCTACGAGACAGACTCCGTCGCCCAGCCGATCCTTGATTTCGTACCCAGTCGTCAGGCGACTCGGCCTACACTCTACACTGGTCGGTCCGCTGTCAGCAAGTGGGTTTGAACCAGCCTTCGTTAACCCCATGTGAGACGGGCCTACACACTAAAAACTAGCTCTTGCTGTCACGTAGCTTTAGACAGTTCCTGAGATAGTCACGCGTCAAATACTATATTTTCCACTGCCAACAAAACAAATATGCTATCAGTGAAGTTGAATTAAATTCTACTGCAACAGACCAAGCAAGCAGGGCCAACATTTTATTCAGCCAATAAATACCGTACTGTCCCAAATATAAGTCTGCTCGCATACTCAACCTGTTGATTTTAAGGTTCTAACTCTGGAAAAAAGTTTGAGATAGGTAAAAACAGTAGGTTAATAAACTTCAAGTTATATATAAGTTTATGTTCACTAAATTTTTCTCAGTGTAACAAAAAGAATTCAAGTCACACTAACTCTTTTAATTTACACAAAAAATAATTCTCAAGTAGAAAATCAAAAATTAAATACTGAACATAGGTCCTGTACATGTGGGTACGTACCTATTCATCATCACTGCTGGTTTCACCTTCACTTCTGAGGTGCCCGTATGTAGGCTGAATCTTAAATTTTGGAAAAAAAAATACAGACTTTGTTCAGGACAATACAGTATTCCTTGTGATACACACTTTTGACTTCACATGAGTGTCAATTACAAACACATTAATACTCAATTTTGTAGGAATAGGCCCTATGTCACTTGGCAAAGATGTATTACAGTAGGTAATATTGCTGGTTCACAAAATTATAAACTGAAATTTTTACAATGTAAATGTTCATAATTACATTACACTGTATTTACACAACTAACAACTTTTGCAGCGTAGCTATTATAAGCATTTTCCCTGATCAAGGTGAAAATTTGACTTCCCCCCCCCCCCCCCCCGTGGATGGACACCTGTGCAGTGTTCTGTCTTCCTCCCCTTTTACTCCTGATAAAAGGGGATTATGTTGCATAGCCACCAGCACAACATCCTTGCGTCCTCCCTCTCTCGGTGCTCTCATGGGAAGCAGACACCCTCCATTCAAGGTCAAATTTGCACCCTCTGTGAGAGGAGGTAAAAACACTCTAATGTCCTTGGCTACTTTCAGCTGCAACTCGCCTTAGTCTGAATTGCTTCCAATCTCCCCCTCCATGCTAACACAATCACCCTTATCATGAATTTTTTTGTGGAGGAATGTCTGGAGGAGGACACATTTCCTACAAGTTCTGACTCAGCTGGAAAGAGCACAACTTTTAGGCAGTAGAAAATGTTACTCTTTTCAGCTCTTAAAAATGTTGATGCTACCAGTAAATGATGACATACAGTACTTCAAAAGTAAAACAATGTGACAATTCACTTGTAAGTAAAAACATGAAAACATTAAAAAGTTCTTTACGTACATATATTAACTAGCAAAATCTAAAAATTCGCTATGCAATCACTAGAACATAATTGATAAGAAACTAAAATTCATGTGAAACTAAGTGTAGTAATAAAACTGATACAAATCATATCATATAAATGTAGATAGATAAGAGCTACAATCAAATACACTACACAATAATATCAGACAGGCAACTGTGTGAAAAATAACGTATCAGCAGCAGTGTTACTACTATTATTACATTTTTTGGCAATATTTTAAAAAATCTATATTGTTGTCTGTTGGTGTATATTTGCAACTTTTGAGATACTAGAAAATACTTATTTGATTTTGGGTCATGGTCATATTAATTTTTTTAGAGAGAGAAGAATATTTCATGTTGAGAGCCATCACTTGCAGGAAGGAATAGTAATGAAATGCAGGTGGTATTGAATACAGGTTCTGCTATCTACTTTCTGACAATGACAACACTGCCGTAGTTTCTCACACATATGTGCAAGCTGACCAGTATTCTATAGTGCATTTGTTACAATCCAAACAGTACAGGGTGAGACATGGCAGGAATAGGCCACTAGACTACTGAGTACATTGTAAATAGTAGACAGAATGCACTAGTACCCACAAGGCGGCACTCGTGGATAGACACACACAAACAAAAGTCGTGCACCATTTTAAATTTCCCACCTCACCCTAGTTCACCTCCTGGCCACTAGGTTCACTGGTTTCCAACCGCCGCTCACCAGACTGCAGTGTGCCTCTACTCGCCGCCCCATGAAGCTAGTCTAGCCAGCAATACAACGCGTGACCACACATCCACGTGGAATGTGTTTGTCCGACTTGTTTGCGTATGAGTAACGCCCTGTAAGTACTCATGCATTCTGTCTACATTTTATACTGTAATCAAATACATGTACATATTACCTATGTCTAATTATAAACAGCCAGACAGCAGACAACTGCTGGAAGCATGTTTAAAACGAGCACACGTCAATAATAGATTTTACGAATAACTGCAGCTTTTCCTCACACAATTTTATAAACTGTCCCACAAAGACATGGTAACTTCACTTAGAAAGCATTAAACTAACTTCCTGCTCACTGACCTTACACCTTGGTGTCTCATACAAGGCACTGAAAATATTTTTTGGTTAAAGTTCTTTCTACAGTATTTTTAACTTGCAGTTTAATAGTAATAGTAATAATAATAAACACACCTCTCTGGCATAAAATAATTTACTGTTTCATTGATTAAGATAGGTGAGTTATTGTAGAATGCAGAGCCTAAGCCAGCCTACTAATAAGTTCCCAAGCTTTGAGTCAGGCTTTTTAACTGGTACACACATACCTTTAAAATACTGTTTCATAAATTAATAACTATTTTACAGAAAACAGCAAATAAACTGTCTCGTCATGCACATGCTGAATGGAATGACATGTCATTGATATAAACGCTCACATTTTGGAGACTAAAAAATATTTTGAGTTGAGATGAGACATTTTGGTGGCTCGTAACACCAAGGTCTTGAGAGCCAATGTGGGTGAAATGAGGTGAGTATGGAGCAGCACCATAATGCAAGAGCAGGGAAAATGGGAGATCCCTCAGAAAACCCACCAACCAAAAGCATTGTCCAGCAGTACAATTCCCACTTTTGAAAATGTGGGAGTGGCCCGGCCAGGGATTGAACAAAGTTCAACATAGTGGGAGGTGAGCAGGCTAACCGCTCGCCCACCATGCCCCCAAAAATATGCTGTAAGCAGATAATCTGCTCGAGCTCCATTTTAGAATATTCAGAGCTCCAATTGAAAAAAATAATAATTGGCCTAACATGTCTTTTGTATGGATACATGGTCGCAAGTCTCAAGTGATGGCACCTTGCAGTCCGCCAAGCAATGGTTGGCAATATGTGAACCTAGCAGCCAAGGGGTGATCCAGGGTGTGGTGGGAAATTTTAAAAGTGGGAGAAGGATTATCTTATGTTCAAGCCAGGTGGCTGTCTGGGTATAGTGAAGTATTGGTGGGTCAGTTCCCAGCATCAAACTTCTATTATTATTTGAGGGTGGTAAATGTGTTCATGTGTGTGTGTGTGGGGTTATCTGCCAGTACTTGCATTTTCTAATTCCCTTTTTTAAAACACAACACAAAAAAAAAAAACACACACACACACACACATTCACTACATGCGCGCGCACGTGCACACGCGCATGCACACACACAGTAAAGTCCTTTTAAGAAGTTCCCACTTAGGAAGCTTACATAATTTTCACATGGTCTATAAACACATTTGACCCTTTAAAGAAGTTTCCCTGTTTAATAAGCTAAATATGTTCAGTCCCTTCAGCAACATCTCAAGAGAGTTTTACTGTATATCACATATATATTAAAACCCGCCAATGACAATTTAGTCACAAATAAACAGTTCAATGCATCTAAGTGGTAATTAAAACCGTACATCCTTGAATCCATGGATCACAAAATTACTAAAACACAATTTAAAGTTTAGGTCAACATTGTCATTTTACAACAAATTACGCCTCAAAATGCATTGTCATGTTTCTTTCCAGTCACTGTTAAAATATCAGTCTTTGTAGATTTTAAGTATATTGCATTATTAAAATATTACTCATAATATAAAATAACTACAAATGTATTAAAAATAACATCATATCAATAAAAAAAGTACAACTCGGTACTTTAAAATATGCAGTCAATAAACAAACTATCCACTTAAATAAGCAACATCGGACAGAACTAAAACGTATAACATTAAAAACATCTTGCGATTTTCGGAAACAGCACAAGATGTGTCTAAATTGTAAAAACCTTGTCATTCAGATTTTCTGTTTTCAGCAGCAGCTACTGCTTTTCGGATCTCGTAACCTAAGGCTGCCCCCATTGGTGGAGGCACTGCATTGCCAATCTGCAACAAGAACAAGCACAGATGCAGAAATAATCTCAGTTATTGAATTTAAAACAAGCATTTTCAACTAGCTGACAAAGACACAAAATGCATGTACAAACAGAACACAAATGAACACTGTTTTCATGTACCTATTACATTGAAATAATAGCTTTCGTCAGTGTTCTTTACATACTAATGTAAACTGTAGATATAGGTCACTTCCATAATTATTTTAATTCTCAGTTAGGTACTGGTCCAGTTCTCAATTATTTTTCCTGTTTTCTATTGCTGCAAGTATAAATGTTATAACATTTTATAACAGCTTCAGGATTTTCTTTCATTGTTGTGGCTATAGTTTCAAGGAGAAATAAAATACTAAAATGCAAAACTAATGAAAATTATTTTTATTCACACTTAACGAAGAAAGAATGGAAAAGCAGTATCAACTAATTTTGAATTTGTTTACTAGCTAGTAGAAAGTGGTTTAACTATTGATACAGAACACAAGCAAATTTGTAAAACACAGTTTTTTGTTTTTATAATTGATAAATGCACTATATTGTGACACATGCCAACATGCTGTGCTACAGAGAGGCACACTCTACGGTCGACTTCCCCCCATCTGAGCGCGCCAAGTGCGGGGAAAAATCAAATTCATTGGCCGCTGAGACTTGATAATGGTAAAATTAAAAGACTTCATGCATTGGGTAGTCACCTACGTAACTGAAATTCACGTCTGAAATTATGATCATCTACGCCTGATCAAGAATAAGTATGCAAACGCCTTCCAGACAAAGAAAGTATAGTATTTACTTAAATTATACTACGCTACCCTGCCTGGCCAAGAAGTCCAAACAACCCTCAAGATAGCAGCACCCCAGTGGCCTTGTTACGTCACATCCGGCCGGCCTCAGACTGAGGCGCATGAAAAATGTCAATGCCTCCCCACCACAGGGGCGATAAGAAATTGAGCGGCGCTCCTGCAGCAGATAAACCAGCCCCTGTGTTGGAAGGCTATGCTACCCCCCCCCCCCCCGAGAGAACTGCTGACTCGGGGAAATTTTTATATAAATAGAAGTCCAGCACCCTGGTGCAGCAGACGCTGGGCTCACCGGCCGACAAGTTCCTGAGCTCAACCCCAGTCTGCGCAAGACTCTCTCTCCTCTCCTCTGCAGCCTGAGGCAGGGCTCGAACCTCCTACTTCTCGAGAATCAGCAGTACTCTACCTCCAGCCTCAGCTTGGACAAGGCTCTCCCTACAGCTGACCGCCCCAGGGACAGCTCTCCTAGTCTATTGGTAAATCCCATGCCTGTTCCCACTACCCTTACCTCAGTCAACTTCCCTTGACTCCTGCAGTAACAGGTCATTGCGCAATTACGTACACCTGGATTCAGCCCCCTCATACCTTCACGCTGTTAATAGCATTTACTTGTTAATTAGTAAATTTTGCAGTAATTTATTATAATCAATTAATTTTCCCAAGACTTGCCTTCGCCTGTTGATTAGCGAAGTTGAGAGTCAGTATATTTTAATTTTTTAAATTTTTTTATCTTAGTTTTTAGAGTGTATAAGTCAGCCGGGACTTTCCAACATATTTCCCTAAGCATAATAAAACATTAAGTTTCAAATTTAACCCTTTGTGTGCCGATTACCTTAATTTTAGTTTTAGAGCCTTGGTCATTTTGTTTTATTACTTGGAATTGTATTTCAGGGTAGTGTGTTAAATAAGTTGCACAGTAATAATATTTAGCCTCAGGTCTCCCTTCGGCCGTGCAGTGTGCTGAATCCCTCAGGAGACAGTGCCTGGTAAAGGACCTATGCCTGAGATTCCAGGACACCCGCCGCCAATACGAGGCATAAGGTCTAGTTACTTCGGTTGGCCATTACACAGCAGTTCCGCTGGAGTGATTGAAGATTTCACCCCGCCCAGGACTGCTCGTCCGCAAACTTGGCAGACAGCCTTATACTTGTTTCGTATTCTCCTCTAAATACGCAAAATACACTGAGGTACAAGCAGTCGTCAGAGGCGATTTGAGATGCAAATAAACAGGCAATTTCAAATCAATTAATTAATGATTCAAACCTGAGTGCATTTGTTTCCCCACGAACCAGAGAATGAACCCATTGATCATTGATTTCAGCGTAATAATGCCCCCACACCACGAAACACCTTTGAAATGTTGGCTAGGTTAGTGTAACTCCGACACAGATTCGGACCCAGAGGAAACTCCCGCCAAACCAACCCCCTCATTTATATCAGATTCTGTTACAGACACACAGAACCTCCCTGTTCGAACAAGTATTGTAAAGTTAAAGTCACGCAAGGTAATTCAGGTTCGACACCCAAACACAGAAGCTATTCCCAACATCTGTGTGGTAAAGTTGGCATTTGAGAAGTTGTAAGAGAGGGCCGTAATAACATTTTTGGAAAGTTTTGGGTCAATTGTGACCCACCCCTAACCCCCATGGCCCCAAACTTGCCATTTTTTGCACAAAGTTCACATTCAATCATCTCTAGAGCATAAAAAACCACTTATTTAATTAAATATAAATACATATGTATACTTTAATTGGTGGACATCTCCTGATTAATTTGATACCCAAGAAAGGCATATTGGACCACTCCATGTCGTAAAAAAGAAGGCCTAAACACAGTATGACACGGCCATTGAAAGTGTGTGAAAAGATTAGAGTGTATTATTAAAATATAAAGATATTATTAAAGATATATTACGCATCTATTGACCATTCTAAGATGTTTGACAATTCATGGTTAATCGTGTCAATTGATGACGTAATATTACCGAGACGAGCTGGCAGGTAGATTTGGAAGTCGTCTGCATAAAGATGGTATTTACAATGTTTTAGTATCTGAGGGAGGTCATTAATGAAAATAGAAGGAATCCCAGAACAGAGCCCTGGGGAACTCCAATTTTAACTGTGCGCCAAGCAGATTGTTGTTCTCCGCAGACAACTCTCTGATAACGGCCACACAAGTAACTTTTAACGATATTTCAGAGAAATTAAAATATGATTTTAGCTTAGCAAATAATCACTCATGGTCAACGGAATCGAATGCTTTGCTACAATCTAATAATATCAAAATTGTTAGCAAATGGTTATCCATGTTATGTTTTATGTCATCAGTGACCTGAAGAAGAGCCATACATGTGGTAAAACCCTTTCTGAAACCAGACTGTCGAACATCAGGTTATTTTCAATAATGTACCTTGTTATCTGTTGGTGTGCAATGTATTCAAGGGCTTTGGAAATTGTGGGAAGAATGCTTATGGGTCTATAGTCACTGGCACATTGAGGTTTATTTGTCTTCGGGATCAGTATTACTAAAGCGGATTTCCATTGAGTTGGAAAGCTGCCTGTGATCAGCGAATAATTAAATTTGTTTGTTATTGCTTCTAAGATAAACGGCAAGGCTAGGATTATCATGTCAATTGAAATGCTGCCATTACACTCGGCCTTGGTTTTAATTCGTCTGATAGCTTTCAGATCGTCAACAGGCGTGATGACATTAAAGTAAAAACGTTCTTCTACACAGCAAGTGTGAGCTTTAATAAGAGGCAGTGTTTCATTTCTTGTTTCAGGAGTAATACGGGTACATGGAGTTGGGAAATGAGTATTAAGTTCGTCAGCAGTTGGACTGATATTTTGATAATAGTATTTAGTGTCTTTAAACTTTACACCCATATTTTTAACACTGCTCCATAAATGCTTACTTTCCTACTTGCAGTGGCGTCTGTTTGCTAGTTTTATTGTAACAAAGTGAACTATAGTAAATATGCTCGTAATGTTAAATATTTTAGTTTAAAGGATTTTTGGAAGCTGGATCAAGGATCTTTATTCAAAGGTCGGTGGCAGCCCTGGTTAGCACGTGACCACAAACGCAAAGACCAAGCAATGATCATTTCATAGGTTGTAAATTATTTCAACATTTTTCAATCATGTTGTTACATACATAATGCCTTGCTTCAAGAGCATTCAGTTTCAAACTTGTAGTTCTCTAATCTGTATTACAAGAGTGTGAATGCAAGCAGTAGCTAACCTGTCGATGCTTATGCAGGATGCTCCCATAGAAGCGGTAGTAGTCAGGGAAACCCTGGGAGCGAGCGCACTCGCGCACGCTGACGACACGGTGCTGGTTAGGGTGCAGAACTCGGCCCTGCTTGCCGAGGGGGTCAGGGTTTGTGATGGTGGTGCTGAAGAAGCCATTGCGCTGCACGCGACCAAACAGGTTGGCCCAGTGGCTGTGACGGTTGCCCGTATGGGGAAGGCACCAAGGTATCAGTGTGTTGTTCTGCTTGTCCATGGGGCTGCAACGCTTACCACTTCCTGTTGCGCATATGCACACACCTCGCAGAGCACCGCTCGATGATTGCCCATTCTTCTTGTCATCGTACGTGTAAACTCTGCAGTACAAAACACCACTCACCATGTAATGTACAATGATAAGGTACACATGATATACAACATAGCAAATACTGTATTTTAGCGTGTATAGGGTGCGTGCATGTATAGGCAGCACCAGAAGTTTTTGATTAAAAATTAGGAATAATTAATATTTTAAGTATAGGCGGAACTGAATTTTTGTATTCTTGTAAATATCGTTAAGTTACGATTCCGTACAAACATAAATACTGACTTAATTTCTCCCCTACTAAACATTTGTGACAGAAAATTTTTATTATGTGGCAATGTTTACAAATATACATCGCATGATTACTATTCCACAGATTGTAATGTGACTTGAGAAAGCAAAATCACAGCAACATGTTACACAAAATGGCATCTTATCAATGTGCACTTGTACAGACAGGGTGGGCGTGCGAACTACATAAGATATCTCTCTTTTGTACAGCAGAGAAATTATTTTCTCATGTACGGCATCTATGGCCGAGCTCCAACATGTTTACATTGTATACGTGTGGGATGAAGGTTATTTTATGAATTTTTTCAAAGTTTTTTTTACTGACAATATCTCGTATATAAGCAGCACCCCACTTTCTGTAGTTTTTTTTGTAAAAATGTGTGGCCAATATGCGCCAAAATACAGTAATACAAATTATATGATTTAATATCTACCAGTATAAAATTGAATTGAAACAACTATACGTATATTACGTCTTAACTCACACATTAAAAAAATCAGATCATTCTTTCTGCACTGGCAGTAGCAGAGCAGGAGTGGTGGTTGATGGAGTTAACCTGGTCGTGTACAATTAATCATGTCATGGAAATTAAAATATACAGCAGATTCTCTATTTACTGGTATTCACCACAGCAAAGATTTAGTGGTCCTTTCTTATTTATTGGGTAAACAAAACAAACTTGTGAAGTATGATGTGGTGCAGTATAAAAGTGAGGAATTATTTAAAATTAAATATATTTTTTGGTTCAGATAATTTTATTTTCTTTGAAGGTCTTTTTATGTTAGGATGAGTCAATATTTTTTTTGTTAGGGGCAGAAATTTTTTTTTTTTTTTACTCTCTTAGTTTTATTTCAAGGGAAGTTGAATTTATAGGATTTTTTGGTTGGTTAGTTAGAGATTTTTCCATGTTTTTCACTGAACTGGCGATCGATTCATCCAGAAGATTGAGTTAGGAATTGGCACTTATTTTTCTGGTTCTTCTCAAACTGACGAACTGAGGTTGTCTTTAGGTCTTAACTTTTTCTGCCAAATACCGTATTTTGGTGTGTATAGGCCACATGCGTATATAGACTGCACCAGAAGTTTTTGATGAAAAATTAGGGTTAATTAATATTTCAAGTATAGGCTGCACTGAAATTTTGTATTCCTGTAAATATTGTTAAGTCACGATTCTGTACAAACATAGTAAATTCCGACAATTTCTCCCCTACAAATCATTTGAGACAGCAAATTTGTATTTGTGACACAATGTTTACAAATTTACATCACGCAATTACTATTCCACAGATGGTAACGCAACTTGAGAAAGAAAAACTACGGCAACATTGACGCGTGCCACTTATACTACTAATACAATACGATTATGACTCATCACTCTTTACGTGAAATATACCCTTACTTCAACCTACGTAAGAGTTGTATACTTCAACCACCCACGTGAGAATTCACACACAAATCTTTGCACATAAGTTCTCGGCTGCTTAAATCTCCCGGGTGGCCGAGCACGTGGCCACAAGGTTACACAACCAGCAAGCACGCCTTTCCCACCTCCACCTGCGCTGAGTACTCACAAGCTTCAGCCACTTCGGGCTCGGCCGAGCGCCGCAGAAGATACATGAACCAAGGAACAGTGACAAGAGGGTTCTCACCTCCCACGCTAGCCTCCACGGCAGAAGGATGTCACGCTCCTTCCCCGCAGTGGCAGCCTAGACCTAGCATTATGTAAGTCCGTGCGCAGCGGAGCTCCAGCAGTCATTCGTATTTCTATTTTTGAGTTCACCCCGAGCACTCGTTAGTGCTGGGGCCTCCAGTGAAACCTCGAGTCTTCTGTAACCATCGCGACTACCCTCTGCGCCGACATCAGTCTTCATCACCATCAAACACGAATATACCTTGCTACTCATATACACTCCCATACACACTCTCCTACATACACCCGTGTTAGACAGCTTTAGTTGAGTAGTTAAATATTCAGTTTTCTAGATCATTTTCCCTCCTGCAAAGAACCAGGTCGCCTACACCTGTCTAACGTAGTTTTCCTTCAGTACTCCGTCTACTTGGTAGGAGATAGCACGAGTCACTATATTTATTGAGTTCTCAATAAATACAGTTTGTTCTCTATCCTAATGCTTTTATTTCTAGAGTAACGTCTACTTCGCCAGCTAGGAATAAGTTGCACTGTGCACTACCGATAGAAACCGGTACTTTTGTAAATCCGAACTAGCTTGACTGAGGCCCCCCTTCTGGGGACCTCTAGCCTGGAACACACCCATTAGATGGCCTTCTGTTGCTTCCTATTCCCCCCCCCCCCCCCCCCCCGAGCGTCCAGGTGCTGGGAGGAAGGAACAGAAGAACCATGACCACTAGGAATACCTTCCACCAAGGAGAGACAGCAAGCCTAGCCTGTATCACCTACCAGAGCACCTATGTGCTGGGGGCGGTATTTGCCTGGGTATTGCAGCCTGGCCTTGGCTGGATATCACATGCAGTAGTAGTATTGGTGGCCCACACAGCTCACCGTCTCTGATCCACCTGCAGACATGGGGGATCAGTGGAGACTCTTACCGAGCTTGTGCCACGAATCAGCTACTGGACCTACACTATCAGAGAGTATAGTTTCTCGCTAAAGTGCCAACTGTATCTTGTTCAGCAGCGAACCAAACTCTATGACTTACAAGATAAGGCATGGCCAAAGGCGTAGGGAACAAACATTTTCTCATCTAGATGACCTGCAGTGGAGTACCTTAGCCCCTCCTACGCAGGAAAGACAGGCGAAATGGGACCACGCCGCCTCACTGAGATTACAGGCAGTCTCAACTGTTCATGGGGTACGTTATATTCATTTTCCACCGCTCGTCTGCACCAGTCACTACTATCATCCGGTAGTGAGGGGTTTAGTCTACCGGACTGAAGCTAGATACGGTCTAGCCAATCCGAACTTCTGGAGTCAAGAGTCAGCGGACTGGAACTTGGAAGTACAAAGTAATTTAACCAAAGGGGGCTGCGAGAAATGTTGACGATAAGCTAAGTATTGGTTTTGTATTGATTGATTAGGACAATATTTCCACAGCTTCGGGAAGGATGGCCACAATCAATCCTATAAATAGTTGTAATTTTAGGTTCGGGAGAGTTTAGAATCGAGAATTGAGAGTTCCAGTTGCTGTCAGTCAAGCCAACAATTAATTAGCTTGGGGAGTAGACTACGATGAGAAGAGAGGGAGACACTAGCCACTTATTACTGTGTGTTACAGGTATTTTTAAATGTTATTTTAGTCGTAAATAATTTAAGAAGTGCCTAGAACTAAGTGAGAACTTTGTCTTGTTCATTTGCCATTGTTTTAAGAGATCTTTTATTTTGGATTCAGGTCATAAAAGTTACTACAGGGTTGTGACATCAAAATGTTTTGATAGCCATTCCCTAGCGATAGTCGTGTGTTTTGTTCATAGTGTAAAGTTTCATAAATTTAAAATCATTGTATTTTTCTACTTTTTGCTTATTATTTTAGTGTTTCTGATCATTTTGGCCAATCAATAGTATGAAAAAGTTACAATTAAAATTTTTTTTTTTTTAGGTATAGTGTGCCTGTAGTCCATTCCCCATTGGAAGTTACTTTCTCGGAGCCCTGCTAAATATCTACTTACAGGCCCATTTCATATCCTTCCGCCAAATGTAAACAAACATTGCCATGTGACTACCATATAGCATTTGTCAAAAACTTTCGCTACACCAAAAATAAACATTGAAATGCGACTTCTACTTTTATACCTGTCAAATGTGTTGTTTACTGTTTATAGCTTTCCAAAGAATTCTGTCTTAGGCCTATTTCAAAAACAATTTCGTACGAATATTCACAGTTTAGGCCTATAACATTATTTAGGTCACCTTTATGACATTTTAAAAATGCCTGAATTACGATGGTTCTTACGTTTACATTACATTAACATATTTGTTTTCCACGACATAGCACATTACATGTAATGCACGTTAATATTTTGCAGTGACTGTGTTTAAAACTGTTACAACTGCGGGGTAATGAACTGTAGTATTTAACTTTTTGTTATTGATATGTGTTGGGTTATTTCTTTAAAAGGACAGCCTCAGTTCGAATAACGAAGGAATAGCCTGTCCAACGAAAAAGAGACATTACAATCAAGCACGTAACTTGTGTCACTCATTTTTTGTCATACAAACTTAAAATACAGCGGTGAACATGCACACAAATAAGCCTACCATATCTTTTATTCTGCTCATATTTATATGTATTGCTACTTACTGTGTATTAGGTTTATTGTCAGAAGACTGTGCTGTATACAGAGCTACCAACACCCTCCTGTCAAGACTGCATAGTTCCTTAGCACTTCGAGGGAGGGCAGCACACATTCCCTGGAGCATCACAGCCTCCAGAGCCTCCTACAGAGTCGATATGATATGTCAATGCCTCCATCACAGGAGACAAAATCAGCACCCTTCGAAGCAGGAATTTTCTACCTCCTTTGAAGCAAGCTTCCCTCTTCACCCTTTTGAGGCCCAACAAGTTGCGAAATTTCTTATAAAAAGACCAGTGGAGCCAAGCCACAGAGCAGTCTGATGCACCTTTACACATACCGCTTTTTTGATTATAATCCTGAACTACGACTCATCAACCATCAAGTATTTCATGTGACCAGAAGAAGTGTCGAACCCAGAGTAATTCACGAAAGCCTACAAGAATACTCCCAGCATAGTGAGTGATTACAGACACGTGAATAAACTTCACTTATGAGTGCCGAGAGAATCGCCCGTGTTGTGGAGGGCGATTCTAGACACGTGAATGGGACGTTATGCAAACGGTCAAGAAATGCACCCCCATCATCCGAATCGTAATGAGTCACACCAAGCCACCACCAGCCACGAAGCAGCCCAAGCGCAGCCGAAGCCGAGCGCCGGGCACGGAGGGTAGCCACCCCCACTCCAGCCACACTCTAGAGGGATATCATGAGGCGATGTCACACCTCCCAGTCCAGTCCCGGCATGGACTGACCAGCGCACTATAAATGCCAGTATGCGGCCAAAGATGAGTGTTAAGTCTTAAGTGTTCAGATACTATGTGTAAAAATATTGTGATGTGGCGCAGTGGAAGAGGTGCACAAATCACGTGAGCGCATGACCTTCAACAGCTGACTTTTTCATCAGCCGGGTTGTAGCATTACAGCTAGATATATATAATTAGTATATTCGGGAAGCATTTCAATTGTCTATATTTCAGTCAAGGATAGTAATTCATGTAATATTTGAAAGGTCGTGGCAATGACAATTCGTTTGTATTTCATATATTTTTGTTTTTCCAAATTTGTTATTTTTGTTCCCTCATTTCATCAGTAGTAACAGACGGCAACAAGAGACATCATCAACAACAGACGCCATATGACAATAGCACATCTTTTCCTTTTCACTGGGTTAGTAAACTAAAAACATTGCCACCGCAAAGCACAACATGGTGAAACGAGGAAAATAACAGAGGTCACCTTCAGCTGATGTGACTGACTGCAGGCAAACAATATGTTTTCAATGAGGAAACTTGCTACCAATATATAAGGAAGCAGGACATTTCTCGGGTATCACAACAGCTCGTCACAGAATGATCGTTTGTCAACTGTCAGTCGGACAGCCTGCAAAGAGTGATCACGTTACTCACACCGACTAGCACCCACGACTTTAACCTTGTTTTTTATTTCTGACATTTCAAATAACTATTAAATTTATTTGCAGTCGGTGCAAGGAGTCAGTAGGGCACCGGGAGAGAAAAGTAACAATTCTCTCTCGTCTTTGTAACTCTTGAAGAGAGAAGTTTTGTTATATGAAGGCTGCCATTCTGTCTTGTTTTTTTTGTTTGTTCATCAGCTGCGAGTGTCAATAGTTTGTTTTGCAGAGACGACAATAAATCTCCAGTAAACATTTAACTTCTTTTATTTATTGGCAATCCTGGTATCAATCAACTTTCATTATTATGTATGTAGTCAAAGTCTCCAATTCACGCTGAGCTAATTCGTTGGTGTTTACTGAGAACTACGAGAGAACAGGAAAGAAACCTGTTACAGGGTGAACGTCTCGTACAGTGCAGTCTCGTTATTTGGGATTTATCCCTGGTCCTCCGGGAAATATGTACAAATGTTTCTTTCTTGTTGTTATATTTTTGGTCCTCTGGGCCGGATAACTAATTACTACATATGAAGTGAAGCTACGCATGTGTTTGTTTGGTTTGTTTTCAATGACTGCAGACTTGTTTGGTTTCGCGGCAAAATGGTGACAGGAGAGGTATTTGCGTAGTTTTTCGTGTTGTGCGGTATTTTGGTTTCCGTACTAGAAATCATTGACTATTGTGCAAAATCGGCAAAATGATTGTAAAGGTTATGTGGTATCTTGAAAGTTAAGTGGTGAGTCGTTAATAATTGTTTCTGTGGTGTCCCGCCTATTTTGCTATTGGTTCGTTGGCCTAGTGTTGAAAGGTAATTAATCAGAATGAGTTTCAAAGGGTTATTAATGCAACAAAAGCTTCAAGAAAATTAGGTTACGCAGATTCAGGCATGCCTACCATTACTCACAATGGCTGAAGGCACAACATCCTTCAGCCCACAGGAAGCTAAGGTATATGTACAGGATATCCACAACATTGAGGCAAGTATCAATTCATGTGCGACAAAGTTCTGAGGCTGCCTTGATAGAATGTTGTGCAAATTTGTCGGCATTAATTTTGGATACTCGCTCTACCGTATCATCGCTGTTGGCAAACAAGGATGAAACAACAACTCTCATATGAATGTCAGACTCCCAGAACTGTACCTACCAACATTTTCAGTGCTGTGGGAGGAATGGTCTACATTTCACCAACTGTTTCAGGCCACAATTCATGAGAATCACGCACTTTTGATGTTGAAAAATTCCAATATTTAGTCAATTGTTTGAAAGGCAAAGCATCTCAGCTCATGAAAAACCTACCCTTAACTGGCGAAAACTATTCTGTTGCATGGGAAAGTTTGTCATCCCGTTATCATAATTAACGGAAACTTACCACCCTCCATATAAACAGAATTTTGGAGTTGCCTCCTGTTACTGCTACAAATTATAAGTCATTGCACCACTTTGTCAATGTCCTTGTGGAAAATTGCAGTGCCTTAGAAAATTTAGGTTATGCTGTCACCCAAAATAATCCCATACTGCTGACTATTTTGTTGAAAAAACTGGATTTGCCCATGCGAACAAAGTTTGAACACCATCACTCTTCATTATCTGACACATTCCCTGAGGTTGGTAAGCTTGTGGAGTTCTTAGAAACTGAAGCCGCTAAGTTGAATAATGCACATGAAATAGGAACCAAGCTGGGTCACGGTTTGTCAAAACATAGTCCAGCAAGTTCATCCCAAAATAAAGCTGTTCGACTGTCGAGTTCGGGGCTTGGTACTAGGAAATGTGTTTTGTGTCAGCAAACATCTCATGCTATCTACAGCTGTGTAGAGTTAATGGAAAAATCTCCTGCAGAAAGGCAAGAAGTAATGCGGAGTAGAAAGTTGTGTTACAATTGTTTAGGTACCTCCCCCATGGTAACACAATATTCTTTAAAACATACCTGTTTACATTTACAAGCATAATTTATCAATACACTCTGACCGACAGGTAACTGACAAGGAATAACCTGCCAACTTCAGACACACATGCTAATCAGCAATTGAGCTCAAACTTGGTTAACATTGATGGTAGTGCACTGTTTGTCGGAATATCAGTCAGAACTTCTGCTCGCACTGTAATTCTTCTGTAGTGAAAATTGCTGATTGTCAAGGAAGATTTCACAACTGCTGTGCAATTTTGGATAATGCTGCCCAGGGAAGCTTTATGTCAGAAGCATTGGCACAAAAGCTGTGCATGGGCAGGATTCACAGTACAGACCAGGTATCCGGACTGTCTCAAAGTCACGTTAATATTAGGGGAAATGGTGACTACTAAAATCAGTACTTATTGAATGTATCCAAGGTTAGCAATTTGTTACCCCGTAACCAAGTGGATGCTAATATCAGGGGGAAATTACGCTCTCTTCCTTTAGCTGATCATTCATTTGATACCCCTGGCGGTGTAGAAGTCATTTTGGGTGAAGAGGCATTTTTGCAAGTTCTGGTAGGAGGCAAATTGAGCCTTGGAGAGGTGATGCCTGTTGCCTTCGAAACCAGCCTTGGTTGGATTTAGATGGGAAAATGCCTTATGACCCGTGTAGAGACCAGTGAACAACCAGCACAGCCAATCGCATTGCTGTATACTAACACACTCAAAACTGTCCTCAAGAGATTCTGGGAACTAGAGGAACCCTCCTCTGTTAAGCAGTTGTCTCCAGACGAAATTGCATGTGAGCAACATTATAAGGAAACACACTATCACCTTCCCTCACGTAGATACAGTGTTCATCTCCCATTCCATCCCAACATGGAACTTGGCCACTCTCAGGTGACTGCTCATAGATACTTCACGTCACGGGAGCACAAGCTACTTACTCAACCTGATATTAAGAAACCTTTAGCATATGGAACCCTTCATGCACTCTGTCCCAGAGCCCAGTTCTCAATATTACATCATTCCTCACCACGGAGTTATGAAGTCTTCTAGTTCCACGACTTAACTTAGAGTTCTATTTGATGCCAGTGGCAAACGTCAAATGGAAATTCTCTTAATGAATGTTGGTATTCAGGTCTCAAACTGCAAGCTGACATTATGGATCTTATCTGTAAGTTTAGAACCCAGCCATTTGTCTTTTGTTGTGACATCAAACAAATGTATAGGCAAATTGACATGCACCCAGACGACAGAAACCATCAGTTTATTTTATGGCGTTCAGACCCAGCAAAAGCTCTCAACATGTATGAGTTGAGTACAGTCACCTATGGCGTGACAAGTTCTCCGTTCTTAGCCACCCAAACTCTGCAGCAGCTTAGTATTGACGAGGGTCATGCATTATCTCTGGCAGCAGCTGTGCTGCACACTCAAGACATTTCTTGATGATATCATTAATGGTGCTCCATCATTCGAAGAAACTCTTGCTGTGCGGGATGAGCTCACCCAACTACTGCAGAAGGGATACTTTGAATTGTGGAAATGGGTTTCCAATCACCCCCAGCTTTTGGATGGTCTTCCAGAGGCAAACTGTGAAACGCTCAGGTTCACCAATGATTCGGCGCATGCGCATAGCATTTGGGATTCAAAACGGAATGTCAAGAGATATGCTTTCTCTTATCACGTGGAAGGGAAGGGGCAGTTTTTCGCCAAGTGAGTGGAGTTGTCATATGTCACTAGGATTATTGATCCTCTAGGACGGTTGGCTCCCGTTGTGATGTGGGCGAAAATCTTCCTACAGTCACTGTGGCTACATGGACTTGGTTGGGATGACTATCTAACCCCATCACTTTTACATCCTTGACAGCACTTCATGCGCAGAATTGTAAACGTGAATTATCCGTCAATTCCCCGTCCACATGCGCTCACTCAATTTCTAAGCATTCAACTCCATAGTTTCTCAGATGCATCAGAAAAGGGTTACTCAGCTGTTGTCTATATCCGTGCAATGTATTCAGGTCACTCCACTTCAGTCAGATTAGTTATTGTGAAGACTAAAGTGATACCACTAAAATGTCTCCCCCTACCCTGTCTTGAGCTTTGGGGAGCACACCTTGTGGCCAAAATCCTACATCACTGACAGGAGCTTCACCTTGCAGACTGTCCTGACATGTCAGTATATGCATGGTCAGATTCAATGGTGACACTCGATTGGATCAGGAGTGCTCCTCACCTGTTAAAGACTTTCCCAGAACTCAAATCTAGAAGCATGGCTGTCTTGGTTGTTACTAGGGTAAAGATGTTTCAGCGATTCTCAACATGGATGCAGAGTGTGCGGGTACTTGCTTGGGTAAAGAGGTTTATTCGCAATGCTAAGAGGGAACCTCAGCTTAAGGGATCACTCTCTGTTGGTGAATTGAACATGGCCACAAAAAGAATCTGCTACATGGTTCAACACACAGCTTTTTTCCAAGAAACCAAATTATTAAAAGGCAACAAACCATGTTCACCTCGTATACAGTATCTTGCTCCATTCCTTGATCCAGATGGATTGCTTAATGCTAAGACCATTCTAAAAAGAGTAATCGGACTGCAAATATTAACTTTTGAAGAGTTCACAACAGTTACAGATTGAGTTGAAGGAGTTCTGAACTCTCGACCCCTCACTCCAATGTCATCAGACCCATCTGACCTCAGTGTATTGACTCCTGGCCATTTCTTAATCGGTAGACCACTTCTAACCTATCCGGAAGACAGTCTAACTCACGAGAAGCTGGATGGTCTCGGAAGTTAATTCAAGCTGTTAGCCAGCATTTCTGGACCCCGACGGCAAAAGGAATATATCCATACACTCCAGCACCGTACAAAGTGGACTAGAAAAATTTGGCTGTTGGCAACCTGGTTCTGGTGAAACAAGACAACCTGCCACCCTTAAGCTGGTGTTAGACAAGAGTAGTGGAAGTATATCCTGGTGAAGATGGCTTAGAGTAGCCAAAGTGAGAACCTCGAATGGTAAACTGAAACATCCTACTACCAAATTGTATCCCCTACCATTGGAGACTGTTTAATTACACTAACAATATTCTTAGTACCATAGTTTTTTTTTTTTAATGTAAAATAGTTATTTTAGACGGTTGGAATGTTAATTCTTAAGTGTTCAGATATTTTGTGTAAAGATATTGTGACGTGACGCGGTGGAAGAGGTGCACAAATAACGTGTGCGCATGACCTTCAACAGCTGACTTTTTCGTCAGTCAACAAAGATGGCTGCCGGGTGAGTGTCTCGTGCAGTGTAGTCTCGTTATTTGGGATTTATCCCTGGTCCTCCGGAAAATATATACAAGTGTTTGTTTCTTGTCGTTATGAGTGTTATCTTCTCAAGTAAACACCGCCTGTGCTGGAGCTTTCTACTGAAACTTAGGCCCTCACCAAGAACTCCAGTATGACCAATCAGCCAGCTTCCAGCAGCTCCAGAGACTACAACCTCGAGCTTCCAGCAGCTCCAGAAGCTGCCGTCGATGGCTAACAGCAACTCCAGACGTTCTGCAGCATCTACCAGATGCTCTCCAACAGTAAGCTTGCAGACCTCTTCCCAACGTCTACACCGGCAACAACACTTCTGTCGTTGTTCCTTCTGGTTAGATGACCCCCACTGCTTCTGATAGTGGTAACTACACCCACTGCCCTTCTGGTAGTGGCCCCCTAAGTCTCTTCTAAGACACTCCAAATTAGAGTAGCTGCAAATGAGTTGTTTTTAAAGCCGTCAAAGTCATTCTATACCTAGTTAAATTAGGAGAAGGTCTGTTTCACCTGTATTATTGTAGGATACTTCCAACCACGACTGATTTGGTAGGAGATAGTACGTGTCACCTTGTTTATTACTACGTAATAAATACATATTGTTCCTATCCGAGAGTTTTTCATTAAGAGGTAATTTCCTGTTGACCACCAGACATACTATCTTTGTATACGGCAAGGCTCAGTGCTCCAACAGTAACCTGTAATTTTGATCCAGCAAGCCTGACCTAGCACAACCGAAATCACATGGACCATGTGGCAGTTCAGGCTCCAGAAAGCAACATGCATCAATCATCACCGCTGTAATGGTCGGAGCTGTCAGACCGGGAACTGCTAGCAAACCCATCTCCACCGCTGTGAGGCTGGAGACTGTCTGCACCAGCCACTAGACCTTTCCTCGTTCGGCAGTTCGTGGTCAACCAGAGGTTCACAACCTCTTCAGCAGCCGCTAGTTCTTCAGTTCCAGCAACCCCACAGGACATCTGCCTTTCAGAGGATCCTGCCAACATCGCTCTCTCATCAACCTCCCTTCCTTCCTTGGTATACACCTTTAGGTGACAGGTCACGGCGATGCCCCCTCTCGACGACCCCTTCTTGCTCTAGCCAAGCAATCTCTCGTTGCTCTTCTGGTGATGACCTCTGCAACTCAGGTTCCCTCACAACACGCCCCCTCAATATTCAATTAGGAATCAATTATTTGTTTTGGCTTTTATTTCTCGCCTAATTGATTTAATTATATTACAATTAACTTCTGCATCCAGGTTGCCTTCGCCTGACTCCATGATAGAAATAAATTCAGTGAATTTAATATTACGTTATTAGGAGAGTGTGGGACCACATGTCCAAGTACAATTTTCAATAAACCTATTTTTATTTCAGACCTAAATCATCTAAGGGTTTTAGTTTGCTTAAAGGAAAAGCCCGCTAACTTGCATGTTCACCATAAAGGTAGATGGATACAAATTCAGAGGCAAACCGAGATCTGCGAGCCGATAGATCTTTGTGAGCGCACGAATCACCCTAGGAACTACTCCACTCATGGAATTAGGTGACAGTAGTTTCGTACTCCACCACCGGTGGGTAATTGTCAGATTGGAGAACGAGCTACCTTAGCCACTTGACCCACAGTTGATACCACATGTGGGCATTGCTGAATAAAACAATGTACAAATATCCTAAGCTGTGTTCCACCGCTGGGCAACGGCCAGATTGGAACAACAGAGTGTGATATTACGTTGTCAAATCAGTGTGTCCAGAAGTACACATTAAGGGCTCATAAAAAAAATTGGCTTAGTCTTTCAATAATTTTATACTTTTAATGTTTCTCATGCCTTACTCTAATAAAGGCGGCAGTAAAAAATGATCGAAGCTTGAAAAAAAAAATTATAGAGGAACTGAATAGTCTCCCTCCTTCAGAGACTGATAGCACTACTGCGTTATTTTCACCACCAATTAAGTTGTCAGGTGAAACACACCCAGAATATCAGCTAATTATTCAGTACGGAGATACTATCTTAGGCCTGGATAGTCATTGGTTCAGAAACCCTTTTCAGGAAACCCCTCCCCTAGCTAACCAGAGGGACCCCCAGCAACCCCCACACCACCTCGCCGCAGCCAGCATTGGCCGCTGTTCAGCCGCTGGCCGCGGCAACACCTCTGCGAAGTGTAGTGTGTATGACCCCAAACTTTGTGCCCTCTCGTAAATCCACTAGGTCCACCTTATAAACTGGACGATTATCAAAGTCTACATATGGTTCACCTTGTAATGACCCTTACAACTCTGGCACTGCGATTACTGAAGTTAGTAACGAATTATAAAACCAAATCTTCCTACAAGAAAACGTACATCAAACTTGACGTCCTCAATTATCAAACCACGAGGGACCCAGTTAAGACAGCGTCCCAGACCCTATTCCAACATGCGAGAAACCCCCCCTCCCTTCCCCTTCTTAGCCAGTTCAGTTCTTGTTTTAACTCAAGTGTTATGTAAACCTCCCACCGAGGAGGCCAACATCCATTTAATTAAGAGGACTTGTGTTCGACTTCCGACTGTAACTATAGACTTAAGAGGTTTACGACATACCTCATGTAGGAGGAACGTTTGTGTCAATAATAGATTATGCCCCAAAGTGCAAGGCTTCAACGTCTTCCAGACTCACCAGAAGTTCTTCAGCTACAACACCAATGTCTCCTTCCACACCTTGAAGGAGCCTTGCACCAGGAACCCCCGAAGAAGTCATCAACCCTCTTTGCCTGCTTACTCCTCAGGTAACGGCAACTACACCCCGCTGCCCTTCTGGTAGTGGACCCCTTAAGTCCTCTCAGGAAATGGTACAGAGTAGATAGGGTCAGTTTATATTAACTACCTAGTCGAACTGCCTTGTCCAGCCAAGAAACAGGTTCCCTTCACCTGGTTTTGCGTAGTTGGCACTTCCAGTCAGCTTGAGGTAGTTAGGAGGTAGTACAGAACACGGTGTCTATTCCTCTCGAAATAAAACACATGTTCTCTCTTATTCCGGAGTATCAATCCTTAGCTGACTGGGTTACACCCCCAACAGAGTGAAGCAGGAGACAGCGGATTACACCCATATTTCCGAACCTAGTGTAGGACTGCGTGCTCCCCTTCAGAGACGCTTGTACATGAGATAACATACATGCTCAAAGGCCACCCCTTCTGTGTTCTCCGGTGTACATACCCCAACCAATAGAAAGACAATCCATAAGAGGCTAGTCAAATAGCACAAATTGTACTCCGTCCACCATGGCACTATGTCGCCGGAGGGAGTATTTGACTGGTCATGGAGGTCTGACCGCCTTTGGACCCGCACCCACAGTTGTCAGCTTCCTCAGAGAAAACCCACCTATCCGAACACCACGGCGCTTGTGTCGCCGATTGGGGAACAGGGTTACGGTTCTGTGTCTACTTGGTTTTGCCTGTGGCTGAACACTACAGTTAGGGACTATTGTCCCCTGCTTCCCTCTTGCAAGGCTGTTCTTAGTACCTATTCATACCTTACACCCAAAGGAGTGGGCACAAGTGGTAGGAAAGAAAGACAGCGGCTGCCTACAAATCTACCTGAAGCTGCACCCTGCCTCTTCTGCATTCTACCCCAGGAATGAGCTCACGCCACCTGACAGCTGGAGAGACCTCAACTCCAACAAGCTCTCTCCCCTCCCCTGTTTTCAGCCCCTCAGAAGACACCCAGGACACCTCATCCCATTGTTTCTGTCATTCGCTGAGAAGAATAAGTGCTGCTCGGAATCGCCAACCCCTGGTTCTGGAGACAACAGAGCACCAGCTCACCGGCCAAGGTCTACACCAGCTCCAGCACCTCCGGGACACCCTTCTCCTCCGGCACCACCAGTAGCCATCAACAAAAGCTACCACTAGGGCAGCATTCCGGCCAGAAGAACACCTACGCAGGTAACCTCACAAACGCTTCCGCCCGATGGACTGCCCCGCAAGTTATAGACTTTGTACCAAGCCGCCAAGCTACACGTCCTACCTTGTATACTGGTCAGGCGCCCAGTCTGCCAGTGAGTTAGAATGGCTGTTTAACCCGGTGTGCCTTACCTGCACGCACAAAACAGTTCCCAACCGTGATGTCACCTTCAGCTATCCCCAGCCCAAATTGCGCCAATAATGAAAAATCTTCAGGATAAAGGACTTACAACTTGTTTGTGCGTGTGCCGTCACTGAGGCGTACCACAATGTTGGGAAGATCACGCCAGTCTGAGCCCGGGGTGACGGGAACGTGGGCCATACGAGCAGCGACTAGAGGTGTCATCTCCTTGCAGATGTGGTCATGCAAGGTTCCATTACAACCCATTCTCATCTGTAAAATACACAGCATCACATAACAAAACATTTTATGTATTTAAAAATTAACCTGCAAAAATGTTATGGTATAAAAGTTCTACTGTAGAACACCAAACAACCTAATATCAGTACAGTAAAACCATTTTAACAAGTTCCCTTTTAAAATTTTCTCAAGAAATTTACATAATTTTGCATCTCGTCTGTAAACACAAAGATAAAGTCACCCTGTTAAAGAGTTTTCTGGTTAATAAACCTACATTTTAAGTCCCTTCAGAAACATCTTAAGAGAGTTCTACTGTATTTACTAGGGACAGAATTATGTGGTTTTGATTTTAATAACTTGACGCATGACGTCCTCTGACTGCTTAGGACGACATCATAGTAGGGCACTGTTTTGGGTCGTGTCAGGCAGGAACATAGGGTTAATAAAAGTTTGTCTCTACCACTTGCAGGCCAGAGTAATGCTGGTGTACAGCGCAGGGCGCATGGCGTGTTGGCTTGGTACAGAGCCAAGTGCCGGTGTCACAGTCCAGTGGATTGGTTGGCACACGGCCTCTGGTTTACCTGGCTGGATGATGGGCCAGGGAGGCTGCTAACTCAGCTGCGGCCTGGTGCGGAGGTGGTGGTGCTGCTGCTGAAGCTGGTGGGTGCGGTAGCGCTGTCTCCCTTTCTAACACAGGCAGCTGACTGGTGCGAGCAACCTGCTAATGGGTTTCTTTTCCCTCCCTAGGGAGCGTACAAGGTCGCGAGATAAAGGTCATGGTATTGTGTGTGTGTGTGCACGCTACCTTCTTTCTTAAAATGTGCCGCTGTACAAAAGTACAGTGAAGGCTGTGGTTACGTGACATAGGAAACTTTTTACAGATTGTAACTTGTGGGAAATAAAACACACACAAGCAGCACATAAAAAAAAGAAAAAGAAAAAAGAAAACTTGGGTATTTGCAAGGCCCCACTCATGACGGGCATGTTGGTTTCTAGCTTCTACATACTGCGGTGCTGAGCGAGGAAACGTGGCTCTGCCTTGTAGTCTTCTTATCGTGTCGCACGGCAGGTAACAGTTACGTGTGACACTGTTGCTTGGGGATTGCAAAGCGCTAGGTCTTCCGCTACCTAGACCGGCAGAACTATGTAGTATATATACACAACACTAGTACACTGAAATTAATTAAAACTAAACAAATGCTGTACGGGGCCACCTAAAAATACAGTAGAGTCCCATTATAGCGAGATGTCACATTTCTAGGTTCGATCTTCTCTATAAGTGTGTCCTCGCTGTCTCCAAATTAGACCAATTTTGATCCCTAAAATTACTTTTAAATTGTGTTTGAATCATCATAGTGTAAAAATAACCTGTTATATGATAGCTGATTGTGAGAAAATGAGCGAAAAATCAGTTGCTCGGCAAACGCAGCATTTCCCGCTATCGCTTACTCGGCCGCTGAAGCACTCACCTGCAAGCGATAACTCGCCCGTCACAGCTCTGCACACATAATTCTCGCACCTTTTTCCAGAATTTTAGTACCAAAAATTAGGGTGCATGAATTATGCAAGAAATCACCAAAACACGCGCATGTAAACATTAAAATAGGGGTCTACTGTACGTAATCCCTCGTCAACTGCAGGGGATACTATATTTAAAAACACAGCACTTTATTTATTGACAATAGATATGAAGATACATATTCAAAATTAAATCACGTGTGCTGGGGTTAGCAGCGAAAACATTGCTGTGCATGTAGCTGGGCGAGCGCCTAGATCCTTGCAGCACGACCGGACATGGCGGCTTGCCGCTGTCAGTCGGTCGCTACACAATTATTCTGGTGGGCGGTGGGCAGCCACCGCTCGCCACTGCTGGCCGCCCACCACTGCCGTCGTTACAGGTCCGGTTCACAACGTAACAGCAGCCCGGTACTGGGAAAACATGACATGAAAACTGTGTCGCGGTAGAAAGGGTAGTATACTATTTATAGAACAATGCACCAGTTTTCAAAGAGAGGGAGGTTAGGAGGCAGGGCGGAAGAATGTGACACATAAGAGCGGCATGCGGAGGCATGGCGAGGCAGTGGAGTTACGGCAGACAGATCACAAAAGCGCGCTTCACATGGTCACGAGTCCATCCACAAGCCTGCTTCACACGATCTCGCCATATGTTTCAACTCGTAAAATTACAATTTTTTCATGGAATATTTTTGCGACTTTTTGACGGTTCCTCAAAAAGATCTTGCTATACCAGTGTTCTCGCAGTTTCCATGCTCCCTACAGCAGGAGTCTACTTACAAAACATGAACAACCCAAAAGACACGTAAATAAACCCTGCAGATATTTACAATATCTTTGGGGAAAAAATGTTATTTGGCATCATGGCATTTACTGTCATAAATTGTCAGTATGTAAAATTGGTGGGAAACCATGCTTTCCAGTGCTTTGTAAACTAGTGAAGGCAATGCTGATTCTTCCACACAGCAACGCAGGAGTTGAAAGGATATTTAGCAAGCTCAACCTTATCGAGATGGCACACATGTCATGTCTTAAATCTCCAATGCTCAATGCTTTGTTGCATATCTCTTCTAGGAAGAATATGGCAGAGTTCCAACCGACAGAAGAAATGAGGAAGAAGGCAAAGCATTTGAAAAAATGATTTTCAACAACTTACTTTACTCGTAGTGAAGTGTGTATGTATACATTTGTGTGTGTGTTTTGAAGTATGTGATGACGTTTCCAGTTAATTCAACAATAACATTGTGTACAAAGAACCTATTCTCAGTTATTTGGTGAGTTGAAATACTGAAGTACATAAGGGTAAGTAATTTTTATACAAATTCAATATTTTTGTCTTTTTTTAACCTACAGGATATTTTACAAGATATTTTATATTCAAAACAAGGATTTTACAGGATATTTTACCTTGAAAACAAGGATATTGTTTTGAAAGTGGTGGCAGCCCTGGGATAAACCTAAAGTGAAAAGGACTCGGCGCTCTTCTAGATAGGATGATTGAGCCTTATACACTCTCAGATACTTTGAAGTTAATTGCAAAGTCAGTTTCGCTGGGAACCTAGGTTGTCTACACCTGAGATAACAGATGACGGGAATTTACTTCCTTTCCAGGAGTCGAACATTATAAATAGTGGGACGTGTTGGTCAACTACTTGGGACAAAGTTATCCACTACTCTGGCAACGGAACGTTTGGCTGGTCATTATACTATGATGCAGCAGGAAGCGGCACGCTCTGCTTAACAGCTTGGCTCGCTGGGTGGTCGATCGCTGGAACAGTGGCCGATGTCTGTTGCAACAGAGTAGGACAGTGGTACGGGTTGCGGGATGAGTGGACTTATTATTGGGCGTAGATTAATAAGGCGTTGCCTTCTCTCAAAATAAATGCAATAGAAAATAAATGTAACAGCAGGATGTTCCTCGCCTAGGAGTTTAATAAGAGACACAAAGGGAGAGACTGGTAATGGTCGGTCCCAGTCTGAATAAGGCCGGACGGTGGGTACTGAGATTGGTGGCACGGCACTGCTTCCTGGTTCGACACGTTAGGAACGACTAAATCACTTGTTTCTCCTCCTGGTAATTTTTATGTAGCTCAATGCCTTACGTAGAGCATGGCAGCAGACAACGTAGACAAGCTCGTTGAGAGACTCTAAGAGCATTGAATAATTTAAATTCACAGAATATTAAGAATCACAACTCCCAACTCACTGAGAATAGTCTATAGTCTAAGTACCTTGTACACACCACTTGTTCGCACAACATGGACAACCAAGGCCGGCAATTGATAAGCAGCTATTGCGTAAAAATTTGATTAATGATTTTTTTTGTTTTAATTTCAGGGGGCCGCTCTGGTGTAGCGGCTAGTGTGCTCACCTCACGCCTAGACGAACCAAGTTCGATTCCCGGCAGGGTCGCTCCCGGATTTTCACACGAGGGAACTGTGCCGGATGATGCCACTAATCGGTTGGTTTTCACGGGATCTCCTATTGCCCCGCTTTTCATGCTGGAGCTGCTCCGTACTCAACTCACTTCACCCTCGTCGGCACTCTAGACTTCGATATTAAGAGCTGCCCAAGTCTCAATCTCCTCACTCACTCAATCATTCTATAGACGTCTGGATACTGAAATAAATTTATATTTATAACAACACAGCCGATTCTTTTTGCAGGAGAAAACTGAAATTGAACTTTGCATTCACTAAATGACTGTGCCTGGTATTGACATTTTTTGGGACAAGAGGATGTATGCACCACATTCTGGAGTATACTTTTATTTCAAAAATGTCTATTAAAATAAATTAATATTTCATTTAAAAAAATGGTATTTTTGCACTAATAATGACTAAAAACTGACTTGACGTGAAAAACACACTTCTAATGCAATTTTTGTGTTTTTGAGGGGGTCAAAATTGATCTGCTGCAATTTTACAAGGTCATTCTCAGGAACAGCGAGGGGTCTCGTAAGACTAAGTTCTGACAGTATAGAGTTAACAACATACAACTTTCTGGAAATGGCACTCTGGTTCCCCACTGTACTCCATTTCCACAAACTGATCTCCGTTGCCGATGGGCGGCAAGTCTGAAATGGCATCTTGAACAGTGATGGTACGGAATGGTGCACTGGTCAGCCACTTGCAGTTTCTTTCATACTGAAACAACCCACACAGCTACCTTTAACACCACTTAACGTAACTGAAGTACCACATACTGTACTTGTACGCTTTTCACTACTACGTACACACTAGTCTCCAAGTCAGCCCTGTACATATAAGGACACCTTACACACAAAATAATAAGACGGAAACTTTGTATTTACTCTAACGGCAATTGTAATATGCTAAAACACTGACACCAATTTTAGCAAGTACATTGCCATTAGACATAAGATAAATTTAAAATCTCACAATAATTCCAACCAGAAGTGATGAAAAAACTGTATTATATTGAACTGAAGTCACAATGCACGTACACATGTCTACACATGCATGAACCATGCTATAGGATATTCACACTAAACTGAGCACTTCTGAAAACATTTCGTCAAATGATTCACTTGAGGCAGCAAGCCCGGGGACTGTTCACCAGGCCTCCTGAAAGTCGACAGCATAAATGAAGACTCTCAGAATTGTCGTAGTCACTACACCAGTAGAGCCACCGTAGTGAGAGTGGATTGACCTACTCTCTGGCTTTGGTACAGCCTGGGTTAGGTAAACATTGAGAAGCATGTTGATACACAGAGTTGGTGCAAACAGATGAGAAAAACAGACAGGTAAACGTACATTTTGATGCGCATCCTACTGGGTACAGCAGCTGGTGGGTGGCGCCAAGGCTCTTACCACTGCAGGCAACTGAGAAGCAGTGGTCGCAGCTCTTACAGGGTTGTTCTTGGGTGCGGTGGTGTAAGGTTTGGCCACTTCAGTAGCCTGGCGCTGGGCCTTGGGAGGTGCATTAGTCAGGGCAGGTTGGATTGGCACACGTGTAAGGGTGTACCCTGGTGAAATACTTAGGCATATTACTACTTTGTCAGTGCTGGCTGGCCGTGTGAAGGAGATTGGCTTCTTCTGTGGTGTCTGCAGGAGTGGCGAGACAGTGCAGGACATGTGCCAAAGAAGGCTCTGCGATGGCTTGGACAAACTGGTAGCTAACCCCTTCTGGCGAGCAGCCTCCTCTTCCTTCCAGGTGTATACCTGGCTGGCACCTGAATCTCTACTCTCCAGCCAGAGCTAGCCCCTGCTTGGCTGCTTTACCTCACCTAGCCCTACAGGTGGCTAAAGCAGGTGGATGGGGGGGGGGGGGGGGACAGAACAGATACACAGACAGTGAGTGTCCAAAAAGGGGTAGGCATGGCCTGATGGCAAGTAAGGAGTTGGCTGTTGGATATGGTAGGCAGCCTTGACTACTGGTCTTCAGTCTAGTGGATTGGCATGTGGGACGTCGCTGGCAGACTCAACCATCATGAAGAAATGGGGCTCCTTGTCGGGGGTTGACCAATCGTTCTCCAGCAAGTCACCTCTAGAGCGAGACGTTGCTGGCAGACCCACACATGTACTGGTGGGGCGATAGTCCAAAGTGACAACTGCTCTGGTGTTGCCCAGGAAGATGGGCTTCCCAAGCTCCACATTGAGACAGTTCTCAAAGGGTGAGGTAGGGAACATGGTTCCGGCTCATGACTATCCCTACAAGAGTGTTGTTAGGATTGGTGACGAAACAGGAGATAGTAGGAGCAAGATGAAGAAAGCGATGGGGCAGTGTGAGTGACAATGCAACCAAGTTGATTTATGTCTGTTTATTGATTGCTAGTAAAACACACATTAACCAGCCTGTACCCTGACTAGGGCCTGAAGGGCAGATCCTAGGTTGCCAACTGGTATGTAGTCTAAGCTGTGAAGACGTGGCAGCTCTGGGGGTAATGGTGACCCCAAGTCAGTGGTACTCGGAACTCGTGTCAACTGTGGGTGAACTACAAGGTAACTGAAAGCACAGCAGGCTTCGGCGTGTTGGCGGGCAGCGAGGCGATGTCATGCAGAGTACGACTCTCGACAAGCTGCGAATGGCAGTAACAACTTGAAGTCTGTTGACACTAGGGCAGTCAGGTTCTACAAAAGTAGACCAAAACACACTGGCTGTAGGAACTGTTATGAAAACAGAAGAAATTTACCAAACGATATGATTTCCCAGAAACTAAAAAAGGTGAGAGTATTTTCCGCCACGCCACAAGTGTCGTTTGTTTTGCTTAAAATAAAAAGATAAAAGGGATGTACATATGCTTTCCACTAAGCACACAATGAGAGCCTCAAACGTAAGTGTAAGAACGCGACAAGGCATAGTAGAGGTTATGAAGCTAGGCATTGTGTTGGTCTACAATACCAACAAGACAGGAGTAGATCGTGGAGATCAGTATATGAGCTACTATTACACATTTTAGAGAAAAAGCTTTAAGTGGTGAAAGAAATAATTTTTTCACATATTCATGATGGTGGTGGTGAATGGTTATATTATTTTCAAAGAAACTAGAATAAATAAGAAGAGTCATTTGGCTGATTTCATAAGTGAACTAGCAAAACAATTAGTGGAAAAAGGTGGATGTGAATTTGGTGAACACCACGCTCATCCATCTATAAACAGACTTTAGCTTGGCATTTCACAGAAAAAATCCCTGCAACGGAGAAAAAAAACCAATCCACTCAGAAAGTGTAAAGTCTGTGCATCTAAAACCAAAACTGATGGCAGAAAAGTGAGAAAAGAAACACAATTCTATTGGAAGTCAAGTGATGCAATGTTCCCCACTGTGTTCCTCAGTCCTTCACTGCATTCCACATGAAAGCTAATTTTACAATATAAATAAGTTTTTAGCAAGACCAGTACACCATAACTTAGGACTTTGTATATAGTGAGTGTGATTAGCTCAATTTTTGAATGAGGAGTTCTATGAAAAATAAAAATAAAACATTACTGGAAAATTTTTTTAAGAACGAAAATGAGCAAGTTTTGAAATAATTTTATTTACACTAATAAATGAAGTCCTCTGGTCATGTTGTATGTCATGTGAAAGAGGAAACGTTGATATTTCAAACGACACCAATGACATTTCTGTAAGTGAAAGGATCCAGCTGTTGAAATTTTTTGAAAAAAGCTTAAAATGCCTAGGATAGAATGTAGTATTATAATATTTTATTTTGTCCAGGCTTCAATGTGTTAATGGATAGAAGGTAAATGTTACATTGTCTCAAATACCACTCCCTAACTTTGATGGCAACCCACAGCGATGGCCAAACTTTTCCAACTTGTTTATAACATTGCGTGTCCAATACACCAAGCTTGTCTGCAGTAGAAAAGCTAGAATATCTGAAGAATGCTGTTAGTAGTGAACCCCTTAAGATGATTCAGTCTTTATCTTTATATGATGTTAACTTTGAGATTGCCTGGGGACTGCTAGAGAATTACTATGAGAATAAGCGGTTGATTGTGTCGGCTCATGTTGAGGCATTGTTACAAGCGCCCTCGGCTTGTGCAGATTCGCCAAAGACATTACGTAACCTGATAACTATAATTTCTGAAGTGTGTGCATTGGAGGCTTTGAGGGCTCCTATTGGGCAATGGGATCTGATCCTACTTCCCATAATGTGTAAACAACTTGACCCCCAACTGCAGATGGAATGGGAATTGAGCTTAGGTTTCGATCTTCCCAAACTAGACACATAATTTCCTTTCTTCAGAGGCATTGTAGAATCAAAGAGATAGTTGGTTCGTATCAACTAAAGGGTTCTGGATACTAGTCTTCTTCCTCTCACTATAAGGTGCTTGCTATGCAGCTGACTACACAAAAACCTCCCAATCCTAACAAGCATCAGTCCTATGCATTGACACGTGCCGGGTTATAGACTTGTATGCACAGTCAATGTGGTTTTGGCGGTGTTAGGTCATACATGCTTGGCGAGCGCTAGTTCGATGTCTAAGCTACGTTTCTTACCAACAACTCGCACTGGATGAGTAGGTTGGCGACTGAGAACAAAGTTTTCCACTACTGGATAATAGAGTGGCAACAGGCTTAATCAGGATTCTAGTCGGTTTTGCAGTACCTGCCTTACCAGGAGTTACTTCGGTCTACGATGATGGAGCTGGTGTTGGCTGGCTGGGAATGGCGATTCTGGTGGACATTGGTACCGTGCAGACCAACTAAGTACCGTTGACTCCAATGAACGGATTCTTGGCTCCAGAACCAGGGGTTAGCTGCCACGTACCTTACCTAAGTACCCTGTATCAGACCTTGTACAACGGGATGGTATTCCCTGGCAATATGGATGTGCACAAGGAAATAAATTTAATTAAATACTGGAGATGAAGGTCTCTCCAGAAGACGGGTGAGTGCCGCACTGTACCGCTTGGCTTACCTACTAAGAACAGGCGGGTCTAATATACACGCTCGCTTGGCGGCGGTATAGGCCACATTTTGATCCTTCCTCTGTGAGCCTTGCCTACTACCAAAAGGCATAGAGGTTCAGTGACACTTAAAGATATTCGATGATCCTCGTGAAGATGAGACAGATCCCTATCTAAGTGTATTTCCAATAGTGGTTGCCGGCACAAGCTCGGTGCTCTAATCAGTCTCCCGCCACTGGCACGCAGACCTAGAGCAGTGAACCGTATAGGCTGCCTTCCTACTACTATTGGCGTATGTCGTAACATGGGGTAGGCCTTCAGTTTCACACAAATATCCCTGCCAGCACTGTAGGCATTCTGGTTAGGATAAAACTTGGAGTGACTGTCTCGCTCCTGTTGGATGAGTTTCTAGTCCTGAAGGGACTCCACAGTCCTAATCTAAGGTTCGTACTGCTATATCAAAACCTGATCTCGGGTGATAACGTACAGTAGATATATTCCTCTAGAACAGATACTCGTCGGGAAACAAACTGTAATTATTAGGCGTAATAATTACAAGTGACGCATACTACCTCCTAACCAAGCAGAGAGTGAATATGGACGTAACCTATGCTAGACAGGTGTAGGTGACCTGTTCCTAAACTACCCACGATATCTAGTGGCGTTGACGGCTATGATAACTTAGTCACAGCTACTCTATACAAGGGACATCTAGAAGAGATAACAGAAAAAAGGTACCACTACTTTAAGAGCAGTGAGTGTAGTTGCCTCTACCAGCAAGTAGAGGCGGTTGCTGATCCAAGAGGAACAGCAGTGGAAAGTGTGGTGTAGACTGGTGAAGAAGAAGAGCTTCTGGTAGAAGGTGGTGGTTGTCGACAATGAAGCCTCTGGTAACTGCAGGTGACTGCAGCAGGAGCTTCTGGTAACGTTAATGGTAGAGCAGGAGCTTCTGGTAACGTTAATGGTAGCAGTCTCTGGTGGCTGCCGAAGACTGTCGAGCAGTAGAAGGTCCCAACACACGAAGTGTTAGAGCGAGCTACTAGAGAAGGAAATAATTCCCGAGCCCGGGCATGCACGGACTTATATAGTGCTCTCGGCCTCAGGCTAATGATGTCTGTCGGGGCGGGGAGTAAAATCCTGCTCTCTGTTTCTTTTATTCTGGGCGCCTCATGGCGGATGTGGTAGCTCGTGACAGATTGTTGGGCACTTTGTGCTGGTTTTGCCCTAGTGAGCCATCACACTTCGGGAAGGCTGAGGCGAGAGGTGTGACGTGGTTTCACACATGGCGGCTTGTAGGCTCTCAGCGCATGCGGGGTGCTTCTTGATGACTTTCGCAACCTTATATCCACGTGTTTGGAATCACTCTCCAAGATCTAAGGACACTCGTGAAAGATGTTGCTGGGATTGACCCTTCCTCAGGCTGTCGAAATACGCGAGGCTGATGAGTCGTAGTATAACAGGAAAGCAGCACGCATCAGCATGAAGGTCTCTTGTAAGTTCAACACAGTTATGTTGTGTCTGTAATGCTTCACACCCCTTGTATATATGTCCAAGTTCCATCAGTTGTCACCCCAAGATCGGTATGCCATTGTGAAAAAGTAGAAGCTATGTTTAAATTGTCTGAACCAGTCTCATCAAGCAAAGAAGTGTCCTTTAACTTGTGGTAGTAAACATTATACTCAGCTATACTTTGAACCTAAATCTAAGGATCAAGGTCCAGAATCTGATTCTATGTCACCATCTGGGGAGATTACATCTACACTTTCAGCGGTCACGTCTGCTGTAGTTAATTCTGATAAAACTTTGCTATTGTCAACTGCCCAAGAGGAGGTTCTCAATTCGATGGGTAGTCCGTGTGTAGTTCGAGCACTGTTGGGACACAGCGAGCCAAGCCAGTTTTATCACAGAAGGATATATGCAGAAGTTGCATTTGAGAAGCAAAAAGGTTCATTTGCCAATTCCTGGACTAATTAACACACTGGTCAATGTGGCAAGAGCCAATGCATCTATTGTTGTTGTGCCAGTAGGCTGTGCAGGACCTCAATTTGCTCTTGATGTCTTTTGTCTTACCACGCATTACTGGTAATTTGTCTAGTGTCAAGCTGTCCTCTGAAGTTCATAGTGCTGTGTTTATCCTGAAACTAGCAGATCCCTCCGACATGCCTGGTCCCATTGATCTTATTGGCGCAGATCTCCTTCCAAAATTAATGACCGGAGGGAGGATAGAGGGCCTATCAGTTGATCTAGGGTCTGTGTTTGGATGAGAAAGGTGGCATCCGCACCTGTTTCTCCTCCTGCCAAGTCATTCTACATATCTCTCCACACTTCCATCCCTCCTCTTGAGGATGTCATGAGAAAATTCTGGGAAGTTGAAGAGTTTCCGATCACCAAACATAAGTCGCCTGAAGAGGTTCTTTGTGAAAGAATATTTTTCGATATAACTCTAAATGACGACGGGCACATGGTAAGGATTCCTCCAAATCAGGTTCAGTCATCCTCAGCGTACTATATCCCCCACCACTGTGTGATCAAGGCAGAGAGTTCCACCACCAAGCTTAGTGTGGTATTCGATGCCTCAACCAAGGGTTCTAAGGTAAGGTCACTCAATTACATCTTGCTTACAGGTCCCTAGTTGCAGCGAGGGATTGTGGATGTTGTGTGGAACTTCCGATTTCATATGCTTGAGTTTACTGTTGATATCAAATAGATGTATAGACAAATTGTCATTCATCCTGACCATCAGGATTATCAACACATTGTATGGCAGTTTAGTGACACTGATCTAGTCGAGTATTTTTGTCTGAAAACAGTCACAAATTTAATATCGTCTGCACCTTTCCTAGCTATTTGCACACTGCAGCAGACGGCTAAGGACGTATAAGCCAATTTCCCTAATGCGTCTAAGGTATTGTTTTCAGACATTTATGTTGATGACATTGTCACAGGTTCTCATTCAGTTGAGTCAGCACTGGCCCTTCAAAGGGAGCTAAATTCTTGTCTTGCTAAGGGCGGATTCAAGCTGCCAAAGTTCATGAGCAATCACCCTTCCCTACTTGACTGGCTTCCTGTGGATGATGTTGAGATGCCACAATCATTCAGCCTGAATACAGATAGTCAGGTTGTTAGCAAGGTGTTAGGGTTGCAGTGGAACCTGGTCTTGGACACCTTTGCGTACAAAATTCAAAGCAAGCCAACTCATGACACTAATGGCACCATTTTGTCTACCATAGCACGCATCTTTGATTCTCTTGGATGGCTGAGTCCTCTCATGTTTGCAATAAATCTTCTGCTGATTTTGTGGTTGACGAGTATCGATTGAGACGCTACTTTCTCATCTTACCTCGCAGCATGCAGGAGGCTCCTTAATCAATCAATCACCATTCCTAGGCATATCAAGGGTTCGGGAGGCTGTGTTTATGAAAACCATGGGTTCTCAGACAATTCTAAGATCAATTAGGCAGCAGTGGTTTACTTACGTATTTTGGACCCTCATGGTAAAATCGTGTTCGACTTTTAGTGGACAAATCCAAGTTGTCACCTGTCAAGATGGCATCTGTAAAGGTGCAATCATTGCCACGTTTGGAGTTGTGTGGTAGGTTCTTGATAGCAGGTCTGCTCAACAATGACATTGTGACATTTAAAGATGACCTTTGTCCTCCATCAGTGCATGGACTGATTCCTAAGTTGTCCTGGAATGGATTAACTCATCTCCACACCAGTTAAAAAAGTTTGTGGCCAACAGGGTGAGTGAACTCCCAAGACCTTACCCAAACATCCTGGGGAAGCATGTACGCTCCGAAGACAATCTTGCAGACTGTGCTTCATGCAGTCTTTTGCTGGCTCAGCTGCTGAATCATCATTTGTGGTGGACAAGCCCATCAGGGCTAAGAGACCCCTTGGTGCAATTGCCTGAGTATACTTCAAGTGTAGTTGCAGCTGATGTGAACCCTGCACTGCTTGAACACAAAACTGTGACACTAAACATACTAACCCAGAACCAAGATATGGATAACTTTGTGACACAGTTCAGTCATCTTACTAAGCTTACTTTGCTACTGTGTTTTGTACACAATTGTCGGAGTGGATGCCTTACCCCTTCTGCATTGGATCCGGCCCAAGTTTTGGCGTCTCAGAGCTCAACTCGAGGCATTCAGTGATGATTTGTTGCTCTTAAGAGCAATAGACACACCACCTCAAATAAGGAAATTGGTGCCATTTTTTTACGAGCATTGCTTGATCAGGGAGGCAGTCGACTCTCTCAATCTACAGATCCTTTTGAGCATAAACACCCTGTGTTGTTGCCTAACATGCACTCCCTGACTGACCTACTCAAGTTATTATCATGAGAGGTACAATCATAATGGGGTGCAGACTCTTCAGGGCATTCTGCGAGAACAGTTCTGAATCTTGTCAGACAAAGATACCATTAACCGCCGTTTACAGTATTGTCTCTGCTGTTTTAGACAAAGACCTTCTCTTAGTCAACCTCATATGGAAATCTTCCCGCCATGAGGGTACAGCAAATCAAACCTTTCGCAAGGACAGGAGTTGATTATGCTGGCCCCTTCATGATCAAACTTGCTCGAGTAGGATGGGCAGCAATATTGAATGCCTATCTCTGCATTTTCATGTGCTGTGCACCAAGGCAGTTCATTTTGAATTGGTTTCTGACCTGTCCACAGAAGTGTTCCTTGAAGTGTAGTTCTTGCTAGATTAGGGAGATCTTGCGACATTTACTCTGACTGTGGCACTAATTTTGTTGAGGCTGATAATCGTTTGCAGGAACTCAGGCAGCTGGTTTCATCTTCTTCTCACCAACAGATGGTAAAGGACACATTATCCCAGCTTGGTGTCAATTGGCACTTCAACCCCCCTACTGCACCTCACTTCAGAGGCCTTTGGGAGGCTGGCGTTAAATCCTTTAATTAAGTTCCATCTCCACAAGGTTATTGGGGAGCAAGTCTTAATGTTCGAAGCATTGTACACAGTACTAGTTCAGGTGGAAGCGATTTTGAGTTCCAGGTCATTGTGTCCTTAAGTTGTGATCCTAACAATCTCGGTACCCTTACACCTCGCCATTTTCTGAACCTTGAACCTTTGGTCACTGCCTGAACCTGACCTCACGGACAACCCTCTCAATCGCCTGCACCGATGACAGGTTGTACAGCGGCTACAACAGGATTTTTGGCATCGCTGGCAGCGCGATTACCTGCATACTCTACAACAATGGCAGAAGTGGCATGACAAAGGACCTGAGCTTACTGCAATTCAACTCGTACTACTCAAGGCATTTGGGATGAGTCCTGGAGCTCTACCAGGAAAGGGTGGCATGACAAAGAGTGGCAACTGTGCACATCTCCACTGGACAACTCAAGCGTCCTGTGGTGAAACTTTGTCCATTCCCATTCAATTGTTGAAATGGGTCATTTCAAGGTAGGCACCTCTCGTGGTTTTCGAAGTTTGCAGAACTACATCCAGCACTGGACCACAGAGTTGGAATCCCTAGACTGCCGAGAGGAAGCAGTCAGTTGTTCGTGAAGCATCATGGTGGTGAGCAGTGTCAATCAGGCAGCCTCACTTCCGAATGGTGTTTTAATTTCGCATCCTAAAGTAATTTTGAATACAGTCCATTTTGCAATTGTGACAATAACATTGTCAATAGGCCAAAACTAAAATTTTTGCCACCTGAAATGTTAGCATTTTGACAAGAGCTGAAAACTAACGTAATTAATCTTTATATTTACGATACAGATATTTCCGATAACAGCAATATCAGATTGGATCATCTTCACTTCTAAGTACCATAGTACATGCAATAATGTTACCTACCATAAAACTCAGGAATGTGACCAGACATTTACAACTGAATTTTCACAGTTGATTTCCTCGTATTACATGAGCCAGCTTGAAAAAAATACAAAAATATTTACAGAAAAAATTCAAATACAACATTTCACACTAGAAATCGTCTTAATTGATTAATAAATTAGTAAATATGTACACTGAAAATACTGCTGCTGATTCCAGACCCACTGGAACACTTGAACAGCTGTATGACAGCTTTGATTGCATGATTATCCATAATTTAGAAAGGTATTAATTAATCTAAACTCAAAAGACAAAATATTCTGGATTCCTTATTACCCAACATGCACAGTAATTTTTCTTATATTATCACGATAAATGCTATCAAATTAAACATGTTTATTGTGACCACATATATCGATAAACAGCATCCACCAACAATTTTTTGTGATACCAGCGAAATCCCCATGTAAATAATGTTAACATAAACCTCTTGTATTGTTTATAGCATGGAGTATCAATCAAAGTATTTTCTGGGTCGCTTCACTTAATATTTCCCGCAACTATTGTTTTTAAGTTGGTTGTTTATGAGAACGTCTAGTAATTGGATGTGAAAAACATCCTGCACGCAGCTGTTTATAACTGCTCTGTAGCACGCTGTGTAACGCCTTGCCTTCCCAACACATCTGTCGACACTGACTGCGGCGTGCGAGCAAGTCTGCCTTGCTACTTCCCCTGACGAGAGGGGAAGTGGTTACCCATAGCAACGAGCGTGGTGACATAGCGGCTTCCCCCTCCCTCTTTCTGTCTCTCTCTGCCACGTACCATCATTCCTCCCTTCAAATGCCATACACACCAACAAGAGGGGAAGTTGTCTAGCAAAAGATAAAGCACCTACATACTCTCTCTCTCTCTCTCAGACTGTCCACGTATGTTCAACCGATTATCTGCTCACGTTCGTACTGATCAAGTGACGCTGTTCTAACTAAATGCCAGTGTCCTAATATTATAACGGCCCTCTTGTGAAACCTGAACAGCACGCCGCAAGCTGATCCAATACTCTGGCTGTTCACTTTACCTGACGGCACCAGCGAAAATAATGCGTATTTTTTCAGGTGCAAAATCAGTAGAAAGCTAAAAAAAATGCTGTAGTCTTAAGGGGGTTTGGCATCTAATATTACTATTAATTATTCTACAGAAATTTTCACAGTTATGCATGTATGCAATAAAGCATTTAGAAAAGGTTTAGAACAGTGGGAAAAAGAAATGTAGGGGGATGTGCAGCTGGCTATCATACTTGGCTCGTGTCCTTGTTTATATTGGCAGTAGTTTTAGAAAAAAACTACGGTTAGGAAGCACATGCATAATTTACTTTTATACACCTATAATAAATTCTTATTGACATTTGCATACAAAATTTCGTTACACTCTTGCTGATTTTGTGATTGATCGTCAAACTTCGTTGCACTGTATATGCAAGTTGTTTCCATCCTGCAGATAAGAAGTGTGAAGTTTTTAGCATCCAGTCGTTTGAAAAACGTCAGAGTTCTACTGTAAGTCTTCATTTTCGTATACTAAAACGGGTCACGTGGCCATTTAGTTAACTAAAACTGTGAATTGGAACATGGCCATAAACAGTGCAACCACATATAAATATATCACAAGAGAAGGGTGGCTGGCTGTGCTGTTTACCCTTTCATTGCTGAGAACTGTGGGTCAAGCACCATGGACACGAATGACCTTAGAATACTGTTGCCCAGTAGTGTCTGGTAGCACGAGCCTGGTGCCTCAGAAGGCTCCCCACCTTAGAGGGCAAACCAGAAGCGTTAAACCAGTGTGAGCTACCACTGATACTACTGGGTGTGAGTTTCCTAACCAAGGCCAGGCCGTAGCACCTATGCAAATACCCCCGCCAGCACCCAGGTGCTCCGGTAGGGGTACAACTCAGGCTTACTCTCTCTCCCTGGGTGGAAAGAGTTTCTAGTGATTGGGACTCCTCTAGTTTATTCCTCCAGTACCTGTATACTTGGTAGGAATAAAATAGATGGCCGTCTAATATGTGTGTATCAGAACTGGAGCCGCCTGAGGGAGAGAGTTCAGTTATAGCTAGATCATAGTAACAATTTCCAGTTCTCAGTCGGCGGTACTTGGCTCTAGGTTCTCCTAGCAGCTGGTAAAAGAAGTACTTTATGAATGAGACTTGTAGTTAGAAGAAACAAGGCTGTGTTTATTAACGGCTTAGAGAACACAGTGACACGTGCTCTCCTGTCAAGTAGACGGGTGACGAAGTAAACCTACGGTAGCCACGTGTAGGTGGCCTGGTCCTAGGCTAGTTAGGGAAAGTGAAATAAAACTGAAAAAAATTGCTTATGACAAATCTAACTATAACCAGGGTGTCTGTAGGAAACGGTGAAGGTGGTGTATGGTATCTGTCTAGTTACTGAAGAAGCTTCTGGTAACTTGGTAATTCGATTGGCGTCACTGAAGCGTCTGGTTGCATGTGCTGTAGAACTCTAACGGTGACGGCAATGGTAGTAGCCATTGGTAACTGCTCAAGTCTATTGACATCAATACTGGTAGCTGCTGGTGGCTGCCGAAGACTGTTGAACAACGTCCAAGGTAGGCAGCCTCGGATGGCTGTTGATTTGTTGACGCCAATGGTAGCAGCCTCTGGACGGCTGCTGAAGAGTGTTGGGCTGTTGGTGGCAGCTTCTGGAAAGGTGCCGAAGATCTGCACATAGTCGAAGGGCCCCAGCACTGGAAGTGGTGGAGCGAGCTCGAAGACTCGCAGGAAATACTCGCGAGGTCTGCCGTGCACTGACTTATATAGTCAGGGTAGCGCGTGTCGCGGTGGCCGCGGGGAAAGGTGTGTGAGGTCCCTCTGCTGAGAGGCCGGAGTGGGGATAGCACCCTCTAGTCATCTCTCAGCCTTCGCGTAACTTTGGTGGCGCTCGGGCATGCCCCGAGGTGGCCGATGGCTTGTAGGTTCTCAGTGCAGGGGAGAGGGGGTGATGCTCCCCTGTATTGCATAACCCTTCGTATCCACGTGTCCGGCTGCCCTCCAGGATTGTGGCAGGCCGCGAATTCCGTGTACGGGTTGGCGCAGGGTTTGACTCACTCAGGGGTAGAAGAAGATATACTAGATTTGCAGTGAGATGAGTTGTAATCATAATTAAAGAGCTGATATAAGCGGCACACATCAGCAGTATACTTCTTAAAGCAGAGATATCAACCAAGGTACATCGTAATACAACTCCAGCCCTTCTAGTAGCTCATGACATTGTAGTTTCTTCTAATTTTATTTTAATGCATACATTTGTTTACTACGAGTACTCGTAGATATGAGGATTTTTTGTACAGTTATCAAGTGTCACAATTACGAGGTTCCACTGTATAATCAACTTATTAATTTTTGTCTCGAAATTACAAGTTTTCTTTGCAGTAAAATATAATTAATTAATTTAAAAGACAGACATTTGCCATGCGTGTAAGTTGCAGGCAATATTTTTTTCCGATGCAGCGGCGTGGAGGGGTAATCCTCCCGCCGCCACCCTGAACACACTGCCCGATCGATAACTTCTTCGCGCTCTCTTACCCGATAGAACCCATGCTGGACATTCAAAATTTGACTTACATTCTGTGTCATATTATCATTTTCAGAGGGTTTGAAAGTATTAGGTTAGCTTGCATTTGGTGTTGGATTACAATCAATTATATACAGTACTTTGAGACGTTATTTTCTTTATTTTAACACGTTTAGGTGAAATGTTTTTTAATTTATTATTTACAATAATATTTTTCTAAAATTCCTATTTGCATTGTGTTTATTAGATAAACTGTATCACAGATAATGTACAGCTCTTACTATATTCAACATAAAGTTTTATAAGATAGAAGTTGCATTTTATTGATGTACATGTCAGAACCCTCATCTACTGATATCCCGCATGTAAGCAGTACAACTTCTTGTATGATAAGTCAGTTTTATTTTGTGCCTGTAAGGGTTTCATTAAGTCCTGTTTGGAATGTCACTAAATACGACAGAAAGTTTACCCGAACTTAAAGGAACTGTCAAAGTGAGAGAGCAACTGACTAATTGGACTGACCGAAAATATTTGAGCGGTTCTTAAGAGGAATTGAGGCAGACATTTCCAAAATCAACATGCGAATGCTAGATTGGTTCCTTAATGCCGGCCATCGCAGATTTCTTCCCCATTTCGCAAATAAACAATGTTGTTATCTTACTAAAGCTTTGTGAGGTCCAGGAGCATTTAAAAAACACCAAATAAAATTAATTAAAACACACAAAATTACACTTCTACCAATTCGTTGGCAAGCATGAATACACACCTTTTTATCATTGACCATAACTGCGACTTTACATGCGCGTGGACTGAACACGTGTGTTGCCTCTGGGTACTGTGGGAGAACCTCTCCAGGAGCGGCAGCTAGTATTATCACTCTGTAAACAAATAGTCACAACAATAACTATATAGCCAACAGAATAGTGAGTATTTCTTGATGTGGCTGATGTCACTGTGGATTACACCCCTCATGACAGTATCAACATTACAATGTGCATCTTATTTTTTAAGACTAATACATATTTTTTAAGTATTTCATTACACTGAAACCTCTTTAATATAAACTAAAAGGGTCCTGAATTTTTGCAGTTTGTACTGATGAAGTTTGTATTAACAGGCATGTGCGATAATTATTAACGTCTCAAAAATTAGAACTTTGACTGTGTTTTAGCGCATTGCACAATAAGACATTCTTATCATCAGCATGATATATATTTTTTTAATGGATTTGTCAATACGATGTGATAAACAGTAACTAATTTATATTTTTAAGCTTATAAAATTACAAATTAATAAGGATGTGTGAATAGAGTGAAACTTCCCCTAACCGACAACTTCTAAAAACAAATATTTCTTATTAACAGGCAATTTTCAAAACACCAGCAGAAAAACCTTGATTCTTAAGAGCGGATTCTTCTTAATAACGGACATTCTAAATATCGGACGCAGACACTTCATTTGAGCTTAATAACGGACAATAAATACAAGAAACCACGCGAAAACTGCATGAACGAGTGCTACATTAGTGAGGGCTGAGGAGAACGTGATTCAAGCACTAGAAAGAAACCAAGTGTCCATGATCTCGCCATGTAGTTTGATGTAGGGAAACCGCAAATAGCAGATGTCCTAGAAAATACGAAATCCTTAAGTGGTGGATAGAAAATAGTTTTTTTTAAGTAGCTACAGTTCGTGTACTTGTGTTTTGTTACCATTCTGCATGTGTTTTAGAATACAGTAAAAAGGAAAGTTTGTGAAACCAGGTTTCCTTACTAGCTAGTACAATGCAAGCCTGTGTGCAAAAGTAGTTATTCGGTGATTTAACTGTAATAGTTCCCTAGGGAAAAATTTCCAGTTCCTGTTTATTTTAGTTTCATACCAGTAAAGACATGTGGATGAGAGAAAGATGGATATTCTGTCTCTAAACATGCATCCCACGAATTCCATTTTGATAAGGCAATAGGAAATGGCTATTGAGGAAGGAAAGAGAGAGGCAGAAGGAAGAGGAGAGTGAAGAAGAGAGAGGGGAAGGAAGGGAAGAGGGAGAGAGGAATAAAGAGGGAGAAGGAATGAGGGGAGTGTGAGAAAGGGTGTGGGAGGCAGAAAATAGAGGAAGACGGAAGGAAGGGAGGTATAGAATGAGAGAGAGAAGGGGAGTGGGAGATGGATTAGGAAAGGGGTAAGAAGGGGATGGGAAGAAGGGGGGGAAAGGGAAAGTGGGGTAAAAGGGGAAGGGGAGAGAACAGGAAAAAGGGGAGGGGAGAGTGGGGTAAAAGGGGGAGAGGAGATAGCAGGAAAAAGGGGAGGGGAGAGTGGGGAAATGGGAGAGGGGAGAGTGGGGGGGGGGGAGGGGACAGAGAGTGAGTGAGTGAAGATATTTGAATGGATCTTAACACAGAGGTCTTGAGAGCGAATGAGCATGATTATGGTGAGTATGGAGCAGCACCAGAATGAAAGGGCAGAGGAAACAGGAGATAGCCAAGAAAACCAGCCAACCAGCAGTATCATCCGGCATGATTCCCACATGCAAAAATCCCGGATTGACCCGACCAGGGATCAAACCCAGTTCGCCTTTGTGGGAGGTGAGCAGGCTAACTACTGAGTCACCGTAGCACCAGTGAGGGGGAAAAGAGGCAAGAGAGATGAGAGAGTAATGACAGGCAGCATGAGGCAGAGAGGGACGTGAGGTGGAGAGATGGACAGCATAAGGCAGGGAGATGACCAGCATGAGGTGGAGATGGACCACATGAGGTGAAGAGGTAGACCACGTGAGGTGGAGTGGTAGAACACGTGAGGTGGAGTGGTATAACACGTGAGGTGGAGTGGTAGACCGCGTGAGGTGGAGAGGTGGACAGCATGAGGCGGAGAGATGGACAGCAACATCATTAGGGAGAGAGGTACAGAAACAGTGTGAGCGCTTGAGATGCAGGGGGAATGGTGACTGAGGGAGCAGGGGGAATGGAGACTGAGGGGCAGGGGGAATGGAGACTGAGGGGCAGGGGTATGGCAATTGAGGGGCAGCAGGAGGGATATTGAGGGGCACAAGGGACGAGGGGCCGGGGAGGAAAATTGAGTTGCAGAGGAGGGAAATTGAGGCGAATGGGGTAGGAAGAGGGAGGGTGAGCTAGGTGCAGAGAAAGGGTGAGTGAGGGGCAGAGAGAGAGAAAGAGAGGGGCAGAGGGAGAGAGAGGAACAGCGAAAAGGAGTGTGTAGAAGAGGGAGGGAAAGTGGGGCAGAGCAAAGGGGGAGGGGTGAAGAAAGAGAGGTGTAAATGGTGGTAGTGAGGGGCAGTCAACAATGGAGAGATTTATGCGGCTCTTAACATTGAGATCTTGAGAGCCGAGGAAGTTGAAGTGAGGTGAGTATGGAGCAGTGCCGAAATGTAAGGGCAGGGGAAACAGGAGATCCCCAAGAAATCCCAATGACCAGCGGAATCATCAGGCATAATTCCCACAAGTGAAAATCTGGGAGCAACCCCACTGAGAATCAAACCCAGTTTGTCTACGTGGAAGACAAGTAGTCTGACCACTACACCACCGTGACCAAAAAGAGCAGAGGGAAGGAGAGAAACGTGAACACACACCTACCTTCACTCATGCATGTCAACACACATCTATGCACCACACATTCATGCCCACATACTCCTACCTCCCACACATGAATACATGTGTGCGCCCAGTCTGCATGCACACATTTAACACCAAATGTAAGCTGACCTAAAACTTTCAAACCCTCTGAAAATGAAAATAATATGATGCCAAATGCAATTCTTGCAATCTTGAATGTACCGTGCGCACTCGTACAGCAAGAGTGCATGGAGAAGTTATTGATAGTGCAGTATGTTCATGGAGGCAGTTGAAGAGGGGTGGTGGCAGGAGAATTACCCCACCACACACCACTACATGTTGCCGACATCTTACGCCTGTGGCAAATGTCTGTCTTTAAAAGTAATTAATTATATTTTACTGCAAAGAAAACTTGTAATTTTGAGACAGAAATGAATAAAGAAAGGGATTATATGAGATTTCTTCAATGTCGTTAATAATTAATCATTCAAAACCACATCCTCTGAGTTTCCCTGTCGTGAGTTACACTGCACTTGGCTTGGTTCTTACCTGCACATTATTAGACAGCAAAAGGTGTCGAATAGGCATTTACATTTTATCAGTTTATTCCAACACATATGCATACTGAAATAAATTGGTACAAATCCTCTGATTTCCCTGCAAGAAGATACTGAAAATGAACTTTACACTTATAATATAAGTCACTCAATGTTCAAATAATTTTTGGTGACAAGTGGTAGACTAAATGCATTTAGGCATTTAATTTTATTCGTGAAGGTGCTGCCCTTTGAATTAAATAAGTATTACGTACAAACTCATGTTAATTTTACGCCAGATACAATGAAACACCAACCTTATGGGAAAAAATGACCTTTAATCACAAAAGAAAACATCTTTCGAAATAATGATTCCTCGCTGGTAAAATGTTTCGCATAACATTTTCAGGCAAAACCATTTACTTTGAGATACAAGTGATGATAGGTGCAACTATTGTGAGCGACGCATTATTTTTGATAAAATTTCCACTTTCACCAGTCTTCAGCACCTTACCAGAGGCTGCTCCCATTGTCGACAACAGTCTTCAGCAGCCACCAGCGGCTGCTACCATTGCCGTCACCAGAGGCTCCTGCAGCAACAGCGAACAGAAGCTTCAGTGAAGCCTATACCTACCAGTTACCAGAAGCTTCTTCCGCAGTAGCGTTGAACATTAACACTCCCTGCTACTAGAGCAGTGGACACTAACTTCTCTGTTCTCTGTCTTTTATATATATCCCTTACTTAGTTGGCTCATATTAGTATTTTCATTAACAGTCAGTTAGTTATATTTTCAGAATAGCCTAGGACCAGGTGACCTACACCTGAACTGCATAGATTACTTCCAGCATCCCATCTGCTTGGTAGGAGTTAGCACGAGTCACTGTGTTTATTACGGTACCAATAAACACAGCTTTGTTCTTCTAGCCGCAAGTTTTATTTATAGAGTAATTTTGAATACGCCTGCTAGGAACGATATAAATTGTGAATTTCTGACAGAGACTGGGTGTTTTTAATACGAACTAGCTACGACTGGGGACCCCCTTCTCAAGTCAACCAGTCCTATACAAACACCAATCGTACATTTTTATCGCCGACCAACTGCCCTTTTTTCATGGTCACGTGCATATTGCACAACTATCAATTTAAATTTTGCATAATAACTCGTTCGTTCCTTTTCCATTATCACAAGATCGTGTTCCAATTGGCACTTTTTGTAAACAAAATGCTCATGTGACCTGTTTTGTCTACAATATCTATGGCATATTTTTGTAATTTGCGTTTTGAGAATTTTGAAGTTGACAAATTACCTAATCGCCGCCATATCAGATTTTATTTTTGAAATCATGATAACACCGAAACAATACAGCATCGAATGCTAGGCAGTTAAACGTTGTATTGTTTCAACGAGAGAGAGAGAGAGAGAGAGAACAGCCTTGTACACCTGCAAATACCACATATACATTCGGAGAGTTGCTAGCTCTCCAAAAGGTCCTGTCGTTTGTCATAAGGTCAAGCAGTTAAAGTGAACAAACGTTGATTCTTATTTCAAGAATAAGTGATTGTGAGAGTTTTTTTTAAAGTGTATTTTGGTGCTAAACTATTGCACGTTTTACTAATTAATGTTTATCTCGTGAATCAATCTGCATTTTTAGTCACTAACAAGATGGATTTTTTGTTACCTGTTAATAGTGTAATAAAATTTCTTCACTCAATTTTAGCAAAAAAATGTGCCAAGTGACAGTTGTACTAATAACTTTGCGTGCACACATCGCCTGTCTGTCTCCGTGTTCCCGCCAATAGCCACCGTCGTGGCGACAGGAAGCACCATGACCTTGCACGTGGAAACAGCTACACGCATTGTGCGTTGCCTTGCCACCCTCCCCGCTCCAAAACCTTGCATGCGTCACATCTGTTCTCCACTAATGATTGAATTTTATGCCATATCAATTTAATTTTAATGAGTTATATCATCAGTCTTTTTACTTTTTTGGATTGTGTAATTAAAGTTAATATACAGCACAAATAAAAAATTTGTAAATGTGAAATTCTAAAATTTTTTTATAACGAAAGTCCACTATAGCGACAGTTTTTTGTGCTGATATAAACCATCGTTACAACGGACTTTCACTGTACCAGTATCAGACAATGCCACCTACCCAAAAAAAAAGTAAAAGAGCGTAGAGAGAGATTTTGAATGGAAATAATGGCCGCCCTTAGCTTCACTCAAGATGTGTGCGCATGGCAACCCTCCTCCATCGGGCCGGTGTGCCCTCAGCTGAAGCAGAATATATGCCTGTGCAGAGGCTGGAAACGTCAGTTGTTCATCCGCTCATCTAAGAGCTGCACCAGTTGGACAGATAGAACTAGGGTTCTGCAAAACTTCGGAATTCACGAATCTGGAATCAAATCTTTTATGATCTGATTCGTTTGAACAAATCGAATCTGTCTTTAAAAAGATCTGTTTACTAAATAAGCATTATTCTGCACTGGTATCATATTTTATTTCCTACATCACATAATTTAAACAATGTACCATATTTATTTAAAAGGAAGATATTATTGGACAGAAAAGGAATGGAAAAAATGAGGGATCCTCTACAATTCGGGAAATGTCTTAAATTCAAAACATAGGTGATTTTGACAAAGGCTTTTCATGCTTAAATACCATGTGTCCTATGGTTGTAGGTATTTTTGTAGTGCTGAGACTGTACCTGTCAACTTTGACAAGGGTCCCCTTATCTGATGTTGCCCAGCCATAATGAGGAAGTGCTTAGCTGGGAAGCAAAATGGCTCAAGTCAAGAATATATAACACCCACAAAAGTTTTACAGTGTAAGAAAAATGCTGCTACCATGCAGCCAAGTTAGACACACCTATTTCATTGTGATTAGCTTTTCTTTAAAAGTAAATCAAATATATCATATTATTTCTTCTTGAAGGGTTTGTCATAAATTCATGCAAAAATACTTCAACCAAAATAATTTTTTAGCACTTCACAGGGGTAGTCTTGAATTCAGGTTTAAATATTTTCCCCAATTCAACCTTCTTTCTTTTCCTGTTAATAATAGCACAGATCTAAGTTGATTATATTACCGTATTAGCAAAAGTTGTAGTTACTTAAGCAAAGTTAATATTTTTAATTTCTGTGTAAGTAAAGCCTTGTTTTGAATACGGTTAAGTGTAATATGTTTGTATCAAAATGATGTACACTTTGTGCTGAAATTGTCAAAATTCTACCATATATTTTATGTGAGTAGCTAATTACAAAATACATAAATGAGATGGAATATTAGACAATTTCCTGGAGATAAATACAACCAAACAATGTGTTCTTTGTTTAAAGTAACTTAAAATTTATTCCCTAGGTTAAGTTTACTAGTTAGGAAGTGCTTTTAATTTCTTGACTGTGGGTATCGTTAGTTTTTCATTCAGGGGGAAAAAAAAAAAAAAAAAATCCATATATCACTTTAAAATGATTTGACTCGTTTAAGATTCATGATTCGTGAATCTTTTAAAATATGATTCGAGATTTTATTAGTTCTCAAAAAGTCTGATTTGCAGAAACCTAGATAGCTCTACTGCGCTAGTTCGCCAGAGTCCTGATCAGCTACCAATATGCCTCAAGGGATCGCCACCTACTGCAGTACTTCTGAAGCGCCCCCTTGCGGAGTCTTCCAGAAGATATCTGCCACCCCTAGTCACCTGACCCTGGCAAGGGCTGCCCCAAGCTCCCTTAAGGACATGGAACCCCTATACTCCATCAGGACATGCACACAAAGATATACAGGGAAAGTTGTAATAGTTACCTAGTCGATTCTGCCCCCGGCTAGCTTCACCTGAACAGCGTAGTTTACTACTTTCTGTCAATTCTGGGTAGACAGAAGATAGTACGGGCCACCGCATTCTTCTTGGCATAAACACAATATGAACCTAACCTACTGTATCAATTTCCCTTGTGTTTGTCCAGAGTACCATAGTAAACACCTACGTCCCGCATAGTGGAAAAGGAGACAAGGTTTTACCAACACCACATTTTCGCTTAGTGCAAGACTACGAGTTCTTCTGGACGGGGGAATTCATACATCAAAACACACACCATTCAGCGGTCACCCATTCGGTACACGTGTATCGAACGGTAGAGCCACAAGCACTAGTCATATCCCTGCTTGAGAGGATAAGTCGCTAGACCAACTTACTTTGGTTGTCTTAGGGTTGGGCTTTCCGCTCAAGGGTCTCATCCATCAAAGCTATTGGAGCACCTACGAGGGAACCTGTTCTACAACCACTGCATTGTTTATGTTCCCAGGTGAATAAGGTTGTACTTTGTGCCATTCTAGTATGCCTAGATGGAAGTACATGCCTAGATAGGGAACCCACATCACCTGCTCCTATCTACCAGATCCAGGTTTTTTGAACCTAATGACCTTCCACCAAGAGAGGTGGGATGGACGTTAGGGAACGACAGACAACTATTGCCAACCAGTCTACCTGGGATTGCACGCAACCTGATAAGGCACTTGGCCAACTAACCCCACGGGAACAAGCTCACCCCCCCCCCCCCCCCAATTCCACGGGGGCTAGCTCCCAGACACCCTCCCTATCTCCGAAAGCTTCCAGAACCTATTCACCCCATCTACGCCGCCTTTACCAGAGGTAAGGTTCCAGTCGGAACAACCTGCCCATGGCTCAAGACCCGGCGCAACCCCAGCACACCAAGAACATTCAACAGCCCCAGCTGGAGTTCCAGTCGCAGCAGCACATGGAGGAAGTCTGGGTCCACCAGCAACAGCAGCCAGCAGCATCAGTCAGCCGCCCAAGTACAAGACTGAGTAAGCCAACTGCATCTAAGCCTGTCGTCAAGACACATTGCCAAACCAACTAATTAATTTGTGCTCAGACGGCAACTGAAGATGCCCACTCTGCATACAGGTCGAGTCACTCCCCGGATGCAAGATGCACCCAAAAGTGTCACCCGGCGGACACTATCAAAGTACGCAATTTCAGAGGTGGCAAAAACAATTCCGAACCCAAAACCATCATCCTTAAATATCATTTTTCAAAACCTCAAGAAAATCACTGTTTTGTGTACAATCATTTATAAATTTAAAATGCAGTAAGTTAATAGAAGAAAGCAATCAGTTTTAACCACTGTAGAGTTCAAGATAGCGTTTTCACTACAACTACAAAAGAAAATGAAACAACTATGACTCATTCAGTAATTTTTTGTGTGTTATGTTATTTTTTCAACTTCTTTGAAGTTAATTACCGTATTTCGGTGTGTATAGGTTGCACATTTTTACAAAAAAAATTATTACAAAAGTTGGGATGCTGCTTATATACGAGATTATGGCATTAAAATTTTTTTTTTATTTTTTTACCCAAAACATGTTTTAACTCTCAATGGAAGTAAGGGACTCGGAAGAAAGGGAATCTTTATAAAAAACTGTACAGTTAAAATTTTATGTCACAAATGTTTGGCACGGGAGAAATTAAGTCAGAATTTTATTGTTATGCTTGTACGGAATTGTGATTTAACAATATTTAAAGGAATAAAAAAATTCAGTGCGGCCTATACTTGAAATATTAATCCCCTAATTTTTCATTGAAAACTTCAGGTGTGGCCTATACATGCATGCGGCCTATATACGCCAAAATACGGTAAGTTTGTTTCAAAGTTCGAAAATAATGTATGTTTTTGCCAAATTTTCAAACCGAACACAAACTCAAATAAATTTTTCGAACCAAACTAAAACAGATCTTTTATATAGCAATAAATTATGAACTGAACAGAATATTACCATAAAGTTCGGGTTTGGTTCAAAATTTTAACCTTCGACCCATCTAAAAAATTGCAGTCCTTTAAAAAAAAAGAGAAATAATTACAACAAAGAAAAATTATATTTAAACATATTAAATAATGGAAGAAATTATTTCTCTTCCTGTTTATAATTAACAGGTGAGTGCACAAGTATTTTAGACACAGACCACACACACCTGCGTCTCGTCTGTGGCACTCCATAATTTCCAGCTTGAAGTATGCCAAACGTGCACTGATATCCCATCTTCACCAGACACCTGAGTGTCAGTTTGAGGACCATGTTGCGATGGAAAGCCACAAAATTCCGAACATTCTCCAGCACCAAAAATCGGGGACGGTAGAAGTCACAATATGATAGAAATGATGCTATCAATGAGTTCTGAAACATAAGAACCAACAAAAGAATTTAGCTATAGTCATTAAAAAGGGGCACTTTTTTTTTTTTTTCAAATAAAAACAACTTCATACTATTCATATTTTTTCATGTGATATTTGAGAAAACTGTGCCATATTTGCAGGTTCATATATATATATATATATATATATATATCCTGTGGAAGAAATTTATAGTTCGCCATGTAGAAATGACCCTGCTAGGTAAAACAAATGTGTCATCGTGTGATTTCAAGAATACTGCAAATTTCGCAAAACAATATAATTTCAGGCATATACAGTAAACATTAAGGCAAGTCATACATATGTATATTCTTTTCGTAAATTTTTCAGTGTGACTTTTTAACTTTTGATAATACAGCTGAATGTAAACAAAACAAATCTATTGCCGTGCATTGGAGGTTCAATACATACATTAGCACAGACAAAATGTCCAAATGATAAACATTTCACGGTTTTGTACATCGGCTGCAGCATCTTCCGTTATTTAGGAAACTAGATATTTTATGACAACAGTCAGTTTGATACATAAATTTAGACATCACACGTTCGTTTCACAAAATTTTCCGCACAACTGTAAATTCAAACAACCATTTGATTCCGTGCTGTGGCCATAGATGACTGCACACATTCTAGTTGTGAGAGTTCACTTTGCACCAATGTTACTAAAACTTTGAGGTTGTTTGTTGTCAAACTACTGTAGCCTATTTCGAAGTGCACATTTTAATGCTTCTGTATTCTTGTTAATGTGTTTGTTTACTCGTTATGCAAGGAAATACCTTAAGACATGACGTGCATATGTTGCATGTAGAAGGATGATTTCAAAGATTTAAAAATGGTCTCGACACGAAATTAAGAAATTTTTCATCTCTAGTATTTCTCGACATTGCTTAAAACTCGCACAACTTGATTATTTTTTATTTTTATACTGCCAAAGTAAATTAATGTAAATAACATGGGAGAAGAGATCATTTCTTGTGGAGTATACAAATTTCGTGAGATATCGCACATTTGTATGTATTTTGCGTTATTTTGGTTTTAAGTTGTATTTTGATGTTATTTTGTTTTATCGCGATTTACCACAAAATCATGCCTCTAATTATGCCTGACTAAACACGACTGCAAATGCAAACAAGCTATCTGCATCGCGTTTACACGCACTACCAGGTTTGCAGAATATGCCACCCAGTAAGAAAATTAAGAATCAAATCAAACTTTTGAATGTAAAAAATCAGAACTCATTGATTCTTTGATTAAGGCAAGAATCGGTGGAATCGAGGAATCAATAATCAAATCATCACATCAATAATAAATAACATAAATAGGTGTAAACGCAGGGCAATAAAACATCAGTAAAAACAATGTGTGTGTGTGTGTGATAATTGTTTATTTGTTATTCATTAGTATTAACTGTACATGTGCACATAACAAATGCCAACCTCGTAGCTTATATTCCAAGGGGAATACACTTTCATCAAACTAACATGTGTCCGTACACTCATCATTCCTGCATCTATAGTGAACAACGAAAACTTGTCAGTGAATCAAAAATATAGCCTCTATAGGAAAATATGTAATCAAATTTCTTTCACAGTTTCATCCACAAGTATAACACAGTAAACGTAGCACCCATCACATTTGTAGATATTTTATAGTTTTTTTGTTCATGCTTCATTGCCAAATTCCAAGAGCATGAAATCTTCAGAGACAGGACTGAAAATATTGCATTATTGGTATGGTTGAAAAATATTTAAAGTCAACAAAAGTTGAAATTTTTAGCCATTATTTATATCTAAAAATTACAAACATTAAATAATATACATGAAAATATGTTTGCATGTCATTCATTCATGTGACAATTTGCCAGGCTGCACATAAACAAGTTTTACATGGTACAAAAATGTATTGGCAATGAGTGTATAAATTAAAAAACTGAAAAATGTATTTAATATGCATTTTCACACAAAACATTTTGTATGAAAAACATAGAAGAGTGTAGCACCTGTTATGCAAGATAAACCACACATATTTACTTTAACCAACACTGCAGTATAAAATTTAAAAATGTGCATACCGTACAAGATTTTTTATATTTTCTAAAGTTTCTGATAATATTGGGGAAAAACACTTTTGAGCAACTATTTTTTTCTACACTTGCCATTTTGTATAATGAAGTAACACTAACAAGAGAAGTGGTTTTAAAAGAGTTACCTTACTTAAATGACAACTAGACACACATGTTTTGGTCAAAATGTTTCTTGATCTCGTCAGTTTTGATTAGATGATTTCAGTATATTTTTTGTCACTTTTTTTATTTCGTCAAAAATTTCATCAATTTTAAAAAAAGAGCGCTTGTATTAAAAAAAATTATATACACGTATAATTAGTCACACATTTTTACGGTGAAAAAATTGGCAAATTTCCTTTTTTCACTTAGGTACATTTTTCGTCATTTGTGCAAGTGATTTTGGTACTTTCCGTTATTTTCTAAAAACAAAAGCTGCATGTTTGAAATTAGTTTTCAAAAAGTTTTGTGGCCAACACTAGTATTGAAATGACTAAAAACCACATAAAATCACTTCATGTATGTATTTATAGCTATTAGATCAATACGCATCCTAATTGCAGTGCTTGAAAATTTGCATGCAACTACACTGTTCAGTTGTAATAAGTGATAATAAACATTCAAGTATTTTGGAAAAAACAAACATAAATTAGGCTACTTCAGCTTTAAGTAAATGCCCGTGTAGTCATCAATATCATATTTTCTGCTGTGTTGTCATTCAATTTTGATAATCAGCTAGCAAAATAATATTCTCAGCAACAGACTTCATATTGTATTAAAGTGAATGTGGAATGGACAGCAACATACATACTTACAGCATTTTTTATTTTTATTTTATAACTAAATATTTATTTAAAAATTACACATAGGCTTGTGACAAAGTCGTAGCATGTGTGTCGGCAATTAATTCCTTTCCTTAGCAAGTTTTAACCATTTTCCAGACAAAAATATTTGCAAAAAGAAATTACATTTCGGGACTGAAATTAAAATATGTTAAAGTAAGAACAATTGTACACATTTATTTTCTGTAGCTATTTAATTTGTCAGGTCAATAAAAGTGAAAACGTCAGATAAGGCAGTCGGGAATATTGTAGGCCTAGACCCAGAATAGGTTGGTTACAAAGTAGCTTTTTACATGAAAAAATTTTTAGACGTTAGGTAATACAAAAATGGTCAGTGGGTAAGGATTTATTCCACGTAAGGGTATATACAAACTTTTTTAATACCTGCAACGTACTTATTCATCCACTACCGTAACTTTGGGTCATCAACTTTTTCTAATGGAATATTAGCTTCCATGAAAGCAGGGGTTGTTGACAAAACAAATTCTTGTTTTTCAACTGTCGTATTTTTCTACAGGGAAACAAGATCGGTAAGCAAAATTAGACGTTTTACACCAGAAGTCGATGCACTCTGAACTTGTTCCGCTTCCATCGCTACAGCTTTGTTTTTGTTACGAGAAGCACTGCCCTAGATGTGCTTTAGACAAGTGTCCTTTCTAGAAAATTTTATTTGTGCATAATTTGCACACAAGTATTTTATTAACTTTGCCAAATACATAAAACCCCTCGTGAGATAATTCTTTATTACAGTCAAATACTGTTACAACCATTATTACTACACACATCCGGCATCTTTGTTTAGCCTTTAGCATCACGTTTGTTTATCGGCACTCGGCAGCAATATTATGATATATATCGCATGTGTCACTATATACATTGAATAATTGCAATATATTAATAATCAATTTGCTAAATATCTCTCAGAAACTGCGGTAGATATCACGATTCTCAGTAAACTCTTCGCACAAATGTGTAGTAATCAATTCTATTAATAAATCAATTATGTGGTGAAATACAGTATTTTTGTAATTATTTCGCGAATTTACGAAAACTAGTCAATTTCACGGAGATAAATGGATTTCGTGAAAATTTCGCGTTGTCGTGCACTGCGAAAAACATGTGTGTCTAATTATAATGCTTCATTTATGCACTTTCTTTGCTTTACAATAAAATACTTTTTAAAGTAAAAATACAAGAATGGCTACAGGTGGATAACATGCATGAGTGACAAACAAGCAATCAATTCACATTAGAGTAACAGGACATTAAAAAAATATTTCAATCTCCATACCTTCAGAAGAAAACTTTGTCCTGAGCTAAAACGGTTCATCCCACTAAATCCTTGGCATGGTGGGCCTCCGCATAATAGCTCCACATCCCCTTTCTGAGGCAGTTTCTGGCCATGTTCATTTGTCTTCTTACCCTGAACACACGTAAACAAAATACCTTGCAGTATTTGCAGTGCCATATAAGATAAAGATTTTTACAAAATTACTATTAATCTTATATGGCACTGCAAATTTTTAATGATACATAAAATCATTTGAAAGTTGTAATGTTTAAATGTTCTCTTTCAATATTAACATTAGTACTTGTCAGAATCAAAGGTAATAAAATATTTACTCAACATCTACAAAGACGTATAAACATACTAACACTTTATAATGTGTTCTTCAGAATCACACGTCACATGACAAGAAACTGTATAAACACTATGGTTTCCAACATTGCCATGTGACTTCTCATGTAGCATCTGTCAAAATCAATGTTTATATTCTATTGTGTGTGTACATATGTTTGTATACGTTTGCTAAACCTAAAAATAAACATTCAAATGTGACTTCTACTTTTATACCTATCAAATGTGTTGTTTACTGTTTACAGCTTTTCAAAGAATTCTGTCATATTCCAAAAACCATTCCGCATGAATATTCACAGTTTAGCTCTCTAACACTATTTAGGCCAGCTTTATGACGTTTTAAAAATGCCTGAATTGGAGACAGTTCTTACGGTTATTTTACATTAACATATTTGTTTTCCACGACATAGCACAATACATGTAATGCACATAAGTATTTTGCCATGACTGTGTTTAACACTGTTACAACTGCGAGGTAAAGGGCTGTACTAATTGTAATTATACTTTTGTTATTGATACGTGTTGCGTTATCTCTAAAAGGACGGCCTCAGTTGGAATAAATATTAAAACGAAGGAACAACCAGTGAAAAAGGCACATTAAATGCAAGCACGCAACTAATGTTGCTCATTTTTTTCATACAAACTTTACAAGATAGCGGTGAACATGCACACAAATAAGCCTACCGTAACTTTTATTACGCTCATATTTCTATACTGTTTATTAGGTTTATTGAAATTTATTGGGCTGGGCTTAGTATTTTTCTTCTGAGAATATGGCAAATTACGTTACATGACACTGTTTCAAACCCCTTAGGGGAAAGGTACAACGTTGTGATAAATAAACAGACATGGCTGTAAATAATTAACTTCGTCATAAAAACCGTTCACATTTATAACGTATAAATAGTGCTAATCAAATATTTTAAATCATGCAGACATAGGGCCAACGTATCGACCTCCGATGCACAAAGGCACGCCATTTCACAGACGCAATGATTAACGAAACATATGTCACAGTATATTTATTACTGCCGTGGAAACAGATTTATCACATCGTAACTTGTCTAGGTAGGTTTAAAAAACACAACATCTACAAACGTGATGTATTAATTTGAAGTATTTTTCAGAGTAAGAATAATTTACGTTTTATTTGACAAAAAGCAACACTCCATGTCACGGCTCGCCACGTCTGCCAACTTCACTTGGTAACTACCCCGCCATCATATCTAAATATATTAAAATATGTATTCAAACATTAAAATCTCTTTTAAGTTGTAAACTTCAAATTCTTCATTATTTTGCTGTAATGAGTACGAAATATGCTACAATTGAAAAGATGTATAATTCCCTTGCTTACTAGCAAAGTGAAATTTCCCGAGTTTGAAAGAGACGAAGAAAGAGAAAGAGGGCGACAAGACTCGCAAGCAGACAGTTTTTCAATTGCTTTCTCGCTCGATAAAACAACACCATAACATTACGGACTACACACGATATTTTCCGCTGTCATTTTAAACTGTAAAAATATGTTGCCATCATTACTTAAATATTTAAATATTTTGATAGGCACCGTTTAATTTGCAAATAGTACACTAAAAAACGACGTTAAAAATAATATTTTAACTGTAAACTATTTCTTACTGGTCGTTGCCAACACGTCTCTGCACTCACTATAGTTAATTCATATTTTAAAAAGAAATAAATATTACAAGTTATAGAAGATATTAAGGTAAGGGGTAAACTATTCAATAATGCAGTATTTTAAAGTTAACCACAGTGTTATATATTTGTGGAATACGGGTTACTGAAAAAACAGGTGACATATTATGCCTAGAGTGATTTTTCAAAGGTTGATTTTCATAAGTCGCTTCCAATCGGGAATGGACTATAGTTAAGTTTGTTTGGATTCTGTTTACTTTATTTTGAGGTAAAAAAGAAAACAGGGAGAAGTAAATAAGGATGTGAGGCAGTGGGGGAGGGGGCCTTTAGTTAAACATCTTTCATGAGACAGCATTGTTTTGATGTTCTTGCCAAATGTGTGGCATTCTGAGTTGGATTTTATTTTGATGCGAACAGTGGAAAATTTTGCTCATATGGAAATAACATTGAAATTATTGTATCATCGAAAAAATTTTACTTCAATGAAAAACAAAATGCGATATATACGTAGCTGTTCATATTCGTACAGATGCAGCAATACACACACACACACATTTTGGCCGAAGTTAATCTTACCCTCATTGAATACATGATATGGGCACAGAAACAAATATTATTTACACATTACAAAAATGTTGAAAGTGTGACCTTTTTAGGCCACGGGCATTTCAATAATTATAGTAACGGTTTGCAAATACATTATTTACAAAACACACTATAAACTTACTGTTAGTTCAATTTGCAATCTCTTGAACACATGTTTTCCTATGGAAATCATTACAAGTTTATTTGACCAAAATCACATTTATTCAGGTTTACTAAAACTAACAAACTTGCCCCTTGATGGGTTGCCGCCGTAGCTTACCTCCAAACTCGCAAGGGGATTGGAGCTACTTCGCTGCGCATATTTCGCATTGTGAAGGTAACAGAACATGGCCTGAGTTTCTAGGGGGGGGGGGGGGGGGGGGGGGGGGAAGGAGAACAAGTTAACTTTCATTCGTGCAATAATTTTTTAAATCACGTTTGTAAACAAAAAAAAAATTCCACATGTGTAAAATGTAAACATGGAGCTCGAAGATAGTTGCCGTACATTAGAAAATAATTTCGCTCCTATAAAAGAGAAAGATATCATACGTAGTTCACACTCCCGTCGCCGCACCACAAGTGCACATTGATGGACGCCACTTTGTATAATATGCTGCCATGGTTTTGCTTTCTCAAGTCACGTTACCATCTGTGAAATAGTAATCACGCAAACGTATATTTGTAAACACTGAACGATAATACAAATTTTCTGCCACAAATGTTTTGTAGGGGAAAAATTAAGTCGGAATTTATTGTGTTTGTACAGAATCGTGACGTAACAATATGTACAGGAATACAGAAACTCAGTGCTAGTTTTAAAACATGATTGCATGTTTACTTTTTAATACTATAAACAAAGTTTTACAAGAAAAAGTGTCTTTTTTAGCACATTTAAGTCCGATATACTGTATTTTGTGTAAAAAGCAAATTTTGTGACGATTTTGCATTTATCGTAGTTTAATATTAATAATACCTCATTTTCATCAAAAACTTCAGGTGCGGCCTATACACGCATGAGGTCTATACATGCCAAAATACTAATCATCACCATCATTCCATTCTACTGGGACTGCTGGCATCCCGCATATTGGTGACACTTATAGCAAGGAGAATAGATCTCCCTGGGCGGGCAGCTACTTCCATTCGCCTCACTCTTGGGTTTGATTGCCCTCCAAGTAAACCTACCCTCAAACGGGCCAATACTGTTCACAACCCCCTCACGCCTCACCGGTCTATTAAAACCAGTATTATTCACAGTGGTAGCTCCATCTAAGCTCCGAGACGGTAGTCAAAGTTCATTCCCCCTACCATCTAAGGTAGCAGCAGCAGTTAGCATGCATCAAATTTTATTCGCAATGATGCTGCCCCATGAGTTAAATAAATATTACATTTTAAAATCATTTGATTTTACACCAGATACAATGAAAAATCAACCTTACGGAAAAAAAAAAAACAGTTATTCACAAAAGGAAACATCTTTGCAAATAATAGTTACGCGTTAAAATGTTTTGCATAATATTTTCAAACGAAACCATTTTCTTTGAAATACAAGTGATGATAGGTGCAACTATTTTGAGCGATGCATAATATTGATAAAATATCTAAGTTCGCCAGATACACATTTGCCGTAGGCCGGCGTCTGAAGGCTAGTCCACGCGGCGCAGCCGATAGACTTGTTTGTTTCCTTTTGCTAGACCCCAGCTCCCCTCTCGGCGGCGTGTATGGTATGCAAGGGGAGGAAGGAAGGTGCGCTGCTGAGAGAGACAGAAAGAAGGGTAAGAGAGAGTACGCTAGGTCGCCACACTCTTTGCTATAGGTAATCACTTCCACTCTCGGAGGCGTGTAGGGGAAGTAGCAAGCCAGACTCGCACATTGCACCACGCCTCAGTGTCAGGCAAATATGTTGGGAAGACACTAGATGAAGTGCCATGCCGCACAGCAGTTATACACTGCAGTGCATGTGAAGTATTTCACATCCAGTTACTAAACGTTTGGATAAACAACCAGCTTAAAAATGATAGTTGTGGGAAATATTTAAGTGACGGGATCCGACATATACTTTGATTGATGCTCCATGCGATAAACAATACAAGCGGTTTATGTTAACATTATTTACATAGGGATTTCGCCGGAACCACTAAAATTGTTGGTGGATGTAGTTTAACGATACATGCAATTAATCTACATTGAGAGACAACTGTACATAGAAAACAAGCTGATAAAATGGACAGTGTATATTTACCAGTACTGTTTTAACCAGGGGTCGATTTTAAGGAATTTTAGCCCCTGTCTGACGGACAGTTTCTCATTTCTTCAAGCCTACCCCTAACACTTTCAACATGCCCAGACTTTTAAAATACAACTACTATTAAAAAAAAAAAAAAAAAAAAAATACGTAGTTTTGTATATTGTTGACACACTAATAATGATTAATATACAAAACACTGATGCTGCAAACCAAGTGCAATATATTACACACTAGAATACACTGTGATTTCAGTTTTCACTCTTCAATCTTCATCACTATCACTTTCCCTGGGGCAAACATCCATTTCCCCTTTAGGATATGGTGCCTGAAATGGATGGCGTTTCCTTTGCTGTGCAACCAGAGCTTGATAGCATCATCTGGGTCATAATCACAGACACTTGGTGACTTCATTTGAATCCGCATCTGTGATGACAGGACGTTATCCCCAAGCCAATTTCGCCAATCTGATTTTTTTTATTTCATTAGTGAGAAACCACATTCACAGTCTGCTATATGAGCTGACAGAGACAGCAGGAGATCAACAAGCCCAAGAATATTAGGGTATTCAGCTTAGTGTTTTTCATTCACAGCACCCCAACTTGCTTTTGTGACGGGTCTATTTTCTTTATAGACAGTTTTTTTGAGATACGACCATTCTGTCTCTATCATTTCAAGCTTGAAGCCATTTCTTGAAAGAATAAGTGAAAATTACTTATTAACGAAATTTCTTTAGTGTCTCCAAATGTACCATCTGCATTCAACGTCTCAGGCCATGAATTGAAATTAGAGATCTCAGCAGCTATGAACAATTCCGTGTTGTGATTGTCACCTAGTATACTACTTCCCATGCAGTGCACATACCACATGTTTCCTACTGTCAGCACTCATACCAGTACAGTAGAACCTCTCTATTACGACCCCTGACAGTTCCCGATAATTGGGGATGTATAAGGTGGGGGGGGGGGGGGGGTCCGTAAGAAAAAAAATTTGGGAAATTTCGGGCCGATTTTGAACCACCCCTAACCCCTATGCCACCAAACTTGCCATTTTTTTTATGAAGTTCATGTTTAATCATCTCTAGAGCATAAAAAAAACCACTTATTTAATTAAATATAAATACATATGTATACTTTAATTGGTGGACGTCTCCTGATTAATTTGATACCCAAGAAAGGCATATTGGACCACTCCATGTCGTAAAAAAGAAGGCCTAAACACCGTATGACATGGCCATTGAAAGTGTTTGAAAAGATTAGACTTTGTATTATTAAAATATAAAGTTATTATTAAAGATCTATTATGCACATCTTGTGGGTTATACATTACTATGAGGCACCTAGCGATCCAAACGTTTAGGTGGCGTTCCGCAATACATGTGTGCACATCGTGCTCTCGCTTTGGTCTGACAGTTTCATTGCTAGAAAATTGGACGTATTACGCACAAAGCAGTAACTAAAAACACTGTTGGAGATGCCTTACATTTGAAGTGAACCCCGCACTTTATTTATTGATAATAGATATGAAAATAGATTATTTCGATTACATAACTCGTGTGCTGCAGCTAGCAGTGAATACACTGTCATACGTACGTAGCAACGTAACTGGGCGAGCACCTAAATCCTCTGCAGCACAGCCGGGCATGGTAGCTTACTGCTGTCGCTCGGGCCTAGATCCTCTGACTGGACTGTGAAGTAGGTGGCACTGGCACGAGCATCACGCTCATGCCAGGCCGCCCGAATGCCGCTCAGCTGTTGCTCATACCAGGGTCGAGTGCCTAGCACAGCTGTCTATTGATCGCTACAATATTACTTATGGGCGGCGGCTAGCCGTTGTTACTGCTGGTGTTGGCAAAACATGCTGATAGATGCTATTCACGTCAATGTGTTGAATTTTTAGTAAATTTAGGCAGCGTGTTGGCCTCTGTACTGGTATAATGAGGTCCAGCAATGTTTACAGGAATACAAAAATTTAGTGCGGCCTACTTGAAATATTAATTAACACTAATTTTCCATGAAAAAATTCTGACATGGCATATCCACCCACATGGCCTAACTCGCCAAAATAAATAGCTCACCATAAAAAATGATCACTTTACATAGGTATGGAGGGTGGAGGGTTGACAGAAGTAAAAAATGACAGGGAGGGATAAGGCAGAGGCGGCATACCGTACAGTATGTGATTCGACAAAGAATTCTCAACCCTGCCAGGAACACACCCCCCCCCCCCCCCCCCCCCCAAAATTCCCAAGTCCCCTTCTGACTTGAAGTAATTTATTGCTTCACACTGCTTGGAACAATTGTCAGTTTTGAGAAATGGGTGACTGATAACATCAGTAAAGGCCAGTTTTCCACAGACTGAAAACCGTGGATAGAAACATTTACCGCGTTTGGTGTTTGGTGGTTGGCGAGGGATTACGTGCCTCAAATTTTCGACTTTTTCAACCCAAACTTCTCACGGTTCCTCGGGATTGGGTCATAATAGAGGGGTTTTACTGTACTATTTTTAATCAAAGTTGGCATCTTCGTTGTTCTCAGCTGAAAACCTTGTGCATCTTCACATTGTTTTATAGCTGCTATGGAGTCTTCCAGTAAATTGTGAACTTCGCCTATTGTCAGTGTTTCCTTCTGAAAAAGTAAAGACAGAGTAGATAACACTGAGCGATTTTCACAAAAAAAGTACAAAAACTGAACTTGTTTCAGGTTACTGAGAAATGATTGGATTCTTCTCCAACTTGATTTATCACTTTCATTGCCAGCTTCAAATATAATGTTCTGTAGGACTGGATACAGCTTGATAGCACCTGTTACAGCTCGTTGAGTATGGGAAAGCCAACGTGTACCTCCAACACGTGTAGGAGCACAAAAGTTAACACCTCCATTGTCACAAGCTGTTTTCAAAATACTTCTGTGAACTGGAATGTGGTGAAAAAATTAATACAGTAACTTCAAGAAGCATTCAAGCTCTGTACACAATGGTATTTTTCCAACTGCATCTTTCACTGCAAGTTCAAGGTGGTGGGCTAAGCAATGGACATCAATCAAACAGGGATTCAGTTGTTTAAATTTTGTCTGCACTCCACTGTGCATACCACGCATCACTGCTGCACCATCACTTGCAAAACCCACTAGATGATCCTTAATTTCTGCAACTCCTAAACCACAGTAGTCTTCTAGTATATTTACAATACACTCGTAAATCTCTGTAGCATTTGGTCTTTCAACATGTTTAACAGCAACAAAATCTACACATACATTGCCTTCAACACAGTAACGTATATACGCAATAACTTGTTCAAGAACAGCACAGTCTGTCGTATCATCACATAATATGGAGAAATATGGAGCAGTCTTAAGACTTTCAAGTTTCTTTTGTCAACCAAACTAATAAATTCAGCACATTTCTTGTCAGTAATATAGGTTTCACCTATATCTAAACCTTTCTTCTTGACTAGCTCACACAGCCACTTGAAATCTCTAAATAGTCTTCCATGTTTTGCAATTGAATGGATATTTTGTAAGAGAATCCTCATTTTTTCAAGCACTTCTTTTTTTAGTGATTGAAGTGCTTTTCCTGCTACTGATTTTCCTGGTTCTGCATTTCTTGAATTTATAATCTCTGCACACAGTTTATGACACTGGCTAACGTTGTGAGAAGATAAATTTTCTTTCCTGAAGCTGCTGCAGCTAGTGACGAAAGAAGATTCTGAAGTCTTTTCCTGAAATTGTTCACAAGTCTTGCAAAACATTATATTTTTATCAGTCATAACGAACCCAAGGAAATGTGACCAGCCAAGTTTCTTGGTAAATTCTACGCCGTGTTGTTTCGTCATACTTCTTGTCATAACATTGTTTATCAGCATCGGTCCGTGGCTTTTTTGCAGGCAGTTTTGAAACGTTTTGCAGATATTTCCACATACTGTGTTTTTAACACTTACTAGCCACTACTTGAAAGTTGTTTACATTAACAGTCAAAGAAACACCAACACACTACATACGCCCATAAACGTGACACAGTAAATTCATACGGGCCGGCTGTTGCACTGTTGGAGCATCGTACACTGAGCAGGGTGAGCAATCTTTTTTTTTTCCATTGCGCCAAGTCTGTTTGGACAGCTGAAGGGGAAGAATGAAAAAAAACAAGCAATACACCACGGATGGTGGGCCGTGTGTGAAAATGAGCATGTCCAGCATCCAGAATTCTATTCAACACACAGTCTATCCAGGTTTTGTAGCATTGAAATGTAGGCTAGACAAGTTTCCTATCAGCACACTGCCAACATAAAATCACAAACTGGCAACATTGCTCAAAGTCAACGCACGTGCGCCCAGTTCTGTTATTGGCTTGGAACTAAAATTTGCGCCGCCACTAAACACGGTTCAAGACTAGCACATGAAAATAAGGCAAATACCAATTTTCGCATTGCTCATTTTTGCCGGCAAACACATCACCTGTCCCACAGACAGGTGAAAAATTACATTCACCCATCCGTGTTGATTTCTACCTGTCTCGGGCAGGTGGACAGGCATTAAAATTGAACACTGGTTTCAACCCTACAGCTAATATAATAATGTGGTCACAGTTCATAAAACTTGCTGCCCCGCCCAACTCTTCGCTTGGTCGCGGTGGCAGTGTCTGGCAGTTATCGACTGGTGTCTCATTATTTCCTCGCCACTGGCGCTCCTGGTCATCTGTCTTCCCCCCCCGGCTGACCATCATCACTCCCCACAGCCACACCCACACTGCTACGCTCCCTTCCTCTGAACATCCTCCAGCCACGCCACGCCCACACTGCATCAAGCTCCCTTTCTTCCACTACCCCTACAGTGCTCCTATACCACTCCTCTCTTCCACACACCTACTCCCTTTTTCATCACTTTTTCTCCCCCACCACTCCCGACTGAAAAATTATCATCTGCATTCTTATCATCTTGCTCCAAACAGCCCACCCACTTTCGTTGTCCTACTTTCCCTAATTTGACATAGCGCGTGACACTAACTGTCACATCTTCAAGGGACAGAAGCGACAAAAACCAGTCAACAGATGGGAAAACTCTGGCATGAACAATGACATCACCGCGTGCTCTCTTAGCTCATACTGTGGATGTGACATTAAAAATCAGGCTTGCATTCAGTATCAAATTATTTTCTTTCCCGAGGGTTAAAAAGTTAGGGGTCCGCTTGCAATTGGCGCTGGCTAACAATGCAGTAAATACATATGTTACACGTGAGCAAGCCCTTCCCCTTTTCATAACTGCTGGTGCACACGAGCATAATGTACCATATTTCGGCATGTATAGGCCACACATTTCTACAAAAAAAAATTACCACATACAAAATATTGGCAATAAAAAAATTTTTTTTTTTTTTTAATTTTTCCCAAAACATGTTTAGAAATTTGTCAACATACAGTACATTTTATGTGTTTTAATTCTTAAAGGCCAGAAGGAAGGGAAGGTAACAATTAAAAATAATCTTTCAGTTATTTGTTTACTCCCATTCATAAACAAAATAATGTGTAAAATGCAAACATGTTGGCGCTCGCCCATAGATGTCGTACATGAGAAAACAATTACTCTACTGTACAAGAGAAAGATTCTTAAGTAGGTTGCACGCCCGCCGTGGCTCTACAAGTGGAAATTGATAAGACGCCATTAAGTGTAACATATTGCTGTGGTTTTGCTCCCATCTATGGAATAGTAATTTTGCGATGTATATTCGTAAACACTGCAACATAGCACAAATTTTCTGTCACAAAAGTTTTGTAGCGTAAGATTAAGTTGGAATTTATTATGTCTGTATGGAATTGTGACAAATATATTTACAGGAATACAGAAATTCAATACGGCATATACCTGGAATATTAATTATCAATAATTTTTCATCAAAAACTTCTATACAATCCAAAATACGGTATTTCTCTTTTGAGTTTTCTTTACAAAAATCATAATAGAAAGCAAATTTTAACATGACAGCATTTCTTCTACACATGCTTGTTGAAATATTCAGCTGATTTGTTATCATTTAACCACTACAAAGGAATGCGTTTAATTTCCTAAATGAAAAAAAAATTATGACTAAAGTATTCACTACTCATACTATTGAAGAAATCAATACTTTGCAAAACCAAAACTTCACCTCAATAGTATTATTTAACATGATGAATATAGAAGAATCACTGTAATGTCCCCTAGTCTACAAATTCATTCCTACATTTTAAAAATTTTAATTTTTATTCTACAGACACTGGTAATGTTTGATGATAAACCACACAGGAAATATTTTACTCACTGCCATGACGAGCTTTAGGAGATAATTGCAGTCTTCAATGAAGACGGTGCACCTGCGGTTGTTAAGACTGAAGGCACGCGCTGCTTCCTCCTCCCTCTCTATGGCCCACAACGTGTCTGCAATGCCACTCTGATGCAAGCCTTCTGACAGACCTGCACAAAGCAATAAAAGTCTCCTTCCCCACATGCAGATATTTGCTGCTCATCGTTAGTTCAGCTCTTTTCCAAGCCCTGCTTGGAATATGCTCTCTCTTCTCATTTTATATCCTTATATTATACATGAAATTAACATTGCCATGGGCCAGATCACTTTATTCATGAACCATATGTGTATACATGGAATTTTTGGAATTTCTATTCATATGATGCATGTCCAATTATAATGACTGGACACGGTAGTTACAGATTTTACTCGCTGGACCAAAAGCTAATTAGATAGCGGGGATGAGGCGAGGAGTGTTGGCTAGTTCTGATACACACTCACCTCTATTTAGGTAGTTGAGGTAAGTTTAGAATAAAGCAGGGTGAATACCGGCACGAATGATCCAAAGTCGTGCTTCTTTCGTCCAGAAGATCACGTCCCAACCTAAGCAAACTTCCACTCCGGTTAAGAAGCCGTAGACAACAGGGTGGTACTTGTAGCTGGTATGGACACACGGTGGAAACTCAATTAATATTACCAGTGCAGGCACGACTGCTTGACGTCTGAGTTTGGCGGCACGGATCCGTTCCGCCTGTCTATCCTGCGTAGGATAGGGTGATACTATCCTCGGCCAGGCAGCAGGGTGAGCCAGGTGTGGCTCTCTACGTCTCCTACCACTCCTTTTCTCATGAGGCATAGGGTAACAGTTATATAAATCACGCGGTGCATTGAAATGGAAATACTAACAGTGTACCCCAATAGTGACTTGTCGGCTGACTCGATAAGAGTGCCCACTGATCCCCCACTATAGGCAGACTGATCAGGAACGTTCAGCCGGAGTCACGCCAAGTCTCTACTGGTTGTGTGTCCACCCAGAATTCCTGGCAGCACTGCAGGTCACCGTCACCACGCACTAATAGTGCCAGTGGTGCAAAGCAACCTGAGTGTGTCATGTCTCCTGGTGTGAAGGTGTTACTAGTGGTTGGGGCGTTACTGTTTCTTCCTCACGAGCACTAATAGTTCTGTGTGTTTGATGGGAAGAAACAGGTAGCCGTCTAATGTGTATGTCTTAGTTCGGTTTAATAACTTCCCCGGATTCCGTTGGCAGTGCACAGCGTAATCTACCTCCAACTGTGAATACAGATATATACCCTGGAAATAAAAGTGGCAAAGTAGAAAGCAACGTGTGATTATTGAAAGTTCAATAGACACGTGACCTGTGCTACCTCCTACCAAGTCAAGGATAGCTGAAGGTAACTGCGTGGTTCCAGGCGTAGGTGACATGGTTCTAAATAAACGGAAAAGCTGATTCTAGACGAAAAATAAAACTTACAGTTAAACTACTAATTAAAGGTGTCTAGAGGAGACAAAGGAAGTTAAAAGAAAAAAGTTTGTGTTGTTATGTCACCGGATTGACTGGTCGTCGACGTACATAGTTGGTTGCCACAAAGACATAATTGTAGGCTTCGAACTTCTCTAGAGCTCCCGAGCACTAAGAGTGCTGTGGGTGGTGCAAGAGATGCAAAAGAATGAATGACTCCTGAGGCCGGCAGCATCCGGACTTACATAGTGGAAGCTTGTAGACTGCCGGTGCGGGGAGCAGGGAGGTCTGACATCCTCCGGCTATGGGTGGCGTGAGAATTATCTCGTCTGCAGTTCTGGCTTCTCGTGCCTCGTCTGGTCTGCTCGGCTGTGCCCGAGGTCTGGACAGCCTGTAGGCGTCGAGCGAAAGGATGGGGGGTGGGGGGGCCATACTTGCCGGGATGCGAGCCTTCCAGGTGAGATGGAAAAATACCTTAAGCCCCCGTTGCCTGTAGGGGTAGGCAACATGTTAATCACGTCTGTAGAGATGGAAGCAGTACTCCTAGGCGATGAGTCGGAGTCGTATTACAATAGGTGAAGAAGCAGCACGCGTCACATATTATCTTAAACCATTTCAAATCAAACCTTTGAACAATAACCCAATGTATGACATCTATGGTTATTTCCTACATAAGTCACGTATCACAAGTGACGTGTGCTGATGTTCTTACCTTATGCATATTTAAATATCATGATGTTGTACCATAGGGGTATGTGTTGACGCTGTCGGGTGAGACATGAGACGAACAATGACACAATTACTTGCTGATGATACGGGTGCCAGCGGTGCTTTCCAATCACTGCACTGTTGAGACTCAAGCAGGGATCACACGATGCATGATGAGTACCAATCTTGCGCGAGATGCCGACCTTGCACGAGAATTTCTTGCACAAGAATTTCTTGCACAAGTTCTTGTGCAAGGCACATCTTGCACGAAATGAGATAGAGCCGGTCCTATTTTTCTCGTCCAAGACAATGCAAGTTGCGATCCTATAGGTCCTTGTATGCTGGTCATCTGACCTGTTGTAAACTTAACCATAGAGTAAAAGAAAATTGTAATCTGAGGTGGGCGAAGAGGAATACAGGGAAATAAAACATTGCTGGAAAATAACTTTAAAGCGTGGATTGAAGTTTAGACAGTTTGCTGAGAATAAAATAAAAACACATATATTGGAGGGATAGCTTTGAAACAAATACTTGTTGCGGTAAGCAACTTCATATTTTGTATTATGATACCCAGACTGTTTGGCACTCACCAGTGCTATCAACTAATTATGATGCAAGACAGAAGAAGTCAGCTTATTTATCTGCATGTGAACTCGTTTCGCATGCAATTTAGTTGGCATTCAGGTACAAAATATTTTGTACGAAATCTTGGCGAGAAATACATCTTGCATCGTGTGATCCCTGCTTCAGGGTTCTCAAGGATGCTGTGAGTCCTGTCTGTCCATCTCACCCAAGCATCCTTACAAACACGTTGGCAATACTAAACTTTAATAAAACATTTTAACGTTTTGAAAAAGAAATACATGTAGCTAGGACACTGTCACTACAAATGAAAGAAGATGGTTCGCTGTGATACCTGTTTTATTTAACCCGTTCGCACAAATCAAAGTGCCATGAAATTAATGATACACTCGGTCGTGTCTAGATAACTCCGTTTGGGATCTCCCCAGCTCGCAATCACTCTAGTGCACATGTAGATGAATGATATCACCATGGTATATGAAAACACAATCTTCACACGGGAAGAGAGTCGACAGCCGCTAGGGTGGACTGACAATTTTTCCCTGTAGACAGGACACTGCAAATTACAAAATGAAACACTTGATGATACATTAACATGTGTGATTACTTGGCATCACTAACGCAAACTCGTCTAGGCTCACCCGCCAGCACATGGGTAGTGTGGTGACTGTCTATACACAGAGCCGGCAAGCACGGAAGTAATATCACTATACACAAATTACAAAATTATATAAATTCCACAAAGACCCTTAAAAGATGAGAGGCACGAGATGAGTATACACAAAAAACACACACGTGTGAAAACAAGTTTATATGGCATGGATGCCGCTGGATAAAGTTAGTAGCGGACCACGTGGTGCAGCTGAAATTGCAATATTTCTTTGTGGAAATGCCAAATAAAATTCCAAAAAATATTATTCTGGTAGAGAAAATTATTAATTTTACAACTGAAGTGATTACAGGCTTGTCGCATTCCTGATGGCGGAAGAAGCATACATTAAAGTGACCACTGGGTTAAACACAAAAGCATCCACTTATGTGAAAATAACACAGAACCTTGACAAAGTTTAACATAGAACCCTGAATAAACATATTGCACACATGATATTACATAAATAAGCTCTCAAAACACACTGATGACGCAGACATAGACTTGGCATCGGTTAGCCACATGGTTGTACATGATGTTGACGTAAAATATTCAAACCTGAAAATCACCCTCAAATATATACATACAATTAAGCCCATGCTGCAATTATTCAGAAATTACAATGAAACGCCTTTAGCAGAAGCAGATGGCAGTTGATTCAAGTTTCGCGGGTCGCGTAACCTCTCGGACATATTTCTCCTCCTCCTTGATTAAGTTTAAAGTGCCACAAGGGTGAAATAAATTAACAAGCAGAAGAATAATGCCGGGGAAAATGTCTGGCAAAAAAGTACACAAGTAAAGGTTGACCGGTAAACTAAATTGACTATTGAAACCAACATCAGTGAACAAAAGTTGTAGTGCGTACGTGACTGTTTGGTACTGTGTGTATAGATGTCTTTGTAAATATTAATGTGTTCAGATTTGAACTTCCCGCCATTGCCAACAGTGACGCGCTCGTAGTGCTTCTAGGAACTAGTGTATTTATACAGTCAGTTGATCGCAATTCGTTCGGGAGAAATGGTGTTTGGTATTGCCCACCAGTTCTCATATCAACTAACTTTCGTGTAATACAGTCCATCACGATCTTCGACGGTGCAGCAGGCACTTTGAATTTCATAACTAACATTTTTTTAAAATAACAACAAACACTGAAAAATATTTTAAGACATATCAAACCCTGAAAATAAACATACAAGAAAAATTTTACGGTGCAAAACAATATTCTTTAGGTGAAAGTTCAAAATATTGGCCTCTTTGTACACATGACACGTGCGCATGGTGAGCGCCATCATGGGCTCTAGCGCCGCTGGCTGTTAGCCGTCGTCAGTGTATAAAGTCTACAAATGACTTTTACATTAACGTCTTGTAGAGTAGACAAGCAGCACTTATTTACGTTAACGTCTTGGTTAAAATTAAGCTAAAACTTTTGAGGAGCAATAATAATTAACTTTAACGTAATTAAGGAAGTAACTATGCCTGTAAGATTTCCACGATTATGCCTATAAGAAATGTCATGTAATAATAGCTGCCAGAGATAAACATTCAGTGAGAGCAACAAATCCCACCTGAATTTTATAAAAGGACCATTCCCAGTGGTAAAATTGTTTGTGTAAATAACGTAAAAATATAACGAACACGTGGAAATTAAGTAATTCTTTACGTTACCTGTAATTTTTCACATAAAATATTTTTGTGCACTGAAATTTTATTTGCTAATGTTGGAAGCAGTGGCCATTGGCATTTTGTTTAGGCCGTAAGAGGGGTCACGCATCACCCCTCCACTCAGGCAGCCGCCATTTTGTCCCCCGCCCTATACACCGGTACATGAAGCAATTTATACAGGAGCTATTCTAGCTCCAGCTCAGGACTCTTCATTTCAGCTTCTGGAGGTAGTAAGCCAGAAACTGATTTTAGCCTAGTGCACATGAAAACTCTCACGGCCAGATATTGCCCCCTGAGGCTTGTTAGTTAACCCTGGCTATTCTCCGATCTTCTTACCACTCACATCACACACCCATACATACATATTAAAAGCAAAATAGTTTAGTGCGAGGCCCAGATCACACACACAGGGCTGCCAACTTTAGAGAAAGGCCCCTAAAATAAACAAGAGATGACCCAGTCGCCATACTGGACCTCGGCCTCTCCTCTTTGTTGTAAGGTAAATGAGAAAAAAAACGCACGCGCACGCGCGCACACACACACACACACGAGATGGGTCGAATGTTCGAATTTCGAACCAAACCCAAACTTTAAGGTTATGTTCGTGTTCGGTTAAAAATTTATTGCCATGTCGAAAATGTGCTAGAAAGGAACACCATTAACGAACTTAAGTGTATTTACTTGTGTACAGTGCACCCCTTGTTTTCCCAAACTAAAGGAAAATATCTCTGAGAAGAGGTAGAGTGATAGTCGTAAATTATCCACTCCTAAACTGTCCCGATGTTTAAAGGGAAGTGCAGTTGATGAGTCTAGAGGATTTCTACATGAGTGGAGAAGGGCATGGGGGGAGAAGGGAAGAGGCAACATGTTTTTTTTTTAATTTAGAGAAGAGTAGTGTCCCACATTACACCACGCAAAAAAAAGGGACCAGCGCAGTATAAATAATGCCCATGGTAGTTGACCGCTCTCTTGATTGGCACTGCATAACAGAAGAAAAAAAGGAAGCCTGTCCACCTCAGTTGACAATCTTCTTTTAACAGATCAGACCATAAGCTTACCAACCAGACCTTAAGGCTACCGTGACCTTACAGAATGCCACAATCGTTTTACTTTTGCCATATGAGTCATTTAATAAAAATATTTTCCATATATATCGCAATCGCTAAAACTTAATAGTTAATGCTATGATATTTTTGTACAGTTTTCCACTTTAGAAAAAAATTGGCCATTAAATTTTGTAACTATTAATGGTGAAACACACACACACATACATACATACACTCACCCTCTCACATACTCACATACACTCTCTCTCTCTCACACACTCTCTCACTCACACACTCTCACTCACACTCTCTCACACACTCACTCTCTCTCTCTGTGTGTGTGCATGCACATGCACATGTGCGTGTGATATGTATGATTACTGAATGTCTTGACCATAGATTACTGCACACATTCTAGTTGTGAGTGTTCACTTTGCATGCTTGTTACTAGTGGCTGGAGGCGGTTTGTTGTCCAACTACTGTAGCTTACCATAGATTACTGCACACATTCTAGTAGTGAGTGAGTGTTCACTTTGCACGCTTGTTACTAGCGGCTGGAGGTGGTTTGTTGTCCAACTACTGTAGCTTACCTTGAATTTATTCATCTAGAGAATTTCTCAATCTTCCGAGACTCGTGCATCTCTGGATTTTTACAGTGTCTAAGTAATTTTATGAATATAACATGGGATAATAGTTCATTTCTTGTGGAGAAAGCTCATTTCGTAAGAAATCGCGCATTTGTTTTATTTCGTGTTATTTCACTATTTAATTTGTGTTTCTGTGTTATTTCGTTCTATCGCGATTTACCCGAAATCATGCCTCTAGTCTTAGTTTATGTATTTGTAGTAATCTGTTCTTCATGCTTCAATTCTTTTACTTCAGATTCTCAATTATACGATTCTTCAAGAATTGTGGAATCAAGTTTGACATCCCTAATAAAAACAGCTTGTATAGTTTATCACATGGAGCATCGATCAAAGTATATTTTGGGTCCCTTCACCTAATATTTCCCGCAACTATCGTTTTTAAGCTTATTATTTATGTAAACGTCTAGTAACTTGATGTGAAATATGTCATGCCTGCCGCCGTTTATAACTGCTCTGAGGTGAGCTGTCTTGTCTTCCTAACACATCTGTCGGCACTGTGGCCATGAGGCATGGCGTGAGTCTGGCTTGCTACTTCCCCTGACGAAAGAGGAAGTGATTATCCATAGCCACAAGCATGGCAACCTAGTGTCCTCTCTTTCACCCTTATTTGTGCCTCTCTCACCGGCCCGCCATCCTTCCTCCCCTTAAATACCGGGCCACCTTCCACTGTGCGCTCTGAAAACTGAAAAAGTGCATGTATCACATGATTGCGAGACACGAGTGTATACTATTTATGTACTGACAACTGGAACACACCACGAAAACAGAGCAAATCATTTGTGACAACATATCATCTTTTGGAGGAAATGCTTTAAATATGATGTTAATAAAAGGATTTAAATTTAAATATACGAAATTCCGTACAGATAATTTTCTCCAATCTCTCTTTTTAAACTTTGTTTCCATGGCAGTGGCTTCCATACCATCTTCCCATGGGGGGGGGGGGGGGGGGGGGGGGAGGTTGGAGAAGGGACGAGGAAGAGTTTTTTTTATGATAAGGGTGGTGTGACATTCTAGCACTGCAAAAAAAGAGAGCCAGGTACTGTAAAAAGGAGAAGGGAGGAAAAACAAAGATGGAAACATTAAGTATTAGGAGCAAAAAGGTTCTGTATTTTTTATTTTGGCTTTTTGCTTCCTAGTTATTTAATATCACAATATCACAATCACCACACATTAATGAGAAAATGAATAATTTGTTCCATACTTACTAATAGAATGCCACTAATGTTTGGTGCAATTTTATTTTTAAAAATCCTTGTCCCTGGAACTTATTGCAAAAATCATGGTGTGCACTAAATTGTTGTACATGTCAAAAACCAAACCGCATCATCCGAAATTCCCGAATGTATGGACATTTTTGGTAGTCCCCTGAATAACAATAGACTGAGATTCGACTGTATTACACTGGTTTGGACCACATCCAGTATGCACAGGAATTTACGCACAGATGAAACAAAGTTGTAGTAGCTTGGGCGAGTAAGCATTGTACATCAATTAGCATTTTCTGATGGACATATACATAATAAAATAATGATTGACTAACAACCTCATACAATTACCTCCACATCCAGCAAATACATCAAGGGCTTTCAGTTTCCTGCCAACTGGAGGCCAGCTTCCGTCAAACAGGACATCCTCAGTGCACCATGCATCTTTGGGTGACAGAGTGTTTCTTAATTCTTCACGCTAAAAGAAAGAAAATAAGAAACTAAAGACAAACTATAAAACCACTGCAAAGAACTAATATCTTACAAGATAAAAATGCGAAAATTGCAAAATTATCACAGACATACAACTGCAACCACGGGAAGGCATAGATAAGCTACGATGGGGAAACATACCTCCCCAAGAATGTCCTTAAAACACACCCTGTTGAATAAGAATGAGCAAGTTTACAAACAACATAAGTATGCTATCACTTGGGGTGATGTCAAAAAGGGTATGCAGGTAAGGCGTAATGTCTAGTCGACAGTGAGGTCATTAGACAGGGTCAAATATGGAAAAGTGGAGAATAACTTATGCCAATAGCTGGATCTTATACACATGTCTCATTTACGGTAAAGGTTGTACATAGGTACATACAGTAATGTGTAACTAACTACATCTACACAATCTTTGAAACTAATCACTCTTGTTCACTTAACCTAAATATCAATAACTAATTAATTTTGGTGTTATATCAATGTCTTTAGATATCAGAACACACTTGAGCAAAATTCAATGTAAACTGTAATGCTGAGCTCACCCCAGAAGATTTCCCAATATTGGTGGCAGAAACCGGAGGCTCTTCGAAACACTTTGCAACACTGTTGTAGGCCTTGCTGAAGTAGAACCTGTTGGGACCTTGCAGGGACCACTCGAGCAGAGGGATGCTGATGTTTCCCTTGTACGCAAGGTAGCACTTCCCAACCACATGCCTCAATGGCAGCACAACCTCTGCATACAACCAATCACATTGTTCCATCACAACCAACAAATTGGTTTGTAAGTTTTCATTTCTCTGAAATAGTGGATCAGTATTTTGTAACATTAATTACTTTGCTTGTATATTTCAGTAAAACCTCTACATAGTGAACCTCTTTATAACAAAAACCTCTCTATAACCAAATCTGTGTTTGGTCCGGTCAAAACTGTGTATTTATGATAAAATGCATTTTACTCTTTATAACAAATTATTTTTCTCATCTTCGACACAAAACCTCTTAAGGCTGAAAAGTCTGATTATATTGACTTTCCTTTCATATTTTTTTTTTTTTTTTTTTTTTACAAAAGTTTACTTTGAACTGTAAAAAAAAAAACCCTACATTTGTCACGTATTTCAGATAAAAAATAAACTTAACAAAAACCATAATGTTTGTTAACTGCTGTAGAAGCTCTATTGTCTTACTCTGTGTGTAACAACTATTTTTTTATCACAAGAGTTTTCATTATTTACTTACAATTTAAGAATTTTGCTTTACGTACTGTGGCTCCAAACAAAATTAGTGGCTTATTTTTTTTCTATGCCAATGGTAATTTATTAATAGTAGCCATAATGTTTTAGTGTAAAAGTGTTCACATGAAAATCCTTTTAACACTTTTCTTAAATAATTCTATACAAAAGAACGAATGCTACTCAATTCCAGCAGCAATTAGATTCAAAATTGACTCCATGATAAAAAAGAAACATTGTAAATCACCTCTCTATGAAGAACCCCTCTATCACAAACACACAAAACTTTGGTCCCTTCAGTTTTGTTATACAGAGATTTCACTTAGAGATGGGGTCGAACGTTCAAATTTCGAACCGAACCCGAACTTAAAGGTTATGTTCGGGTTCGGTTCGGTTCGAAAAATTTACAGGAGTTCGTGTTCAGTTCGAAAATGTGCTAGAAAGGAACATCATTAACGAACTTAAGTAATTAATCATGTACAGGTTGCCCCTTTTTTCCCAAAACAAAGGAAAACATTTCTGTAGAGTGGTAGTCGTAATTATCCACTCCTAAACTGTCCCCTGATGTTTAAAGGGAAGTGTAGTGGAGAGTCTAGAGGATTGCTACCTGGGTAAAAAGAGAAGAGACAACACAGTTTTGTTTTAGAGACGGATAGTGTCTCACATCCCACAGCAGCAAAAAAAAGTACCCGCACTGCAAAAAAAAAACCCAGCATTCCACTGCCTAAAAGAAGCAAAAGAAAGTAATCAGGCCGCACACCACTGTTGTTCTATTGTTGATGCAATTTTTGTAAAAAAAAAAAAGAAATGTTTTCCTGGAACTTGTTGCAAAAATCATGATCTGAACTATACGTGAGTAAATATGGTGCTTCACTTCAAAGAAGTTGAAAAATAACAATGCAACACAACTAAAATTACATAAGTCATATTTGATTATTATTTTTGTAGCAGTGATGACAGCATTATATCTTGAACTCTATGGTATGTAAAACCAGGTGATATTCTTTATTTAAATGATTGTATACAAAATAAGTTTTTTACTTGAGTTTTTGGGAAATGGCATTTTCAATTCATTTTTTTTTTGTGCTGCTAAGTTGTAGTTTTCACATACCACGTCTAAAATGACTAAAAAGATACATTTCCCAGTGTTTTGATAATTATCATATCATCCAAATCTATAAAAACCAAAAGTTAATATTATGTTAATATTGTACCATTTTTACATTCTAAAAAAATTTTCCCATTACATTTTGGAACTATAAGTTGTGAAACTGTGTAGGTTGTGTGTGTTTACTCTTAATTTTAGGCCCACATGTTTAAACAATTAGACACGAAATTATGAATTTGGTTGTATTTGTTTTTGTTTTATACTTGAACAAATACAAATAGGGGCTGACTATGAAGGCTGTATGTATATATGTTGTTTTCTCTTTGCACCTCGTAGCCAAGTCCAGAGGTCCAGTAACAAAACTCTCATTACTTGAGTGAGCAACACTGCTAAAATGATCCACAGGACCACTGTAATCGATGTTAAGTGCTTAATTTGCAGATATGCATTTTTGCACACACTGATTACTGTTTTGAATACATAATTCATATCACACACACACATATATATATATATATATATATATATATATATATATATACATACATACACATATATGAAGACGCACGCATGTGCGCATGCACACATACACACCAATTTAGGGCTGAACTATTAAGGTATATGTGCAAGGATAAGACATTTTTTTAAAGTCAGGCTGAACTATATGTGTGACTATAAGACATTTTTTAAAGTTCGGTTTGAGTTCCGACGAATTATAGCATAGTTCGGTTCGTGTACAAATTTGAAGGTTCGGTTCAGGTGCGGTTCGATAAAATATTCTGGGTTAAGTTCTAGTTCGGTTCGTTTCCAAAATCTGGGTTCGTCCCATCCCTAGATTTACTGTACATCATCCACTTTGATAAGCATTCTGAATAAATTGTTATTTCAAAATCCAGTCAGTACAATGGAATAATTCTAGGAAATCGATCAGTGTTAGTGAAAGTATTCCAGATAGATGATGAGGCGAAAATTTTGTAGTGAAAAACAGCAATGGTGGCTTCACAGTACTGTGTAAAATAATAAAATATAAGGCTCTGGAAATTGTGATGCAACTGTTGGTGCAGTAAAATCATTCGTCAATAGCACAATGAACTTCCTGGCATCATTCTTGCTATTATTCCCATAGACGAAAGGCACACAAAATAACTGAGACACACACATAACAGACTTAGCACCTTAAGGGCAAGATTTCATTTTTTGTACTATTTTGTTTAAAAAAACCTACGATTTTGGTGTTATTGATTTAATTTTTGTAAACGCTGTGTACATTTTAACAGAAATGCATGGCTCTTCCATACACAAAAGCAAAGAAAATTTGGGGTAGTATCGATCTGCAACAGATGAACAAGGATGAGGAAACACAAACATGTGATAACGAGTGACTGCTGTCAGTGAAGCTGGGCTAAGACACGTAACACCTTGACATTAGTGATGGAACAGTGACACACCTCTTAGCCAGTGTACTGCTGAAGCACGGGCAGGAAACACCGGCAACAGGGACGTAGATATGGACAAAATAGGGGTAGTTCACGGAGTGGGATGCTGGAAGAGGGAGAAGGGAGTTGAAGGTATTACCAAGATGCACCAAGAGGAAAAAGGAAACGAGTGCCAAGAAAAGAGGAAAATAACAGGAGGGATAACGGACTGTTCGCTACTACTAAGAGTCCCATGACAGTTTATATCTACTCCTCCGCCTTCTTTTGAATTTTTTTCCTGTGTTGGAGTGAACCCCAAACTTCTTATACTAACTAAATTTTGGGGAGGAAAAAAAAACATGCTATGAACAAGTTAGAAGTCTGCAAGCCTGAGATTTTAATTTTGAGCCTAGTCCGAGCGAGCCTACTGAAAACTTCCCAAACTTCATTCAGTCTAGAGTTCTTTTATTGGATACAAAAAAATTACTTTTTTTACAATAAAGATAACATTAGCATTCTGAAAGCAATTTGTGTTGATATTTGTAGTTCTAAAGAATAATGTTTTGACTAACTTGCATAGAAAAACCGATAAGTCACTTGTTCACAGGTCGTTACACACCCGATGCATGTACGTACATGTCTCCTCACAAACTCATTAGGAATTTACAGCACCAATGCACAAAACTACTAGCGCAAATGTCCAAGGTAGTCCACACTCGGTCGATGTCGCATTTGCAATATCCCGAACACCCTATTTTCCCGACTAACGACCGGACACAACCATTCCCGACCGGAGTAAGCAAGGTACTAACATGGCGGAGACAAGCACGCTGCCCCTGACTTCGTCAACATGGCCGCCACCACCTTGAATAAAACTGACGTCTCCCAACAAATAATTTTGACAGAAAACACCTACATTTCAAAATAGTTTTGTTTGTGAATAAATACACACACCTGCTTTCTGTGCAACTGTTGGCATGATTTCTTCAGTTTTGATGTATGTAGTTATTTTGGAATGTTTTTTACTACTTTTTTTTCTAAAATTTCATCAAAAATGTTTGTTATTTTAGAAATTTAATACAATAACAAAAACAATATAGTACATGTACAATTAATTTTCATTCAGCGAAATACTAAATTGAAATTATTTTATGTAAGTATCTTATTTTAATTGCTGAAACTTGCCAGGTCAATAAAAAAAATACTGTAAGTCTATGTATTTAGTAAATGTGTGTGCATACAAAAGAAGCATGTGACATGAATATATAAAATAAAATCAATGGCACCAGCATGATTCCCCCACAGAACGGCATAAAAAGAACTATTCTGCAAATGACAAAAGTGAAACATCTTTGGAGGTTACCATATTTTACATCAGCCCAACAATTATGACTGCAAAAACTTAAAAGACTCTGTAATATTGTTAACTTATGAAAATTGGTTAAATTTATTTATGTTGCTTTATGTACATAATTTGTGGGTTATAAGAACGTAAAACAAAAATTACACTAAATAACTTTGATGTAAAATTCTCCTATTGTAACTTGATTGCTGTACCAAATGCTTTCACATCAAGTTTTGACATATCATTCGATACTATAAAATGTAGTTCTGACAAACGATAGATTCAGCACAAACTATTGCAATAGTTTACTTTAACCAATTGAGTGTTTGCTTATTTTGCATTTTCAAATTACTTTTGGGAAAATTTTGTAATTGTATGTCATAATAAACCTTTACTTTCTTAACAAACTGTCTCGTCAGGCACTGCATCAAATACTAATTCACAACCCTATTTTATGGTAATTTTGACAGGAATCTCTGTTCATATATGCAGTTATGAGGAATAATTTTACAGTAACACATCTACTTCTTAAAATATCATTTCACGAATGAATAGTGTAATTTTTTTAGTCAGTATTTAACAAACTATCTCATCAGGCATTGCCTCTTAGGCAGATTCGCAGCCCCATTTTAGGATCACTTTGTTGTTAATAAGCATTCATATCTCCATTTCTGAGAAATCTTTCACTAGAACATGCAGGTATTTTATATATTTACATTACATTAATAAACTATGTATTGTTTTCTTTCATTAAGAGTAAAACACAGCCTCATTGGTAGTCGACTGAATGACCTGACATTGATACAGAAGCTCCAATTTTTCAAGCTCAAAAAATATTATAGCCGAGCTTGAACCATAGCAAGCATTCGGCTCGAGCTTGATTTTTGAGTACTTGCAGATCTCTAACACAAGTATATACAATATCTGAATGCAAATAATAAAACTTATACAATCACATGATGTTCAAGATCACAATACAGATAATAAGGGCATGTAGGCAGTAATCAGATCTAATACTCCCCTTGATTTTCTTTGGATGGGAGAAAATAAACGTGTTCCGGTTAAGAATATTAGGCTTGTCACTTATCCTTAGTGGGATTTGCTGTTGGACGGCGGCAAGGCAGAGGACTTCCCCCCCTGCACGACGGTGAAGCAGGAGGTTTTTCCTGGTGCCTGAGTTGTTGGCTTTAGCCACGTCAATAATTGTGCGCTGGGCTACGGGTGGTGCACAGACAAGCAATGGGCGAGTGGGTGCCCTGGTTGGAATGTAAGCTGGTGTGATGTTAAGGGCCCTGACTACAGTGGTAACGTTAGCTGGCCGGACAAAGTTAGGAGTCTTCTTTGGCGGTGTAGGTGGCAGCAAAGATACTGTGCGTGGTACGTGCCAGAGGAGGTTAGAAGTGGAGCTAGCTTAGCTGATGGTTGACCCTCTTTGACCTGCAGCCTCGTATTAGTATACCTGATTGTCAACTGGGCTGCTTTCCTTCAATACCCCAGCCTGAGCTAGTCCCTGCTTGGCAGTTCTGCCCCATCCAGCCCTA